>VZTG01000996.1:257640-320592 GCA_013397845.1 Melanocharis versteri | reverse complement strand
GGAGCCGCGGCCCCTGGGCAGCGCCGCTCCGGCCCCTGGGCACCGGCTGGCCCTGCACGGCCGCGGCCGCAGCGCTGGAAGCCGCCTCGGGTGGCTCTCAGAGCGAGGGCCTGTGCGTGGCCACACAGCCCGCTGCTGCGTGGGTCTGCACTTGGCTACCAAAACTTGGGCTTCGTGTGAGTCTCTGCCAAGAGCGGGGCTTAGCCGTGCCTGTGAGCAGTTGGACTGAAAAGCACTCGTTCCTCCAGCAATGACTGCCCGTGTTGTTTGACTCGCTTTAAAAGTGACACTTTATAATCCTTACCCTGCTTTTACCGAGACATCCTTAGATAGGTTTTTGGGGTCTGTGGCTTGCAGTATTCTTCATACCGTAATTTATATTGTACTATGAGCTTGAAGTTCCGCTGCAGAAAACAAGATTCCTGCCCCGAGGAGCTTTCCATCTCTGTCCTACCAGTAGTTACCCACATCTGTGAATTAACATCTGTAATGTCAAGGTTACACCCGAAATCATGTTGCAGCACAAGTGGTGAACCTAAACAGAGAACAGCAGATTGCAGCAAACTGCATTAGAAACACTAGTGAAGAATTAAGTAGATTTCTGAGATGTCTTGTGATAGCATATCTAGTTTTAGTCTTCACGTAAGGTGTGCATACACCTGGATTTCTACAAACTTTGCTCTGGGCCCTCTGATTCTTCTGTCTGGTCCATTAATGGTCAGTAGTGATCCCAAACTTTGGCTGAAACCTGATAACATAAAGTAGATAACTCTGAATAGCTACTGCCTTTAGCTATGTGCAGTTTTGAATAACTTCATGCTTCATTAACAGCCCTGTCAAAGTCAACAGGTTTTGCATACCTGCAAAATTACTCATGAAAGCTGAAGGTAGAAGAAAAAAACAGTGTAAGAATAAGACACTATGGTGTCCCACAGCTCGAAATGAAATTATATTAAATTTCAGTTATGCAACTTCTTGTTAATTTTTTATCTATTTTTTGTAATTTTTCATTTATATAAATCGTACTCAACTAGTGATGGCTTTTATTTTGACCCCAACCCCAAATTTTTGCAGATTCCCATCGCAAAAAAACCTTAAATGGGGAAGCTCCGCTTTTGTTAATCTTGTTTTATTTATTATTATACTTTTTTTCCACCACTCAATCAGTTATAGATAGTCTCAAACTACTGGTAGATTTTTAAAAGCAGGCATGGCTCAAGAGTTTGTTCTTCTTTCTTGTCATAGGTCCAGTGAGGAAAAACAACATAAACTGGTTCCAATTCCAGAATTTTTCATACTCATCTTCATCATCTACACCCTACAATAACCAAAACTGAGTAGACCTGTTGTCACATAATCTATCCCATAGCTCCAAAAGATGTTTTGATAATCACCGTAGGATTCTATTGTGCCATAGAATTCTATTATGACAGGAAGAGTTGATCAGAAAGCAACAGTTCTGTGGAGCAGAAAGTGTGAGGTTTGGATGTTGGTAGTTATTTGGCATCAGAATGGAAACTAGAGCTGCCAAATGCTTGGGGGAAAACAAAACAGGAAAAAGAAAAAAAGAGCTACATATTTTGTAATGACTTATTTTGTTATAGTGAGGCTGAAAAAAGGCGATCTATCAGTCTCAGGAGAGCTCAGTTGCCAGGTATGCCTACTAACTAACCAGCTAAAATTTCATTTCAACATTCTTCACAGCAAAATATTAGGCAAGAATGACACATTCCCATAAAGATTTTGGTCAAACCCACAAATTCATGAACAGGTTCAATAGGAATTATCTCCTTTGAAAAAGATGCTCTCATGTCCTATGCTGCACACAAGTAATTGATGGTTTTTGCATAAAGTAAAGGGGCAAGGTGTGATTTTTTTGAATGATTTTGAGTGATTTATTGAGCATTTAATCAATTAATGTCAGTGTAAACCAGCAGTTGCCCATGTAAGAGATTGATGCTAGTGTGTTCAAGTGAATATGAATTTGTAGTTTATCTTTGGGTTATCATAACCAGAAATTTGTTCCTTGGAATCATCCATGTAATAATTCTTCATCTCTGAACATCAGGAACTTAATTTCTCCATTCAGCCAAACTCTACTTGCATTATTGTCTATTTTTTTGAAAGCCATATCAGAGTTAGTTAATTTTATTGTATGAAAATCAAATTTAGAGCTTCAGATATTTGCAAAAGGGAAGTAGGAGAGCAAACATCTTGTAGCATGATGGAATGTGTTTGTAACATGATTGAGTCTAAAATGCATTCCTGCCCCCCATTAAAACTGGCAATTTTCCAGGTATTTCAGGAGGGAAGTAGGGATATAGCAGAGATATTATTGCATTTTCTTCTATTTATGGGATATCCTTGAATTCTAAGGCATAGGTATAAAAGGCTTTGAAAAACACTTTTGTTTACTTGCTATTTTTAATTCCTTGGCATTAACGCACTTCTCTAATACTCAGGTGATGAATTCCGTATCAGAATGGTTTCTATTAAAAAGTTATGAGCCAGATCTTAAGCTGCTGCAAATGAATATAGTTCCATCAGCGTTAGTAGAGTTACACAGTTATAGCAGGTTTCCTGAAACAGTTTCAAAAGTGATTTCAAAAAAAAGGGCAATGGAGTATTTCAGAGTTTTTCATATACATAGTATTTTTTCACTCGTATTTTATAAACACTTACTATTATATGACCTATATTTAATCAAGCAACGTTGCTTCAAAGTGAAATACTCCTTTCTGGGATGAATTGTTACACTTGCAAAGATGCAGCATCCTATAATGGTGCCTGATAAAAGTTGTCTTTGTGGCAAGGTTAACTCTGAGCATAGGAGGAAATATGGTGTCAGGCTCTTACCAGAAGGAAAATTCCTCGTGATTTGGTTTTTCAAAGGCTTTTAGAAAGCGTTTGCTCTTTTGAGGGGAGAAAAAAAAAGAGCATAGTATCACTGTAGCACCAGTTGTTGGAGTTTCCGATGCTTGTATTTCCTCCGCAAGATATTTTTGAAGTGATATTTTGATACTTTTTGCATTTGCGGCGTAGGAACTCTTTTTTCAGTAGTGTATGCATGTGCTATATGCACTTTGCTAGCATTCACTGTCACTTCCCTGACCTCAGAGGAGCTGTGCCTTGCTTTCAGTATTGCCAAAATGAGCAAAACCAGCTGGTTGGGCCCAATGTGTTACTCTTGGATCTTGCACAACAGGGTGCATTTGTATCAGCTAGGTATGAAACGTGCTCACTAGTGCTGTGGCAGATTCTGATGGGAAGTGATCCGTGCAAGCTCCACACTGGCTGGCATGGCTGCAGTCCAGCACTGGTGGCACAGTGAAAGGCAGGGCTTCCAGCCACCTCTGTGGCCCCAGGATCAGCAGGAGGGACATGGGCTGCTGCAGTCCTGATTTGCCCATGGTTTCCACAGCCCTTGAGGCACCTGACAAGCAGAGGAATGAAAGGGTGCCCTGAGGCAGGTGGGAGACAACAGCATCATCTCCTTTGCCACAGAAGAGCCTTTTGGGGAAATACCCCAAATTTTCCCCTCCTGGGAAATACCAAGGTAGGCACATCCCAGGGACTTTAGATAGGTTGTATTGCCAGAGCATTGGAAAGTCAGTAAAATTGATTGAGATATCAACCAGTCTGTGAAAATGTTGGAGAGTACAAGGGATTTCCATCATGAAGTAGTGGAGAGCCAGTCCTGATATGAAAAGAAATTGGTGGAGTCCTAGTCTAAAAGAATTAGTGCTGAGATTTTGGGTTACTTAATAGGTCTTTAGCCTTAAATTGTGTTGGTATTAGAGGGATTTTTGTTTCTTTTTCTTTTCCTACAGGATAATGGGAAGTGTTTTTTAAACCCTTATAAAACGGTTTCAAGAATAAAATAAAAGGCGATGAAAAAATACTTGTAATTTTCTATGAACTCTTATTCTGGAAGGTTAAAATAGACTAAAGTAAATCAGAAAGAATATGTCTTGGGTTTGACAGATAAAGTCCTTTTGAAGTTTCACTTCACTGTCAGGTGTTGTGTTAAGAAACAGCGGAGAAGCTTCTTACTACAGGGGATAGATTGCTTTTACAGCAAGGAGTGGGCGTACACACTGGGACAGGGCAAATGCCACTATAAGCAGCGAGTTGATACTAAACATTTGCAGAATTGGGTTCTCAGTGACCCAGCTAAGTCTTCAACAGTTGTTTTTCATATTATGCCTTCACTCTGGCATAACGACGGAGCAGCAGCACTGGCATTTTTTGAGTACAACATTTTATGTTCTACTGCCTGAAAGAACACCGTTCTAGTTGCGTACAGATGTTATGGGTAAGATATGTAAAGAGAGCAAATTGCTTCAAACACCATCCACTGATGGAATCTCATCCAGAGGAGTGGTTAGAACTAACGAATCTCACTGGGAATTGCTTAGTGCTATTTTTTCCTGGTGACAGCATGCTCATCCTTTGTATGTGTAGCTTCTAGGGATTTAAGCAGAATTTAAATTGAAGCATGCATTAAGGGCTCTGCTCAGCAGGTCATATGGACCGATGTCAGCCTGTTTGCATTGCTGCAAAGTTTTAGCAACTGTTCTAGATTTAAGAAACAATAACATTAGCAGTGTCAGGGGAGATGGTAGATGCTGATTTGTCCATGTTTGTGCATTTTTTTTTAAATATGCCATTTCCTTGCTCCTTCTCTTGCTGTGAATGCCATTGTAGTTGTTACAGCTGGAACTACCTGTCCTTCTTTTCATATGGGTTTTAAAGCCTTTTCACCTCTGGGAAGATCGTCTCAGGAAGAGGTAGTTTTTCTTTGCTAAAACAACTGGTATTTAGCAAGAACTTCCTGCTGGCATTCATCCCTGAGTTAATCTGGTTAGAATTAGAGCTGGTTGAGAGTCCTTGACACTGTTTTTCATGGGAAAATGCTGATTTGTCAAAACTGAAACAATTTGTGGAAATGTACCAGTTTCCATTAAACTTTCATCAGGAAACATTTCCTCTTTTTTTTTTTTTTTTTTTCTTCCTTCCATAGTCCACAGTGGAATTTCTGATATAGAAAGACAGAGAAATAATCATTAATCAGTAATTAGAATAAACACTGGTCAATTGAAGAAAGGTGGGATTAAGTACATGGCCTGACCCACAGAATGCACGTTTGAAACTGGAGCTCCCCCTGTCCGCTCTCCCCAGAATACTGGAGGGCTGTCACTCTCTCATTGGGCATGCATGTACAGACATCCCACACCCACCACCCCAAATGATTTTGGTTTCCCTCTGTTGTGAATATGAAAATGTATGAAATGTTGAAGCCCTTTGTGGGGCTGGAAAAACATTCTCCTGGCAGCATTTTTAAGGTTGACCTGTAGCCATGTGTTCGTTTGCTCCTTGTTGGGTGGGAATGGCAGTACTCTGAATGGCTGGTGTCTTCTAGTCTTTGTTTCATAGCATAATAACAAGCTGTATTCAGAAATTTCTGTCATGCAAAGGAACCACAATTTTGATTATTAACAGTCCTGTTAGTCTGATTCCAGGATTCCAGTTCTCTGCTCACCCAGAGTAGTATTTTGGCAAAAATTTGACTGAAATGAATAGATTTCAGGAACAGATAGAGGAGTCTGCTTCCTCACATTTGAAGCATCCTTCAATTTACAGCCCAGTAGTTACATCCCTACAGTGACACCTGGGATTAACACAGTGCCTTTCCAATGACAATCTGAAACCAGAAGTATTAGAAAGTCGTCTTCTGTTTCCTACTATCTTCTGTTTGTACCCAAGCACTTCAGCCCACACCCTCAAATGAGCTGTTGCCTGTTCTGTAAGTAGATACCTGAGGTTTTAAGGTAAAACAGAAAGATTTATCAAGCAGCCAAAGCTGTTTGTTCAGCCAGCGATTTGCAGGTCACACCACATTCTTTATAGTGTGTTTATAGTTACCAGTAACACAAGTTTTGAAAGATCAACTGTGCCCTCTGTGCAGCTGATCAGTTCCTCCAAAACATTGCATTGGTGTTCCCGTGGGCTTCATTTAATGCAGCATTAAAGCTCAGTTAAAAAAACTGGTCTATGCGGGGGACATTAGAAAATCCATGTTTGTTCCCAAGGTCGTGGTGGCTTTGTCAGGGCTTAGAGACTTCCTTCTGTTAGAAAAGCAAGTGATTTTGAACAGTACACCCAGAGAGCAGCGGGAAGGTCTCACAGTTCTATTCCTCAGAGCAACGTTTCCAAAGTAAAGGCCCAAGCGTGGTTCTTACGTGCCTGGGGCACTTTAACAGGTCTCTTTAAAAACTAGCATTGTGCAAGTGGAACGCGTGCAGCCAGACTGTCAGCTGGCATAAATCAGCTTCCTCTGTTGAAGGCAAGGAACCTGCCCTGATTTATACCAGCTGGCAGAATCTGGCCACAGAATAAATAATAGGGAACTGTATGTTATGAGGCTGTAATTCCCTCGAGGGGGCTTTTGTGGTATCAGTCTTACAGGAGCCAGAGTGATCTGGTTCTTTTTCTTGGAGCTAAAGAGTAATTTGACTGGAGTTTTTTGAAGTCCTCAGAACATTGGGAATGCGGGATTTCAGGCAGTCAAGGGAAAGAGAATACTTCCAAACTTCTTGTATGGTATCTTTAAGGATTTTTGCCCAGGAAAAGTCATGGTAGGGGAATTTGGAAGGGTGCAGATGAATTGACATGGGATAGGTAGTCCCAAAAAAAGATAAATATTCAAGTATGATTTCTCATCAAGACCAGGCCTTTCCTTTGAAAACACTTTTCCTAAAGATGTATATGTGCATTTCCTAAGATGTATGAAAACGGAAGCTCCCTCATCACTGATAAGCTTCTAGTGCTGGTGTAGTTAATAATGAAGAAAAGTGGAGACTGGGATATGAGGATTAAAGGACAAATGCCTCCTCAGAATGTGAATGTGGTTTTTAATTTTGTTTAACATTTTACCCAGAAGCATCATAAGACAGCTGGTACTCATTTTATTGACTTAAAAAGAAAAGGGGGTTAATTTTGATTTATCAAGTGCTGACCTGTAATTCTCATAGGTCTAAGTGTTTTAGATGTGAGATGCAGGTGAGCCGCCTTCCTCCGGTTTTAATCCTGCTGTGGATTCTGCAGCCCAGAATGGGATTAAGTTCATCATGCCTGTACATCACCTGTTGGCATGGTTTGATGGTGCCTGGGGCTTTTGGATGATAGTGTGGCAATTTTGTAGATTTCATCTCGCTAACTAATATAAGCACGTCTTTAATGTTGCTGTACAAGGGGCCAAACTTTGAAGCAGACTACAGATTATTAGTAATGGGTTATCTCTTCCCGTTATTTTCAGGGAAGAAAGCAGAAGCACCTATCCAGGATTCTTGTGTGTCTTGAGATACTGATCTGGTCTGATCCCTGAGCCTAATTAGTAGCTTAGATACTGCTGGAAACTTGTTATAGAAAGTTGCAGTGCATCAGTGGTTTGGATAGTACAGCTTCGGCAACAATTTACAAAAGGTCTTAGCGCTCAAAGGAAGATTAAACTTCTCGCCATTTTGGATGCCCTCCTGATTTTGATGTGACCAGGCTGTCCTAACCAACTTTCATATGCTTTGGGAGCTCTGTGGCTGGAGCAGATATGGAGTCATAGCTACATCACAGCGTACCTTCAAGTACTGCAGCCAGCAGCGTATGTGAGTAACTTCTGGCCACTGAAGTGTGTGCTTGGGCAAATAGGATAGATGTAACTATGTCTTTTTCCTTTCCCAGTTTTTTCCTCCAACTGTCTAGTCTCTTAAAATATTCCTTCATTACGCAATTAGTATCCACTGTGCAAATTCAGGCTCCACTTGAGATGCTCCGCTCTCAGCTCTGTAGCTATCTTAAGCCTTCCTTTGATGTGACTGGGTAGTGATTTCTGAGTGTTCCATTCTTCTTGAGAAACTTACAGAAAGGGTGCAGGAGGTAAAGAGTAAATCTTCGTGTGTTTCACTAATGGGAAGCATTTAATGAGATTTTGAAAAATTTTGAGCAAATTTGTCAATCTGCAGTCAGGAACCAATGGAGACTTTAAGAGAAGAATTGTCATTTGCAGGTGGTGGTTGATCTTTTATTCCCTTTGACCGGTTCTGCCCACCAGCATGCAGCAATTACCCTTCTCATTTGTCTCTGGCATACAAGGAGATCTGTGATTCTGCAGTGACTGTGCTGTGGCAGTAGGCCAGCTGCCCTGCTGTGTACCTTCTACCTCGCCACAGCTGCTATTACCAATTTTCACGGTTGCCTTGCCTCCTTTTCCTACAGTGGCTGGAGCTTTTGCCCTGAAAGTGGGAGACCCTTGGTCATGTCACTCCTCAGCCTGAGAGTATCTAAACTCTATCAATGAAGGGCTCTAGGATGAAGGATCCTTGCTGGCTGAGGCAGGGGAAGGCTTTAGAGGCAGCACTTTGCAGAGAAAGGGTTGACATGTGTGTGTGGGTGGTCCCCCAAAGCATGTCACAGGAGAAGAAAGCCTGTTCCCTGATAGATTCATTCATTATTCCAGCCCCTGCAGGGTGACTGATATTCTCTCCAGGGAGTTCACAGCACAACAAAGAGACACTTTACATACAGAATCTTTTTTCCTTTCTAAACTGAAAACAACCATTTCTCATCCTCATGAAAAGATCAGAGGGGACCATGTAATAGTCATGACTTCGTAAGCTTCTTTATTTAAGCCTTCACAAAGTAACTAGGTCAGCAGTACATGCTTCTGGACTATTGAATTTCCCTTCTTCTCCTCAGTCTATTCTTCTGTTTCCTCACCCAACTTTACCACAAGGGAATGCCTTAAGTCAAAAATCTGGGAAGCTGATCCTTTTATTGCATTTGTAGTATTCTCATCTGGTAAGTACAGTGCCAGGCCATGAGGCTTTCAGAGCTATCATAACCTAAGTTTGCATGTAAACAGGAATACCACACTGTCTGGTTGTAACTAAAGCCATATCTGCTCTCTCTTTGCTCTGGGTAATAGATATGAGAAGATATTCAGCAGGAAGAGATTGGTAAACTGTTCTGGAAAAGAAAATACAACCAAAACGTGTTTCTTTATTATTGTTTTTCTTTCTCCATCAGCTTCTTGCTCACACACTCCTTACTTCTCGCATTTTATACTTTTGCCTTAAGGTTTCTGTCTGGCTGGGGGCCTTGCTCTTCTCACTTTTCCCTGCGGCCACACTGGTAGGATGAATATTTATTAGTGCAGAAGCAGCCTAGGGGTTCTTGTACGTATATGTCCCCTGGTTTTAATGTTTATGAAGGAAAATAAAAATGTGATTCCAGCTAAATCACCAATATTCAGGAACTGGGGTTTAGAATGAAGACTCAGGCATATCACATTGAGTTATTTTTAAAAATATGCATTTGACCCTAAAAAGAAGATTTCGATGTATCGGTATTAGGCATGAAAGCTCCTCCCATACAGACTGGAAGTGACTGGAGGCTCCTTCTTTTACATGGGAGAAGGAGACAAGATTTGTTGGTGACTTACAACTAAGAACAACTTTTGCATCTTGGCCTATGGTTAAAGCAGTGAGCTAGGAAATGAGAAGCCTCTTAGTCTTTGGAGGTTCAAACACTGATTTCCAGCTTCCTATGATTTCATCCATTGTATTTTTGATGCCACCATTAAACTTCAGTACAATAATTTATGTTACTATTTCCACAGTTTCAACTTGTGTTGCTTAACATGTGGCAAAAAATAATGCAATGATGCGTTAATTATAGTTTCTGCAGACAATCCTAGAACTTGTGGGATATAAACAGAGATTGTTTCAACACTTGTCTATTGTGATTGGGAAACTGAGGTTCAAAGAGAGTCATAACCACTGTTCTTTCTCTACAGAAATTCTGGATTAAAGCCTTTAGAGCATCCAGAAATTCTCAACGGTCTCAAACACGCTGTCAAGTTCAGTAAGATATTAGCACTTTTTTTCTTCCCTGTTTTTCTCAGGTTAAGAGGCCGTGTGCCAGGAGCTTGGTGAGGCACATGGAAGCATTGGTAACTTGCTTCTGTTTGACCACTGAAAGCCTAACTTTTCCCTCAGTTTTCCACATATATATTATTCATGGTTCAGCCAATTTGCACATTCCCAAACTAGGCTTTTTTGTTCTGGTGGCTTATAGTGTGATTATCAGGCATGTACCTACTGGTGGTTTGAAGTAAGAAACTTATTTGCCTTCTCATGGGTGAAGGTGGGTAGCAAATGATAGAAGCCAACCACTAATTATTTGAAGTACCTTATCCTTGAAAGCTAATGACAAGGCACATTTACCACTATCATAACCACATACCTAGGAATAGAAAACACTGACACCTGCTTTTCCAAGCTGTTGCTTAGCATGAGTGCTTAGACTACACATACAATCATCACTTTTCCCTTTAGAAGGTGGATTTTGATTTAAGTTTCCACTGTGCTTTTGAAAACGCAATATAGTTTGCTTTTACTAGGACATCAATTTCTACTCTATTGTCCTTAGCCTGCAGTGGGTAAGGAAGGAGGAGGTGCTGTTTGTTTAGGGAACCAGGCTGTGGTTTTTTTGCATTTTCAGGTAAGAGTTTAATATTAATGATTGCCTGCTTTTTCCAAATCATGGACTGTTGTGGATTTGAGCATAGGAAGAACCAAAGAATTAGGAATTGTACCTACAGCTGCTGTTCTCTGGCTGAATATGGTTTTGGTCAGATATGCAGGCACTTTGCCATGCCTTATTAAGATACTGCACAAAACATAAACACCACTAACTGGGATCATTTGCCTCAAGGCAAGGGTGAGGTAGTGCAGCCTAGCTGAATCTGCTCTGCCAGAATGCTTAGCTGAAGGTAGCAGAGCTCACGTGGAAGTTTGCCACAGTTAGTTGGTGGAAAATAAGGTGTTAAGCTGTGCTAACTTGATATTTTAGATTCTGTGGGGGAGGGTATTATGAAAGGTGAATAAGGTTCTGACAAATGAAAGCTGTAGGTGAATGAAACCACCTCAGACAAAAGGTGTGCATTTTTAACAAACAGGATACTTTCATTATTAGAGTACTGCCAAGAGATGTGATGGACTTTCCAGTGTGAGTCTCTAAATTAAGACAGGGTTTGGCTTGTTAAACACATACACAGGTAAGTTAGGGCTTTGCAAAACTAGCTGAGTGGAATGGCTTCACTTTCAGAAGGCCAGACTGGGAATACCATCCAGAGAGTCAGGAGCTCTTGCAACCTTTGAATCTGTGATGCAGCACATTTCTACCACCAGGCTGGTATCGCTCACGTCCCCCTCAGAATTAGGACTAGCATCTCCAGAAGTAACAAAACAGTTAAACTACTCTGCTAACTAATGTTGTACAGGGATATTTCAAATATGCATGAGTTATAAAATTTTACATCCAAGGAATTAAAAAAATGTCTCTATTGCTATGGAACATTTTCCTCTGATATAGTCTAAGCCATTACTGTGTTGGGAAAGCTTGGAATTGTTTTGCCTTATGAGAACACTTTTAAAAACATACTGTGTTCTACATGAGTGCAGTGTTTGTGAGAAATGCCAAAGTGACAGCTTTAGAGAATGAGCTGCCCATGTCACTGAACAGTTACACCAGAAACCATAACAAAGCGTGTAACTGGCTCGTGGGTTTAAAGGGATGCTGAGTGGTTCAGCTGCTATGACCATGTTGTGCACAGCCTCCTCAATGACAGTTGTTGAAATAGTATTTTCATGATGTAATTATTAATCCACTTGGCATTTGATTAAAAAGATCGAGGCATTTCAGAGAAGCCCTTAGACATCCTGCAGACTCTTACTGATTTCTACAGTTGAATAAGTGCCCTCCAGATGAAGGATGATGATGATGACCAATATCCAGAAACATTTGATGACTCTAAAATATTAAACATCAAGGAGTATAATTTGACATAGCAACACTCAGAAATCACAGCATTTGCTGAAGATCTTCTCCTATTAAATTTAACTAATATATGTGACAGTAAACATTTTCTGTCCTGCAGTAGCAGGAACATTATGTAGTAGCAGAGGAACATTATGCTGTGCCAGAGATGAACTGCACCATTTAAAAATTTATCAAGTGTCATCATATTTTGCTTTTCACAGTTCTCAGTCGTTAGGAGAAAAATGGTTGAAGTAATTGGATGAAATTTGAGGAATTCAGATGAAAATTGAGAGGCAGTGGTAGGTTCTGAGCTGCTGCTTGGTAAGCTTGCTCTTGTGCTTCTGTCTTATCTCTTCCCAGCTTTCTTTTCAATAGAAGGAGTTGTTTCGTAGAAACTTAAATTAGTCTTTTCTTTGCAATGTTTCTTTTAAACAAGCTTAAAAGTGTACATGCTGTCTTGGAGTCCTGGTGAAAGATCATGGTCTTAAGAATGACTGAAGATATAGCTGATGGACTGAAATAGTGGATTTAGAGTAGCAACTATTACCTAAGGCAGCTGGGAGGGGAAAACCCTGGAAGTCCAACTTGACGTGTACATTTCACATTTACAATTATTTTCTGCCTCATCATAAACTGAGTGTAAGAGCCTGCAGTCCCTCACACATCTTCAGGCAGGTAGACTAAACATTTTAGACTGGCAAGTCCCTTCCTGCTGAGCAGCACCTAATGTGGGAATGTCCTCCCCTTAAATTGTAATGCAAGACCTGCTGGGGGCTGGCTGCTGCAAGCAGTGAGTAATGTGGTGTTATGTAGAATGAGAAGTGTTGTATTCCTACATGCAGGTTTTTTAGTGTTCACGGTTAATTTTTTTTAATGTGGGTGGACCATGCACTCACATAGACGTAAGTGTCCTTAAAATACTCAGTTTTGTAGTATAGTGAATCAATTCTTTGCATGTGATTTAGAAATAATGGCAAAGATAAGGACCTTCCAGTGAATTTTCAAGAGAGGTATTTAAGAGTGAAACACCTATTTATTTCAGAATGGGCAGGTTTCACTCATGGCTTTTATTTTCCTTCAAGCCCAGTAAAATTTCAACCTCAAATAGAAATGAAGGAGCTGATTATTCATGCCCTTATTTCAGGAGGGTGGTATTGCCAGCCAATGATTCACAGTCTCAAAGGTAACTGGAGGCAGTAATTTGCAAATGCATGAAAAGGAACAGCTAATACCCGGGGGATGTGTTAGCAAATTTACCTTTGGCAGACAAAGGAGATGCTGCTTTGTTGAGAGAGATACTTCTTTACCAAGAAATCTGATAACCAAGAATCTTTGCAACGGAAGTCAGAAAAATAAAGTTTTCCTAAGGTTGAATATCATTAGATGTTTGTAGTTTTATGCATATGCCCTTTTCTCAATATTCAGTATATAATTCCCATTAATAGTTGTGGAAGTTAGATGCATCTATGAAGATAGCATATCCCTGGGGTATTGAATTCTATTATTCTGCTTCTCTGCATGTAGCTTGACAGAGACAAATATAACCATCCAAGCTACTGAATTTGAAAAGGATGTGTATTTTTCTTCAAATCTATTCGAAGTGATTCTACTCCTAGGGGATTACATTTGTGTCTAACTTTTCTCTGATTTACTATTTTAGCTGAGCTGATGGATTATGAAAGAGAGTAATTTCTTTTTAATACTGTTTTCCTGAATCTGTCATTCAAAACTTGCTGTGTGGGGACAGAATAGCTCATAAACACCATTTTCCTGAAGGAAAATGGCTTCTCACAGTAAAAAGGAGCTCTGAGCAGAGCTTCCGCATAAACATGTTTGCCCGTCATTAGCTGACAGAGGAGCCTCTGTGTGTGTGTTAAGGATGTGGACTTGTTAAATGAGTCTTCTTATTTGGAAACAGTTTTTCAAATAGACTAAGAAGGATGGATTATGTTCATGTCTAGAGAAAGAAATTGCATAGAATTCTGTCTTACCAGGATCTGTAGATTATATTGTAAACTAGTACCATAATAGCATCCTCTAGTCAGAGGACGTGCCTTAACTTAAATTCCAGATCTCTCAAATATTCCTCAGGTTCAGAGGTCTTCAAAAAGCTAAACAAAATCAGGTCTTTCATGCTACTTACATTAGTAAGTTGTCTTTTTATGTTAAGCCTAAACCAAAATCCCCAAGTCTAAAATTGTTACTACAATTTCTGCATGCATAACATCCTTGTTTTTGTTTTGTTTCCTTGTTTGTTTGTTTATGGCTGGGAGGGACAGACAGTGGCAGTGAATGCACTTAAAAAAAAATCCTGCTAATATCCTGCTTTTATCTGGAAAAACAAATATTTATAAATCACTCTGATTTATGTAGCTGTGTAACGATTGCAAGTTTGAAAACACTGTTGTCTAGTTAATCCATTTAAATGCTTATTTTGATTGGGCAGCTGTGAGTCTTTGTGTGCACGCAGCTTCTCCCCACACTTACTGGAGTGTTACAAAATACCACGGAAATTCTGGTTCAGTTCAGCAGCGACCAGGATACACACATACAGTTGTTTTCTGTGGTACAGGATGGAGACTCTTGCCATGCAGACCTCATCCTTGCTTAAGATGGCCTCAGGAGCTGTGGCCGAAGCCCTTTTGCTCTGCCAGCTCCAATCCATCCAGGCTGTACAGGTTTTTTTTATTGCTGAGATCATGCTTAAAGGGTGTGGGTTCTGGTTGGAGGCACAAAGCACCCCCTAACTCACAGCTCGAACACGCTCCAGCAGCTGACACAAAAGGTGCACTTGTGAAGGGCCAGTGCAGAGGCTCACTATGGAGCTGTGCATGGGAAAACAGCGAGGAGCTTCTGTTCAAACACCTCTGCCTAGGTGAAATTAAAACACTGAATGGCAGGCCTGCGATTTATGTGCTCCAAACCATGCCATTGTACATAAAGTCTTTTTATGTCTTGCTCGTGCTATTTCTGCCCCTTGTGCTTCATAATTCTGAAGTATTTCCTACTTGTAAATGTGATGCTTAAACTTATATTTGAACAGATGCAGCCCATTCCAATTACCATGTTATATTTTAAGATTGCTTTTGATTTGTTTGTTTTTGGTTTTTTTTTAAAATCCCAAGTCTGTTATTTGGGTTTGGCTTTGTTTGACTAAAGTTTTGTTCGTTGGTCCACAGGATCTTGATTCCAGTTTAGAGAAAGGAATTGTAGTCAGAATCAGGATCTTTGAAGTCAGAGATACAAGTTGCAGTTCAGCAGAAGTTTCAGAACAAAAGGTTAAACTTTTGTCTGGGTTTACAGAGTGTTTTCCCAGACTAGTGGCAGTTTCTGGTAAATATTCATCACACTTTTCCCCTGAAACAAAGCAGAATTGGGGTGAGTGGTTGAATTTTATTTTTTGTGTTTACATTACAGAACTGCAGAAAAATCAGGTGTTTCATGTCCGACAGAGTATATATGTGCTTCACATACCCTCTGTCCCTTTTATATCCTTCCTCTTGAAAAAATTGTATTCTAAAAACAAGCCCGCTCTGACCCTTTCAGCATCCTGTGAAGAGGAGGCATCTCTGTACTGCTGAAGAAACAGTCACAGAGAGTAGTACCTATCTTCTCAGATGTCTCCCATAAATGTTAACTTGAGACACTAAAAGTCCTTTTTCTATACTTCAAAATCAAAATAACCTCCAATCTACTTTTACAGTGGATTTAAACAACTATGAGGCCTGAGGTGCTTCTGCAGACATGTCTGGGAAGAAACATCAATCCTTGGAGTGCTCCTCCGAGTGTCATAACCCATGCAGATGAGTCCGAAGCAAACCCATCTGCCCTTGCAGTGATGATGCCTGGCAGAAAAGACTAACTGCAGAGTCCCTAGTTACTCTCCTGGAAGGGCTGTGACATCTTCTAGCATTTGAGAGCAGACTGTGCGTTGGAGACAGCAGCAGACAGCAGGTCCCCCATGTCCCTGGTGTGTTGGGCAGCCTGACCTTTTCCCAGAAGTAGCTCCAGCCATAGATCCACAGAGACTTTTCTCTGCCCTCGGCAGCGCTGCAGCAGCTGAAACACGCAGTTCTGCCTTACCCCAGTTGTGGGTTGCTGCTTCTCGTACCACATTCTTCATTGTGTTTGTGTTGTCAGATAGACGTCTAGACTGGAGAACTCTTCTGGGTCAGGCTGGCCTTTGGAGGAGGAGGGAGGTGTGGAAAGGTGCGGTCTGATTCCTCTGGGAGGGAGGAGAAAGTGCAGTGAGGGATGTGAACAAATAACAAGCAGGGGAGCATGCCTGCAAGAATTTTTGCAAAATTCTTTGTGCAGATATTTCTCTGTGGCCTCACTAGAGGGAAAGGAAAAAAGGGGGAAAGGGGAGATCTTTTGTGTTCACAGTGCTTTAGAAACAAATTTGTCATTTTTCTGAAAATGGTCTGAGGACTTCTCCACGAGGCAGACAATTGTTCTCAAAATATGTTGTTTCCTTGCGTCAGAAAGGAGCATTAAAAATAAGATGTCAGAGGAGTTGTGTGTGTGAGAGGGCCTTTGCAGTGGCGTCCCCAGAGGAGAGATCTGATAAGAGCTCTGTAAAGCTGCATATGGCAGGAGCCTTTCAAAAGGGAAGATGGGTATGGCCTTCTGACTTCTAAACCCGTCAGGAAAGTGCGTGTCAGTAGTTTTTAGGGCATACAAGTAAAGCAAATAAAAATGAGAATTAAAAGCATAAAATGGCAAATACAGGAGTGATACTTTTTCTGATTCACCATGAAACCTGGCTTTATCAAAGGGAACCTGTGGGAGTCAGACGTAACTTTGAATTTCCTGGTTTGTGTGATTTGTCACAGTCTTTATGTCTGTGCTTCATTTTCACTACTTTAAAAAGCAAGCAAAAGTCTTCTCCCAAAGTAACATATTTCATAACCTTTCCTGGAGGTTTGTCTCTAAGACCAGAGAGGCTTTGCAAGTGCCTGCCAGTCTCCTGAGTGAATAAACACACCTGCCCACCTGTATTAACCCTTGGCAAACCACGGCAGCTTCTAGTTATTCTTGACACAGTTTCTTCTATGTTTAAGTTATCTTAGTGTGCTTTTTGAATACAGTAGAGGATATACATTTGGCAAGAGTTTAGCTGTAGCAAGGGTTAACTTTAGTGGGAGTTAACTGTAGTTTCAGCAGAAAGATTTGGCTTTTTGCCACCTGAGTTTCTGTATGCTGCCAGTGTAGAGAACAGTCTTTAAATAATTTCCATTTTGCATTTGGAAGAGATTATTTTCTGCTGTCTATTCAGCCTTCCTTATTACTGCTGAAAATGCTGCAGGTAGATAATCAAGTAACACAAAAGCTTTTTTCACATACAGAATTCAGACCTCTTGAGCTTATAGCTGATTTTAAAGTAACTGAATAAACCACAACAACTTTATGTGCGGTAATTTTCAATTTCGAGTCTGACTAGACTTGTTCCTAATACAACCTGTATTGAGGTAAATCAGCTTTAACAGGATTTGACGATCCACATGAAAACTGTAAAACCTCCACCCCTTTAATTAAATGCCATGGACTCATGATGGTGTGTGTGTGCCCGGCCGGCCCTTGGTTACTTGTAGCCATTCAGAAAGCTAGGCATGATGGGGCCTCATAGTAAATATGAGTAAAGCCCTGTAGGAGTGTCATTGTGAGTGTTTGGCCGAGCAAGTATGTTACTATTTTTGATTTCTGTGTGCCTTTGGTGGTGCAGTGGTCTGTGGCAGTTGAGGGCAGGGCTCCCTCTGCACAGCAGGCTCTGGTGTCACAGTGAAGAGCCAGCACAACAGTTGTCGCTGTAAGGGAAAAGTAGGAACTGTACCCATGTGCCCATCGACTCTGTCCATCACAAGAACCACTATTCCAATTCCCCATGGGAAGGATGGCAGGGTTTAGCAATACAGTACAGCAGGAAGCTCTTAACACTTTAGAAATTTGCCTCTTTGCCTGTGCCGTGGATCCTGATGTGTTCTACTGCCCTGAAGTTTAGCAGAAGATGCAGTCCCTTGACCTGAGACATAGACTTCAAAACTTCTCTGCTTTCCTCCCACCTGTAGTCTGTCCAGTGAGGATGCACCTAAAAAGGCAGACAAGACTGCCTTTGCATTAAGCAGATATCCCAAGACAGACATTTAGGACTGCTTGCAAGTAAGAAAGTGATGCCTCCTGATAAGCAGCACTGGTACCTTAAGAATATGATCAATTTCTTTTATGATCTCATGGGCTTTTCAGTTTGCATGTGACACTGAGCACATTCAGTAGCCTTGCAGATAAACTGAGGTGCCAGGATGAGTTTCTGTGGAATACTTCACAGCTAATAGTAATAGCTTAGCCATAACATTTTTAGCAAATAAGTTATGTTCCACCTGTACTGGGTGGACTTCTGAATTTCCCTGTTGCAACCTGAGAGTTTAATAAACAGACCCTTGAAAACAGGCTAAATGACTCTTTAAGGTGGATGTTACTCATTACTTTTGTAGTAAGAGACATAAAGGGAAGAAATATAAATTAAGCTTTTGGAGGGAGTATGTGCCTCCATCAGGACAGATGATTCACCTTTCCCATTGCTATGATGAAGAATTAAGAGCTCTATCATATTTTGAAGCAGGCAGGCAGTGGTGTGACTACTGAGGGAACAGGAGTGGAAAGAAGTATGTTACTATAAACAGGCTTTCTTAACTGGCTGAAGGAAGAGATGCAGTGGGTTTAGAAACTCCATTCAAGCTACTTAGAGCACACCATTGCATGGGTTTGTACTGGCAAGGTTCTGTAGCAGAGAGTGGTGGCACATTTGTGTTTTTCTGAGTCAGGGTTGTTCCTAATTGTGTATGTTCCAGATTTTAGGTCTTCCACAGAACGTCATCTGTCATGAAAAAATATCACAGAAATAACTGTATTATGCTTGAATGACTGCTGTCTATTTTCAGACCATATAAGTTGGAAAAATAATATTTGTACAAAGCTGAAGTGTTTATACTCTTTCAGCTCTGTTTCAAGTGAAGTAATGGCAGCTTTCACTGAGCAGACGAGAATACAAAAGGAGGTTTAGGTGCAGGATATGCTTCTTAGTGCACAGGTCAGAATTAGTTATGCAAATGTCAGTTTTGAACCGTGGATCATGCTTATTCCAACAAAGCAGGAAAGCTGTTTTTGCTAATCTTGAGAACCAGATGAGCATTGCTGTACTCGATGTCCACTGTACATCCGAAATCCCAGGAGGGGTTAACCACCAAAGACAACTTCCAGTAAATTCCAAACTTAATGCATTATGCAGAAAAAAACCTAGACCCTGAAGTCATAATTGAATAAATTGAACTTGGTGTTATGTCACATATGGTTCTCCAGTGCTGTGTGCTGTTTACTGGCTTTGTTAGGGAGGCTGTGGGTTAAAGTCAGGAGAAGATGAAATGTCCATTTAAGTGCCCTATGGGAAGCCATCATTTAGATTTTTTTCAGCCTCTTTGCCTGGAGACGGTATTCTTTTGTTTCGCCAACCATGGAGTGCTAAATAGTGGCCAGAAAATGCGGGAGAGAGCGGCAAGTTAAAAACCAGCAGGTGAAAATCCACCTCATTATTTGAGGCATCACAATAATGTTTTCAGAATGCTTTCACACATCTATTGTAAGTGCTGAGCTGGAGTCTCCTCTCACCTGCACTGCTGTCAGTCAGGAGTCACGACAGCAGCTCTGTTCTTAGGCGTGTTTGAGGCGCTGCCGTGCCCTGTGCCAGAGAGAAGAGCCTAGCCCATGATTAAAACTGCTAATGATCACTCATTTTGGAAATAGTGGATAAAAATAGTGGTATTTTAATGCTTTAAATACAAAAATTATTTTCATCTTCAGGATCTCCAGCTTAGTGTGCTGTTCCCTCTCTTATTTTCTCTGGTTGTGTCCCTTCCCCCAGCTCCTGCCAGATTTGATTCTGTGTCTGTGTCAGTGCCTGCAGCAATCCCTAAAGCAAAGTTTTGCCAGTTTCACTTGCTGCTAAAAGCCAAGCTCTTCTACTGCAGAGGCAAGTTAAATTAAGTTTTCCAACTCTTGCTCCTTTTCCTTTTGTCTTATCCCCTCTGCACGTAACTTCCCCTATACCTTGACTTATGGTAGATGTGAAATGGTGGTTTCCCGAATTCAGTGCAGTTCATCAGTGGCTTTCATGCTGTGAGCCAGTTCTTCTGCTTTGGCCTTCCCTCAGCTGAGGGTGGCCAAACTACTCCTGGCTAGGTCTAGCTGGTCAGCATGGCTTATCTAGTCTGCCCTCTTCTTTCCTAGCAGACTTCTCAGTCATGGCTGGAGAGCAGGTTGTAGGTCACACAAACCTGAAAAAAGCCTGTGGGCCCCACCAAATCATTCTTTGCTGTGATAGGTGTGACTTGCATTTTTTCATATGATGGGCAAAACCCTTTACATGACAGGGGGAAGCCATGACATGCATCTCCTCCAAGTAGTTCACAGAGTACTGTGTTCAAACGGGAAGTTATTTTGGTGTTTGTACATTGCTGAAATTTGCAAAAGTGCAATCAGTACACTTAAAGGCACAACTTTAAGTACTGATTAAGGTGGCTGTTGTGCTCTGTGGTAGTCAGTGATCTGTGACTAGGTATGATAAAGATCGAGGCTGAGAGATTCTGGAAAGCAATCCATAGGAATGTGGTTTCCTGGAGTCCTGCCACAGGCATAGTTAAACATTCATGGAACCTGTTTTCCTCTGGCATATTTTAGTTGTCCGTAAAAGATAGCTCATGTTTGGCTTTACAGAGACTGTCTCGGAACTCTTGATAATCATTGTTGTTAATATTAATAGAAGCAGTCACAAAATCATAAAAGTCCTGTACCCATGGTAATCCTGCTGGGGTAACTCATAGTTGAGATAAAGGACTGCTCCCAAAGCAGTGTCCAAGACAGTGTTAACATTGTGAGCTCATACTCACATGGCAAAAATAGGAGTATGTACCAGAGTGACACCCCATTTCAGCTCAGATGGCATTAAGCTTAGAAATGGCAGCTGCAACTGAAAAACTGAAAATGCATATTTCATTGTGTTACCGCAACGGTGTTATGATGGGAGTTACTAGGTGATCTGCAGTGTTGCCAGCTCCTGTGATTTTATGATGAGTAATACAATACAGTTATTTTTCTTGCAGATCCACCTCCTGGATTCCAATGATTTATTTTCTTTTTATCTTCTCATTTTTTTTACTTAGACAGTAATTCCAACCCTCTCGCTTATGGCCAGAGTTTTAAAACATGTCTCAAAAAGCACTCTTAAGAGTACAGCCAGCAATGGCAAGTAACAGAGAACCCGGCAGTTGCTTTTTTGGTTGCTTGGGGCTTTTTTGTTGGTTGTGTTTTTTCCCTTCCTTTATTTCCATGATCAGTCTGGCTAGTCTTGTGATTTTGTAACTCATGATTTTTTTTATCTTTAGGATTGATTATGTTTCCATCTTCACTTCCTCGTATTACCACACTGAACATAATCAGTATAATTAAGAATAGCCATCAGGATATACATCCAGGTCTTAAAAGCAGAGCTTAGATCATTCATTTTCCTTGACTCTCTCACTCCTGCAATTAATTCGTCAATATTTGTAAGGCAAAGTTAATGAAGCTGGCAGTGCCTCCATAAGTGTCAGAGTTCCGCTGGGGTTGTAGATCATGATATGGGGACGGTAGTCATAACAGAAATCATGCTGTGTACAGTTCCTGGCAAAACTTAGTGTCTTTCTGTTGGATAAGAAGGTAATATAGTTTGGATGCTCTTCATAGCTGCTACTGTGCTTTCCAAACATGAATATGCAATGTCATGGAGCTATGCACTTTGGGAGAACAAGGACAATCTGCTTCAAGGCTCTCTGATAAAGGCATTGTCCTCCTGGCAGATTTCCATGATGTAGTGGAGTGAAATCTTAAAATCTCTCCTGTCAGGTGGAATTATCTCACAGCAGCTGAGTAGTTGAGTTCCCATCACAAGGTCTCTCTCAGCAATTTTTTTTTTTTTCAGGGATGGGATCTGCCTGCTATTTTATAAGTATACATGTGCCAGAGACACTGGATGAGAGAATAGAAGCACTGTGACAGGATTTTACAAGATAGGAGTGAGGGAAACTGGCTGCTGTTTCTGAAATGCATCCTAAGACATAAAAAGTTTTCCAGTGTAGATATTTCCAAAAGACAGCATGTTGGTTTGGGCTTTATTTAATGTTGTTGGCTTGTGAGAATTCTGTAATGATATTAAAAATAAGAGAAAAGTAAACTATGACATTAGGCCTCAATAGAAGTTACGTATCTACAGACAACAGATGCAAAGCAAACAACTTCAAGCCAAGTCAATAGACTTTGGGTGAGGTGTCCTGTTTATGTTGTCCAAGAAATTGTAAATAAAGATGTGAACCATAGAAGAGAAGTGTTATTCTGCAAGCCTGGCTCCATGGAGTGGAGAATCCATGGAGGGGACATTTCTAATGTGACTGCTCCAGTGTCTCTTCCATAATGTCCAGCCCACATGTTGGCTTGCATGTTCCATGCGTTTTAACCACGGTGGCTGATCTCTGCTGAGCTAGTTGGCTGAAAGTTTCATAGCCAAGAAACCACAGTCGTTTATTTGAAACCCTCTCCATGGACAAAGAAGCAAGGAAAGCTAGAATTAGGCTTCCTGTAGAAGTCAAAATAAGAAAACTAGCATTAGACAGTGGATGGAAAATTCAAATTTTAGGAGACAAGCACACATTTTAGGATGGCTTCATGCACCTGTGCAAATCTGTGATTTCTCTGTTGACTTTTTCATTATATCCACTTTTTTTTTTTTTAATGCAAAATCAAAGGTTGCTTCTGTCCACAATGTTCAAGTGACTTTGGTTGTCTTAACAGAAGAAAATCTTGAGGAGTTGGCTCATGTGGTATGAAGTGTGCAACAGGATAGTCAAATATTTTTAGAGATGAGCGTTTAAGTGACTACAAGAAGAGGAGCAGTCTTGCTGGTCCTGAACCACTCCTTGCTTACGGGCCCCTCAGGGAATGAGTGAATACACTTTCCTAGGGAAGAATCCTACCAATTTGTCATTCTCCAGGCAGGACTTTGTTGATTCAACATAGATGTGAGTTCATGTGACTTGGAAGACGACCCATCTTTTCAGGATTTCTATGTCCTCAGAGTCTAGTAGCATGCTGTGATCAAGGAGTGATGTCAAAGTTCCTATCTAATTCCAGATTTCCTCTCAGGCCATCTGCAGGGTGTGGTTTCAGCATCAGATTGAAAAAGTCAAACTTGGCTTTAGTTTGGAACTAGATGGGTTATCACAGTGGGCAAGGCCAAGGAGTAATAACAAACAACACACCAACACCTGCTGGAGCATTATGACAGTCTTAGGGAAAGTAAACTGCGGTCTCACTTTAAATCAAGTGTTGAAGCATGGAATAAAATTTGTCCACCTGGGCAGTTTAGACAGTTCTTTGAGCTGCCAGAGGCATGAATAAAGAGTCACTGATCTGTCAGCCTTTGTTAGAAGAATTTCGGGGAGCAGATACAAGTGTAGTCAGTTCTGGAAGTCCCAAAACCCCATTAGCTTTTGACAGTAGTTAAACCTGATCAGAAATTACCTGGTCCTAACTGCCCCACCTTTTCCTACTGTTGCTAATGATTAGACTAATGACTACCTTTGAAACTTAAGGTTTGTGACCTTACAGGGGATTGCTGCTTTCCAGATAACCTTTTTTTTGCCTTTTTTTTTTTTTTTTTCAATCAAGTGGTTTGGTTTGGAGATCCCTCCTTGGAAGAGGTCCAAACATATTTTTGTCCATTTGTTCCAGTGGGTGAGCCTTGGCAGAACTTGGCACAGCCAGGGATGGCATAGGAACCAAACCCTTTCTCTCAACAAATATAATGGGCTTGAAACAGTTTACCTAAGGACCCACCTTCATGTGGCTTTTGGCTCCAGTGCTATGGGCACTGGGGAGGGAACTGAGTCATGTTTATGGCAGAGGCATCCATCGTGCCACAGCTGCCCTGTGAGCTCAGAGCTGAAAGCAGCAGAGATGCAGCTGAAGTCTTTGCAGTTTGAGCAGCAGATGCCTTTCCCCCGTGCTCAGTTGTGAGGTACTTGGCACCCTGCCACAGGTTTCCTGTGTACCTTTGTGTGTCACTTCACCTCTCCCTTAGTATTTGTCTCTATTTTCCTTCCAGGCTTTTAGGACCATGGATTGGTTTTTTTTCTGGGTAGAGGGACGGTCCCTCACTATCGGGTTTTTTCGATCATTACTGCAACCTAGATAAGTTGATACAGCTATTAGTTTTCTCTTCAGCATGTGGTAAGTAACGTGCACCATCCAGAAGAGATGTACAGTTTGCTATAATGAGGACTATGTTAACACGTATTTCATAGAACACTACATTCAAGACCTTATGAGTTCCTACCACACCTACTTCAATGAGATTCTGTTCCTTTACATGGCTACTAGGAGTTGTTGCAACACAAATAATTAGGAACAAGAAATGTTTACCTGGGGCTTAAAATTCTGCCATCCCGTAATATACTGCCAGCATTCTCCACCCACGTAAGTGCTCCCAGTGTTGCAAATGCAGTGACACAATTCCCTTGGAAGAGAGAAGTAGCAATGTTTATTCTAGCAAAGTTTGATAGTAAACGTGACAGTGCTTTAACAAGCTTTGATGGCAACGTACACTTGGTTATTTACTGCAGAGAGGACAAGGTGGGACAAAACTGTCAGAGACACTCTCATGTTGAGTCGTGAGGTTCAGAAAGGACCCCCTCACATTCTAAACCCCTTTCTCAGGGGGTTTCCAGGCGTGGCTGGATCCGGACCTAGTTCCAGGCTAGGAACGTAGATCTGAAGGATTATATGTGCACAAGCAATGCTTTATCTCACTTAGCTAAGATTTCAGAGTTTCAGCATGCTTATTCCCCTTTCACTTACTGAGTATTTGATGCAGTAAGGGTTCTCTGAGCCTCGAGGAGCAACCTCAAGAGGCATCCCTGTTCAAGGGGAGATCCTGGCATGCAGCCCACTGCTGTGCAGGAGAGCTCAGCAGACCCTGGGCTGTTCCCTATTTATGGAGTAAGATGACTGACTTAGAGTAATATTTGCATGCCAGCTGTATTTTACTTGGCGCATGCTGAACTAGCCCTCAGCTGTTGAGTAAGTTTTATGGCCCTCAGCTATTGTGTTGTTATCTGTGTTTCCAAAGTCCAGCTTTAAGCCAGGTGCAGCCATCACTACCACCACTGTTAGCTCTTGCTTAAGCCAAAAGCAGGGGGGAGCGCACTGCCACACCCAGTGAGCTCATCCTAACCAGCCCCTCCATGTAGCATCTTCTTCTATACCATAAAACCATTGGAAGTTTTGCCACTGATTATAGTGGCTGTTAGATCAGAAGCCTTAGGTCAGTACCAGAGCATGCTAGTGATGAGAAAGATGTGTGATTTGGATGGAGAAGACTTTTCTCTCAGTCCCTCACAATGGTTCAGAAATCCATTGGAAATGTTAGCAAGAGACCCTTTTATTTCCTCCTGGAAAAATCATGTATATTTATTTCCTGTAATAAAATAGTCTAATGGTAGTAAAGAGTGAAGTTCTAGAAGGAAAAAATTGATTTCTCAGCTAATTGAGTAGAGAAGGGGAAATTACAAATCCCTGGTTGCCTATAACAGGTTGACTAGCAACATTTGGCCAGAGAAAGCAATATGAACAAGTTTTAACATGCAGGTGGCCACAAGAGAAGGGCTGTGCTGCATGTAAGCCCAGTATCTCCTCAAAGTGGTTCAACCTACTTTTCCAGTTACATGGCAGAGTCAGACTGAAACCGTTGTTGATTGTCTGCTCCACTTCAGATAGTTGCATGTTCGTTTTAGCTTTAGAAAGAAGTTTGTGTCAGCGTTTTCTGTTCCTTGTAGTCACACTGGCTTTTCAGAATAGTTTTTGAGCTAAAAGTATGTTTCCTGAAGTTCAAACACTGGCACAAAAAAAATCTCTTTCCTTACTACAGCTACACTGAAGCAGATGGTGAGTACTAAGACTCGGAACTAGTTAGCGTGTAATTATTCAATTTCTGGGTGCAGAAAAGTAGCTGTTGGGTCAAAGCAGGCATCTACAAGAGAGGCTGTCATTGCAAGTTAGTTTGAGTTCAAGTCCCCTGGAGTTAGCCCAGTAACACTCCTGCAGTGGATCACATGAGCTGCACAGATGCCCTATTGCATTTCTAGCTCAAGTTTCACCCACAACCTCTGGCAGACCATCTGCCTTAAGTTCAAAGTCTGTTCCAGCTCTGTGTTTTTATGTGTGAACAGTAACTAGATAACAGATGACACCTAGGTTAGGCATTAGGTTAGTAAAGACAAAATTGCAAAATTCATCCTGATCCACATTATAATGATGTCACACAGCTAATGTGCATTCTCACCATGGAACTCACGGTTGCTTTGGCACACAGACCATGATGCAGTGTTATACATGGGGGACAAATACACTGCCTGTGAGTAATGTGAGCAGGTGAGTGAAGAGGAGTTATTTCAGTGCAAACTGGTCTTGGAAAAAGCTTGGTTCTGCAAATTATGAAGCAACTTTTGCTCCCTCTGAAGTCAATAGAAGTTCATTTCGCTTTTCAAATTCACTTTGATTAACCTGGCCTTGACATTGTGGCACTTACCTTGTTGTAAAGAAGATTGGTAGCTGTGAAAGATCAAAGATTTTCTAATTTAAGGTAGGAGGAAATGTTTGTTGCTGATGAAAACCTTATCTTCATAATAAGCAGTAATGCAATCTGATAATCTACCACTATTGAGTTTCCTTTTCTTTTTTTTTTTTCTTAAGCTGAATTTACATCACCTGTAGACAGAAGTAAGGAAAGTGGACTGAAAATGTCAAACCTATGCAAATTTTGTGATATTAAAGTAACAACGTGCTCAAACCAACATCAGTGCAAGAGCAACTGCAACATCACTTCTATCTGTGAGAACAGTAGTGAAGTCTGTGTTGCTATATGGTAAGTTATTTCTTCATACAGGTGGGGGCAGGAGCCCGCCCTCATTCGTCATTTCTTAGTGCTTTCGTCCATTGCTCTGATATTCAGAGTGTCCCTGCTACCTCACCAGGCTTTGCTCTCTCGCTTCCAGCTCATATCTGTGCGCAGCACACCGAGAGTTGCTTGAGGTTAACAATTCTGATATGAAATGTTCTGGGGACTTTTTTTCTTCTGAAACAGTTGTGTTCCAGCTTAAGTTGTTATTGGAAAAGAGGCTTGGTTTTGTGCAAACCATTAAGCTGTATCCACCCACAGCACTCAACAGTAGAAACAGATCTGAGGCTCAGGAGAGGATTGTGGTGACAGTTGCTGAACAAAGACAATTCTCTCTCAGGTTTCAACGGAACTAGATTATGTAGATTTATCACAAGAGCCTTATTGCCATGTATAGGTAGAAATACTTCCTCTTAATGGGAAAAAACTTCCGTGTAGGTAGAGACTTTGATGTAGGCATGCTTTTTATACAGCCTATGTCTAGGTTCAAAGAAATCAAGAGTTTATGAAAATGAGTTTTTATACTTTTTTAGTATTTATTGGCTTTAAGCTTGTGTTCCAGTCAAAAAACCAAGGCTTCCCTTGCCCTTCCATAAATGGGAATCCAATCCTACCAAAGCAAGCCAGAAACACTCTTAATGAGTTAATAACTGGACTAAAGGAGCAGAACTAACTGTTTGCAGCATTGCTGCTGATTTAATAAAATAATTAGAACCACTTAGAGAGGGACATACCTAATTCATGTGCTGAGTGATTAGTTGTGTCCATTGACTTGAGATGTTCAGCATAATTGGAAGTAGGCATTTCAGTTCAGGATCAGTCCAGTGTGCTGTTCCGTATTTGTCCTGTGCTTCTTTAGTAAGTCATCAGTGTCTTATTTTTTCCGTTAAAAGGAGCTGTTGTACAATATAAGATACATTTTTGACTTTTCATGGCCGTTTATCCAGAAGGCAAGTAAATTGAGAACTGTAAAGTACCTTTTGCCTTCAAGTCTTTTGTCAATGAAATTAAATCTGTGGACCAGGACAAAACACAGGAATATGGTCCGGATTATCAGCTGTAAATATTTCCCTGACTGTGAGGCAACTCTAACTTGCATCAGTTTTTATGATTGGCATTTTAGTGGGGTTATTTTTGATTGGTTGAGGGTTTTTTTATATATAACTCCTACAGTGCACAAACTGTGCTGATTGTAGGCTTCAAAAGCAAAATGAAAAGGCCAACTCACTAGAAATTCCTCAGATTTTGAGGAAATAATTCAGTTTTTATCGTAATTTCCCACAGATTTTTACTGTCTGCTCAGTGACCACAAAAACCAAAAGTATGTTCTGAAGTTCACAGCGGTTCATTGAGCATTAGCTTGAATAATTCTAAGTGAGATTTTCGGAGGCACTCTCCTGAGCTTAGCGGTAATATGATACAGGAATAGCTGTGCCATTGTACAAATGTGAGGAGCCCAGACACTGTCAAATTTACCCCATTCAGGAAAGACAGAGAAGAACACCGGATGCTCTTTAAATGCCATTTATATTCTCGAAAGAGGCAAATTTTGAGCAGGCATAGTCCTGTCTGCTCCCTTTATAAAGTATTCCTTTTTTGATTTCAATTTTCTCCGTTTCATTTTTAGGAGACAGAATGATGAAAATGTGACATTAGAAACAATATGCCACGATCCCCAGAAAAAACTGTATGGTCATGTTTTGGATGACTATAAATCAGAGCAGTGTTTGATGAGGGAAAAGAAGGACGATGGGGGACTGATGTTCATGTGTTCCTGCACAGGTGAAGAATGCAATGATATGCTCATTTTTACATCAGGTAGGTTTAATAATTTACCTTGCATTCCTACATTCTTTGCAAGTCATATTAACTGTGTTATACCAATGTACTTTGGAACTGCATTTTGTGGGGGGAAAACTTCTAGCGGCAGGTGCTATTTTGGTCTTTTTTGAATCTCACAAAATCTCAACCTTTCTTTTCTGTGTTCTGAGGGTGTTTCTTCCTGCCAGGCTGTCTTCATTGTGGAGTAAGTCTGATATTCAGCTCAAGACATTGCTCTTAAAAGCCGATGGAAGATGAAAGCAAGATGTTTACAATTGTTCTGTTGATGCACCAGAGTGCAACATATGCTAATTAAATTATAAAATCTAAATTAAGGCAAATGCTGTATTTAAGGTCCCACCTCTTCTAAAAGGCTGTATTGCCATAGTGTGTTATCTGCATATACAGATATTACTGGTAACCTGATAGGATGTGAATTTTAAGTCAGCTTGTGTGGTGTAACTGACCATCTGCACCCCTCCCATGATGGGTGTGAAGTAGCTATGTTCCTTCTCTGGGAAAGATGTTCCCTCACACCTACCATGGCACAAGGAAGTGTACATGAGTTCAGTTAGACCAGGAAAACGGGAGTATAGACTAAATCACAAGTGCATAACCTGTCCCCATTCTACTTCATGAGCTCTAATAAAGGCAGTGCAGGTGTGTGTGGTGCTGGTGGACCTCCTGCTGCACACACAGATGTGCACGGGTGCACACACCCCCTTGTGCTTTGTTTTGTCCTACCTGCTATGATTCTTTTACTGAGACCAAGTCAGGTCTCTCACAGGCAAGAGTGAGGCCTCCTGTGGAGAAATTTGTGTGCACACACTTCTAAAGGAGTGTGGCACACCACATCCGCTCTCATCACCTGTAAGTTCCTCAGAAAAGGATATAATTTAGTCTTTGTTACCTGAGATAATGGGGGGTTGGGATGCTGTTTCCACTCCTGGGAAACATGGTGTGTGGCTGCACTGAGGTGGACAACTATGTGAGTAGCTTATAGCTCTCACTCCCTAGCCTCCAAGAAGCCTAGCTAGTTTAGGTCACAAACCCACACCAAATTGCCAAGAGCAAGCTAGCAGGTCTTTGCTTCCCGTGGTCCAGGCTATCCATATCTGCTGCCACCCCTCATGCCCATCTCCCTCATCCCGTCCCCAAGCTTGATTTGAAACCACACAACCTGACTGCTGATCCATGGTTGTGTGACCAACCCTTACCTGGGTAATCTTTAAAGGATTTGGGCTGTATACTGGTATTAACATGAGCACGGGTGGTAGACCGAGGACCTAATTCTAGCAGATTGCCTTGATTTGTTGAAGAGAGTGTGTTCCCAGAGAAGAGATCTTACTCTGTGTCAGCTGTCTAGTGTTTTTGTACAACATGAACCACACCCTTGTGGATTTTGGCTAATTTGTTATGAGTTAGCCACGTTATAGCTGTTTTTCCTGGAGCTGTGTAGTTGAATGCAGTCACTGATAAATGTGTGTCTTTGGTGTGTATGGTTATGAAAACCGTTCTAGAAGTTCAACACCAAGCGCCTTCATTCCTATCAACTCTGCAGCCCACTCACACTTCCAGACCAACCTAAAAGAAGTAGTAGAAATTTAAACCCAGTCTTTTTACTCTAATTCCTTTCGCTCTTCCAAGTGGACCTTTTCCTTCTAGGTCACGTGCTGTAAACACTCTAGATGACTCATGAAAACCATGTGCTGCATTCGTATGTATTAAGTGAGTAACTACAGATAAAGTAATGTAAAACTTCACTTTGTAACGTTTCCAGTTCATTCACAAACACAGGCATTAACTCCAGTCAGGAGGGGGGCAGAATTGAGGCTTTGTCATTCCTTTTTTATTGTTGTGGATTAGTGTTTCTTTTAAATGAAAACAGCCCCTTTGGGTTGCTTGCCTGGTTAGCCATGGCAGGAAGACAAACGATTTTTACAGTATCAGACATGCGGTTTCCTGTCTGTGTTTAACTTTGAGCAGAACATCACAGCCAGCTGGTCCATGGCTCCTCCAGACAACTAGATAATAGCCTGTAATAATTTTGCCTTTGGAATGACTGTCATGCAGATCTATTCCATACATTGTTCTTGCGGTTTTTTTTCTCTACATTTCTTGTATGCCATAACAAGAATTTTTTCACAGTGGTTTTGCATATCCTATAGTTTTAGAGAGCAAGACAAGAGCTACTCCAAAAAAGCCTGATCAAACAGTGATTTTAATAATTTATTAGCAGAAACTGAGATAAGAAAGATTGCAGTTTTTCACCTGTTAATCACAGCGTTTCCTTTCAAGCTATTGCTGTAAATGACTAGTGTTTTACCTCTTCTTCCTGTATGCACTCTTAAGACAGACCAGATTTAGTTTGTTTCTGGTGTTTCTGAGGTAAGAAAGAAAATCCTGGGTAAGGCAACAAGTTCTAATTTCCACCAAAGGTTAGTCACTAAATTCCAGTGATTCACAGCTGAGCTGTTATTGCTTATGGAAGAATTGGTTTATAGCACTACTGGCTTGCATCAGTCTTGACTGTGAAGGGCAAACCTCCTGACTCCATTTTTAGACACAGGCATCTAAAGGTTTTGGGTATTGGAGGTGTTGTGACTCACCCAAGAGTGACTTTGGAAATGTTTGAAGTAGTTACATCAAAATCAAATGCCCGTTTATTTTATGGATTTTCATTTAAATTGCCAATTTGCAAGATAAGCAAGACACAGTCAGACATGTGCTTAAACATGCCTGTAGTTCTGCTGTGTCAGGGAGCTGACCCTGATTCAGATCCCTGGCATTCCAGGCCACAGGCAGCTGGTGGAAAATGCCGAGTGCAGAATCACTCAAAAATTGTTCGGTAGTTCTTGGAGAAATTACATGCAGGAGGACAGGTAACCATTGTAAATCTGACTACTCTGTGTTTATTTTTCAATCCCTCTCTTTTTTTGCCAAACAAAATTGTGGATGACTGGCAAGCAGCTTACACCCCTGTGGCGGAAAAATGCTTCTCGCAGCAAAACTCAATGCCAGTGTGCTGTAATTATTATTTATTCAAAAGTCTAATGTTAGTGTTACCAGAAGGCAAAGCCAGGGAGCAAAACCACTGGAAAAGATTAGCTAGAATCAGGGGTAAAAGGCCTTGGGCAGCTAGAAGTTGACTAGGTGGTAGACAGAGGCCTAGTCCTTCTGTCATGGAAAAAATGAGTGCAGGACTAGACAACGAGGGTTTTTTGCTCCCTGATGTCTGGTCGTGTCTGGTGGATCTTCTGCATCTTGCTTTACCACCTTCTGCTTTGATCTGCTATGATGAACCAGGTCTGTCTGCAGTTGTTTGCATGGTCCCAGTCCTCCCTTCATGTTTGTGCAGCTTTGTTCGTCAGCTTTCCCTTCACCACATCTCCCAGCTGTTAACCAGTGCCAGCATGACAACTGCCTAACAAAGCTGGGTTTTATTAACAATCCCAAGTTCTTTGACTGAAGTCGAGCCTTGTTTACTCTAAGGGACCGAGCAGGACTGTGCCCTTTCCAGCCCCACATCTGACCTGTTCTCCATGGACAGAGATGACCAGGTACTCATTGTAGACAAGAAAATGGGATTCCTGCATGTTACTTAGTGCATGACCTACCTACCTGCTGTGCCATGCAACTCCTTCCTCTTGTGCAGCTCATTCAGACGCAGTCATTCAGCAATAAGCAAACCAGCCGTGGAGACTGCAAACAAGAAAACAAACCCTTTAAGTACAGTTGTCAATGTCTATGCAGTTGTTATCCTGAGCATCAAATTCAAATCCAAGCAACAGGGCAGAGAACTCGAAAGTTGGAACCAGGATTTTAACACAGCTCTGTTTGGTTTACAGTCGTTTCATTCTAATAACTTACATGGTGATAATTTTTTATCCTCACCTGTCTCTTGCCATGCTATGCAGGTCTCCATTCAGCTTGCAACCGAGGTGTCTGTGGGATTGTTCAGACTGTGTTTATTGCTCACCTACTGCAAGATGCAGTCATTATTTTGGGCATTCCCACCACAACCAAATATGGGAGAAACCTTGAGCAGCAACTCTAAATCATCCGAACAGTTGTCTTGAAATACCAGAACCTCAGTGATAGAGATGACTGGCAGGTCAACAAGAGTTTATAATGAAGCTAACTGGGGAAGTGTGTGAAGGGAGGGAGGGTGTTGTGCTGCTAAAAATCTTCACATTGATCATGGTTTTATGGAGTTGGCTAATGGGGAGTATAAGAGACATGCCTGTTTGATTAATCAATTGTGGCTGAGTCATTTGCCTGAACAAATTACAGCCTGTGGATTTGCTATGTGTCAAGCGCCGTGATTGCTCACTGTGTATGGTTGTTACCTGGGAGAGCTGGTGTTGCTCTGCTGCCTGAACCCTCCCAAGCATGCCTGTGTGATGCCTTGTCCTGTGCCCAGACTGCAGGAGATATGGATAATGTTTCAGAGTGTCCTTAACTTCGTATCTCTCATTGGTCTCTAACATGTTGTCCCTGTCTTTTCCTTTCTTTCTCTCCTCTTCCTCTCCTTACTAGAGTCAAAGTGTTAGTGATTTTACTTGACTACATAGGAGGATCTCAGACTTAAGGACAGACTTAAGATCTGTGCACAAACAGTCACCAGTCCATAAATACTTATGTGATGAGTTGTCCGGTGCTCAAGGAACATCAGAAGGCAGATGATTACAGCTGGACTGCTTCCAAGTGAATTTTAACAAAGGCTTTCATTAATCTCTTTTTCTGTTATCCAACTAACATGTTCAGAAGGTAACTATCTTCCAGCTGCCCCATAAAAGAGGTCAGTAACATTACGTAACATTGCACAGAGCCTCTCGCTGCTTGTATATTGGCTTTGTTCTCTATGTTTCCTCTTAGGTATTTGCAGGCACTGGAGTCCCACCCAGTGCCTGCAGCTGTGTGTAACCAAAGGAGAGGCTGTCTAATGCTGAACATCTGATTCACTTAATGGGGTAGAAAGGAAATAGAATGAAAAGAGGCTAAAGAAGCCAAAATTTTGTTTTGCTCTGTATTATTTATATTGTTTGCTTCTTAGGAAAATAACCATGCTCAGTTACAGATTTGTGTAAAAACAAACTAGGCAGTGCTCTTCCAGTCTGGTTGGCATATTTGTTACAATTTGCATCACTTGAGAGCTTAATAAGTATGGGAATGTGGCCAACCTTTTATCAGGTTGTCATGGAAGAGACTTTAATAATTACAGACAGAAACAAACTGTAACTAACACTGGCAACATAATATTTTGGGAAAGGTTGGAGGGGTGAAACTCAGGCTGAGAATAAAAATAGTGGTTAATGTGTGGCATCTGTTGAAACATATTGAAACTGGAGAGATTGATTTGTTCCAGAAAACCACCGGCAAACAGCAGCAGACACCCAAGCTCTATAGCTGAGCCATGTATCACAGAAACTCAGTCACGTCGTGTGAAGTTAAAGTATGTTGGCTTTCGTATTGCTGAGTAGGAAAGCTCAGCTACAAAAGTCAAAGTGTGTGAGAGATGCCATGTACGCACAGTGAAGGGACCTATTAGAATGGGAGAGATAAGAAGGGAATGCATTAGGGGAGTGGAAGATTTTAAGCAAATGGGTGCTGTGCCAGCAAACCAAGGAATTACACCTTCTAGCCAGCAGTGAGGGAATAAAAACAGCAACAAACTATTTGTTCTGTCTTAGAGCTTAAGAGTTTCTTAAACCTCCTGGGTCCTGAATAGCATACTTGGCAATCAGTTGAAAAATGAAATTCTGCTTACAATAGATGAAATATCCATTAGGTCATTGCTGCCCAGCCTTTTTGCTGAAGTAAGCCACCCAGAGGCAATCAATTTGCCTGCCTCCCACCCCTGTGACTAAGATGCAGCCATTCCCATCAGGTGACAGATGCATATGCATGACTCTTCCAACATGTAACACATGTAACTGGGTCATGTAACTGGGGATTTTCCCTGGGTGTTACAGAGAAATCTTGAGTCCTGATCCCCTGGGTAGTCATGTGCCAAGGCCAAAGCTGCTGGTCTGCAGGGGAGAGCAGCAGTGGGTGTGCCACTAGTCTTCAAAATAGCTCATACTTTTGCCTTACTACCTTTCAGGAAAAGAGGTTAAGTGGTGGCACTGGGCAGTGACGTGCATTAAGTGTTCTGAGAGCTGAGTCTGGTTTGCCAGCCATTTGTTGACTGCAGAGCAACATTTAGGCAGCCAGATACCCAAAAAAGCAAGTGGATGAGTTCCCACACCTTTAAGTAAACCCTTAGGGCACAAAGTGCTGGAACCCGCACTCGCGTCACAGCAATCCACGCGATGCTGCAGGCTTAGGGAAGAGTGGCTGGAGAGCTGCCTGAAGGAAAAGGACCTGGGGGTGCTGGTCAACAGCAGCTGAACATGAGCCAGCGTGTGCCCAGGTGGCCAAGGCGGCCCACGGCACCCTGGCTTGTGTCAGCAATAGTGTGGCCAGCACGACCAGTGCAGTGATTGTCCCCCTGTGCTCAGCCCTGCCTCGGGCACACCTCAAATCCTGTGAGCCCCTCACTACAAGAAAGTCATTGAGGTGCTGGAGTGTGTCCAGAGAAGGGCAGCAAAGCTGGGGAAGGGTCTGGAGCACAAGTCCTGTCAAGAGTGTCTGAGGGAGTTGGTGTTGTCTAGCCAGGAGAAAAGTAGGTTAAGGGAGAACCTTTTTTTGCTTTCTGTGACTACCTGAAAGGAGGTTGTAACAAGGTGGGGGTCAGCCTCTTCCCCCAAGTAAGAAGCAATGGAACAAGAGGAAATGGCCTCGAGTTGTACAAGGGAGGTTTAGATTGGACAGCTGGGAAAATTTCTTCACCGAAAGGGTTGTTAAGCATTGGAACAGGTTGCCCAAGAAAGTGGTTGAGCGACCATCCCTGGAGGTATTTAAAAGACATGTAGGTGTGGCACTTAGAGACATGGTTTAGTGGTGGACTTGGCAGTGCTGGGTTTGCAGTTGGACTTGATGATCTTAGAGGTCTTTTCCAACCTAAACAATTCCATGATTCTATAGCAGGCCAAGCAGACCTGCCAACTACCGGAGGTAGTGCCTCTCCAGGAGACAGATACTCTTTTGGATACCATGGTAATATCCTTTTCAGACTAAAAGATGAAGGCATACAGCTCAAGCACAACTTACTGGCCTTGACAGACTTAGTTTACCTAGTCCAAAAAAAGCTCTTGTCAAATACAGGAACTTGTTGAAGGAATTCAACCTTCAGGAAAGTCTGCAAGAAATGCCAAGGTTTATTTTCCACTGGATGGTAAGATAGAGCCCACTCTGATTTTAAAATCTAGTAATCTCTCGTTTCTGCCATGAGTTGGTTCAGCATAGAGCTGAGGGAGGGGTGGAACTGATTTCCTGCACAACAAAACTATTAAATTGAAAAAAAAATTCATCTCCAGCAAGTATGAAAAATTAAAATGTTTCCAAGAAGCTATCATGATAAAAAAAAATGCAGGTTAGCTTGAGGTGCGGCATTTGAATTTGTTTATTACCAAATATTTTGTGTCAGGATCAACCATTTTCCTAAGGAAACGCCCTCCACCTCCAGTAAAAAAAGCTCCCCCCACCCCCATCTGCAAAGCCCCCAAAACAATACCTGTAAAACTAGCAGAAGTTTTTAAAAGTTGGATCAAGTTTCAGACCACTTTTGACCTGAAGATAGGGGTTTCAGGGAAAAGTATAGGAGTGTCAGAAGCAGAGTTTGTTTTGAAAATCAACATTTCCTGCTGAAAAATGTTTTGCTGAAGATTTCCAAGCCATTTTAATTCTAAAAAAGCCACAATCAAGGAAGGTACACAAGACACTGAGCTACAGAATTTCATTTCCACTTTAGGATTCTTCAGTGGCGATAAACTAAATTACCCCAAACAGCTGCTCAGAGTAAATTTAATTTCACTGAAAGTGAAGCATTTTATGGAGCTAGTTTTCATCCAGAAAGTACTAAAGAGATGGGCAGGCTTTTCCATATTTTGTTGCCTAGTGTCTTACTCAGAAATCACTACACATGCAAGGTTCAAACTCCCATTTTGTGAAAAGCTCTCCCTTGATTCAAACAGAGCAGGTCTTGAACTTGAAGCTCCCCACCCATACTAGTCCACTCACTGCTGGGGATTCAGCACTCGCATACATCTCTTGCCAAATTGCAGCATTTGAACAGAAATTCTGTTCAAGCAAAAGCATTCAAAAAGTGTTGGTTTTCATTCCAGTGTGGAATTCAAATCAAACTTTGAAACCTCAGAATTTCTACAAAATGGAGTTTTCCTCCAGTCAGCTCAAAGGGCTGCTTTGTGTCTTGGGATCTTGCAAAATAACTAGATCACAGTTCTGTGTCTGGGACCATGTTTTGTGACTTTGTGTTTCTGGGAATTTTTAAGACACCGCACAAGCTTGCAATACATCAGTGTCGATATATTTAACTTGCGTTCTGCTAATATCAAATATATTCTTTCCCTGCTGTGTGGCTTTGATTAGCAGTTGAATAGGCAGCAGCTTTAGAGCTCACAGGAGCAGCAGACAGCAAGGAAGTGGTTCTGTCAGTACTGGCTGGGCATTCTGCTGCCCTGCCATTCAAGTGTGTGTCCTCATTTCATTGCCGTTGTTTTGCTTATTCTTTCCAAAGTTCAGTGACACTAAAGTTGTATCAAAGGCATGCAAACCAACCTAAAGAATTTGCAGGCTCTTGTGCTTTGAAGCTCCCTGACTGAGCAGGGGCTGTACAGTGTTTCCATTTTCCTTGGCACCTGAGCCCTATTCCCTCAAGGCTTAGGTAGTGTTAAGGGTTATGCAGATGGTTTGTGCTTAGTTTAAACCGCATACAGGAAGCTTTCTTTTAGCTCAACTTCTCTATTGTTATGCTATATTAATAGGCTCTTTTGAAGCTTAAGAAAGGACTGATCCACCCAAATAATAGTTCTGGGTGGGGAAAGTTATTTAGGAGCACGTTTGCAAAACATGAAAGGTTGTTTCATTTAACCATTTCCTTGCCTGCCTGTGCGGCCAGGTTTTGCTCATTCCACTGCTCAGAAAGAGGAAGCTGCACTCCCATTTTTTAAATTATGTGGTTTTAGTCTTAGGTATTTATTTATAAGTGTACATATTTATTCTTAGATTCCTGCATTCAAGCCATAAAATGTGGGTTAGCCACTATGCAAACATACAGCTATGCTCTGAATTTTGATCCCGTCCTGATTTTGTACACAGATTTTACAGAGAAGTACCCCATCCTTAGTTTATACTGGAATGGCTGATTTGATTCTGCTCATATCATCAGTCAAAATCAAGAGCAGTTTCAGAAATGTCTTGCTTAAGACACATCTCAGTGCCACCAGCTCTTTGCTTTTGCTGTCCCTTTTAATTCTCCTGTCAGACAGCTTGGTCCCCTCCTAAGCTTAGAGTTCAGCCTTGTCAGTCCTGACACTCAGTTCTCCCTGATGTGTGCTCGTTCTTGCACTTCCCAATAACGTTGAGTGGGATTCATCTAGTATCTTAAATACTGAAAATTAGCACAGCCTTTGTCCCTGCTGCTTTAGGTGGGGTTGTGCAGCTGTATGATTTTCACCCCCTGCTTCTCTGCTTCCTCCAAGCAACCATGCTAAAGCGGATGTGTCACTTTGCAGCAGGGCTGCAGGATGATACAGTGCTCAGGGGGAAGTGGCCAAACTGCTCAGCTTCTGCTTTGATTAAATTTTTTTTACGTTCTTTTTCAAGTAACATTTGCAACATCGACAGTTTTTCCCTTCTACCCAAAAATCCCCCTGCACCACAAGCAGAGCTTTCTCTTGTACAAAAAGAGGAAGAGCTGAAGGAGCTGTGAGCTCTGCTGGAGAGCTCTCAGCTGTAGGGCAAAATAATTCAGCCTGCTCTAGGACATTGTAGGAATGATTGGAGATCCTCACACAGGTAGCCATAACGATAAAGGAGCGGGGACTTTGGGCAAGTTTCTTCTCAGAGCTGAACATGTACCCAACTACCTCCAACTGCTTGGACTCAGAGGGAGCAATTTGAAAGACGACAAATAGACAGACATCTTGGGGCTTTTGATACTCGTTTTGAAAGACATCTGTATTTCAAATATTTGGTCTACACATTGCAGCTCAGTGGCAAAGCAAAAGGACTTAAAAGGCCCTAAAGAAACATGTTGATCTTTGTGAAAGAGTGTACGCTATGATACAGATGACATTTTACTCATTTCCAAGAGCAGAGTCCAGACTTCAAGCATGCTTTTCTGTGGTCAAGAAAAAAACGAAAACAAACCAAAACCAGCAAAACAGAACTCCAAATGTTGAATAAAATTATTTTCTCTGATTGTTACAGGTCATAGTTGTGTCATATAGTTGTGACCTGCTTGCAGCCAAAACTCCAAAACAGCCATCCCACAATGCAGTCAGTTCTCCTCCACCAGGGTGTTTCCCGAGTTCTTAATAAAGCAGATTTTTTAGAAGCAAAGAATGCACAAGGGAATAAGCAATGCAAATCTATTTACTGACAGTGACATTTGACTTTCTAAATATATTCCTCCCGTAAGGGCTGCAAAAACACAGCATTTTTTTACCCCTCTACAACATGTTGAAAAGCAGAAGACTTGCCTTTAATCTTTGATGAACTTTTAGGTATTATTTTGATTTAAAATTTAATAATTTTTTAATTTACTAACATTTTGTTGTCAAGAGAAATCACTGGAGAATAAGGATTTGTGGTTTGCATAGGTCTGGAAGGAGGGATTGCCTTTAAAAGTTCTTTTGCATAAATGAAGGAAATATATTCTTTGTAGGTGCTGCTAGTGCATGTCATTGACCTGTGCTAGGCTGCGAGTGACAGTGCTAGAAAGGCACTTCCTCTTCCTTGAAACCCTATGAGAGAGGCGAGAATTCAATTACGCGCTTACATCTGGTTGATGAACCTTTCAAACAGAGGAAGCACATCCTGGTTCAGGATTCAAGCCTTTTTCCAGATAAAAAGAATATACTTTTCAGATGTCCTATCACCTGCCTTTGAATAGCTGTTAGCTCCCGCTGCTTGCCGGCTGGGTTTACAATGGAAAAGTGATTACAAGTGAAATTGGAGGGTCAGAGGTACTGCTTCTAATTGTAAACTTTTTACCCTTATCCCTTTTAGCATTGCTCACCTTTGTTTTGAGAGGCACAGAGTGGGGGAAACACAGGCTTGTGGCTAATGTAGTTAGTGACAACTTCCCTTCAGAGCTTATTAAACTTTTCCTTTTCATATTGACTTATTTGGCCTGATGCACAGAGCCTGAGTCAATGACAAGGCTGTAAGCATCCGCCAGAGCATCGTGCTGCCACCCACCACAAGCTGCTTGCTTAACTGTGGTTGCAGCTTCAGCTGTTTTATTCCATTCAGGTTAGGCTCCCAGGGCTTCTTCCAAAAAATCCCCTCCCTCATGCAAAGATAATACAGTACATTTTATCTGACTCAAGGGAAGAAAGAGACTGAGAGTGTAAATTTCCATGTGTTCGATCAAAACAGGTTCAGATAAACTCTGGCCCTCATTTAATCTCTTCTTGGAGCAAAACTGTTCCATTTTAAACTGGTTATCTTCCCTAAGAAATACTGAACTAGCAGGTAGTTTTTGGAGGTGACAGGGCAGCTCTCACCTCTAGGATAATAATCTGTACTCTTCCCAGAACACATCCCTATTCTAGAATAGGTCCCTGTTGTTCTTCTATTCCCAATATGTTCCACCTAGGAATATGTTGGTGTGTGCACTGCAGCAGGTATGGAGTTCAGAGTGAGCATCTTTACAGCAGAAAACTGGTGTACGGCCAGCAAAGAACTCACAAGGAGGAAGTTTTCCAATACATAAATCCATGCAAAAGTACCTGGAGGGTGGTGGTGGTGGTGACCATTCTGAGCCTGTTTAGAGGCAGATGTTTGAATTTGTACTAGCAATGCTCTTTCACGCACATCAAAGCATGACAATGAGTTCCGATTTTCGGGTCTGTATGCAAGCATTCGTGTTGTGCCTGGATATTGTCATACAGTGTGTGAACAGACTTCCTGAAGATGGCTTTGCAGAGATCCTACTAAAATTTACTGGATCTGGACTAATAACTGGGCAAGTGGGAGTTCGCAGGCTTCATTATCTATTTATTTATTGAAAAACAAATGTGTTCTGGTAATTAAAGGAGCAGTTCTGTCAAGAATACACTGCCAGAGTAAGTACAGGAGACTTTGGCTATTGCATTCAGGAAAGTGAAGGTTTCATCCATTATGTATTAAAAGCCTGAGAGAAGAACAAAGCTACTAAATTACACTAGGCTCTTACTTGTTCAGTTCTGGCTTTTTATAAAATAAGCAGACAGGGAAGTCCTGGTAAGCAGAGGCCTACATACAAAACAACATTTTGAAGCAAGAAAGCAGTGACCATTTTTATTATTTGCTGTTAGTGGAGAAGATAATGTATTGCATTCTGGATAAAAATTATAATTATTGACACCCTTCTGTACATATGAAACTATGATATAATTTTATGCATGCCTTCCTTCTGTTCTTTACAGATGACCCTCATAAGCCAGAGGAGAAAGATGAAATTTCCAAAGTCACAATCATAAGTCTTGTCCCATTACTGGTGATTTCTGTTGCTGTGATTGTTATCTTTTATGCCTACCGCACTCATAAGAAGAGGAAACTCAACAAGGCATGGGAGAAGAACGTTAAGCCCAAGAAGCATAAGGACTGCAGTGATGTCTGTGCCATTATGTTAGACGATGACCGCTCAGACATCAGCTCCACGTGTGCCAACAACATCAACCACAACACGGAGCTGCTGCCCATTGAGTTGGACGTTGTTGTTGGCAAAGGAAGGTTTGCTGAAGTGTATAAAGCCAAATTGAAGCAAAACACATCAGAACAGTATGAAACTGTGGCAGTCAAGATTTTCCCCTATGAAGAATATGCTTCCTGGAAAACTGAGAAAGACATTTTTTCGGATGTAAACCTCAAACATGAGAACATCCTCCAGTTCTTGACAGCAGAGGAGCGTAAGACAGATCTTGGTAAACAGTATTGGTTGATCACTGCCTTCCATGCTAAAGGAAACTTGCAGGAATATCTCACACGACACATTATCAGCTGGGAGGACCTCTGGAAACTGGGTGGGTCCTTGGCCCGAGGGATTGCCCATCTGCACAGTGATCACACACCCTGTGGTCGCCCCAAAACACCTATCGTACACAGAGACCTAAAGAGTTCCAACATCCTGGTGAAAAATGATTTAACCTGCTGTCTCTGTGACTTTGGGTTATCCCTGAGGCTGGACCCTTCCCTGTCTGTGGATGACTTGGCTAACAGTGGGCAGGTAAGTTAGAAGGTTGGAGGGGGGGCAGGGTAATGTACCAGTTGGTCTGTCAGTTCCTGGGCTGAAAAGATGAAAAAACCTTAAACTACTATGACGGCTTTGACTTAAAATCATTAAAAATTATTGTGAATGTGTTTATAAACAAAGAGGCTCTAAACTTTAAAGTAACAATGAGAGAAGTGCAAGGTAAGTTTTGTTATGGTTGGAGATCTGCATGTGTGTGTGATGCAGCCATCCTCTCACTTATACTAAGCATGTATGAGCTTGTTAGCAACTGTTCATGGTGCTGCTGCAATGCACACACACACACAAATACAATAAGGATCTGCTTCATGTTGTGAGGTTTTGACACAGTTTTCATGCCTGATGGCATTACACTTCTGTGTGACTAGACCCAATCCTGGTGTACCTCAGCAATATGTGAAGTCAGTCTTGTGTCCTCAAAAGCCGTAAGCACATAACTACTGATAGATAATAATTTTAAAATTCAAAAAAAGAAACCTCTTTAATATTATGGTAAATTCTCCACACGCAAGCAAATACAAGGATGTCAAATAAAAATGATTGCCCTGTTGTGTTTTTTCAACTAAGGAGCCTGGATAATACTCATCTACTTGACAGGGATGCCAGGGGGATGTTTATGAGTGCTTTGAAGACTAGATACATCTCTAAATATTGTCTCTTTTAATGAAAACTCCCACAGTATAAATTCAGGCCATTTGTTAAATTAATTAATTTCTAATAGTTTTATTATACGTATATTTATATGTGTATTTTTATATTTATATGTTTATACATCAGTCGCTCAAAGCCTGTTTATTTAAACTGACTTTTACCCCACATGGAACTAATATTTTAGCTTAGAACATTTTCAGGGACAGATCTTCAGTCTGTAGTGCTCTGTTGAGTTCACAGGAGTTTTACTCTTGTTTATCGAATGAAGATCTGCCTTTGAAAGTCTCCTTATTGAAAAGCAACTGTCCTGATCTCATTTTTAGAAGATCTATAAACCAGAGCCAGGAATGAATGTTAATCAGTGGAGCCATATTTAAAATACTACAAACACCACTCTGTTACATATAATTTCTCTCCAGCATGCCAGATCTTTTTAGGGTTCAGTGAAGTCATACAATATTGTCAGTCATAAGACATTTGAAGTAAGACAAGGGCTCTGAAAGTCGTCACCCACAGACACTTTGCTTAAAGCTGACCCTTATTGCAAGCTGGTTTCTCTGGCGTTGTTCAGAGTCACTTGGAAGTAGGAGGATAGTGTTGATACTTCCACAGTCCACACCAACACTGATGACAAAGAACAGGGCTGCCCAGATCAGGTAATGGCTTTGGAGTTGGTGTCCCTGGGCACTGGTGTTGAGGCCCACTGTTTTGTTTTGTTTAGCTTCAGTGAATCTCTTTGGGGGTGACCCAGCTGGTGTCATTCTTCTCTGTGACAGGGAGTATGAGTCAATTGATTTGACTCCACTTCAACCTCTGCCTTGTTCTTTTTGGCCACACAATAACAACACACTTAAATTCCCCAACATGCCGGCTTCAGTGCTGTAGCTTTTATTAAAGAGGTCTTGCACCAGGATTTGCCTTATGTATCATTTCTAAAATTTACCCTTTGACTCAAACCCTTCCACCAGGAGATTCAATTTTATAACATGTATAATGGAGCTGATTCAATTTTTAATTCAAGAAAACCTCGAGCTTTCTATGAAATAAATAAGAGCGTAAGTATTTAACTGTTTTTCTGGTTATCCTTAGACACTAATATTAAAGGCAATTTGTTGGGATTACAGAGCCATCTTCTTCCCAATCTACCCAGCTACCTTCCATATCATGCAGATATAGCCATTACTGACTACAATACCAGTGAAAGGCCTTAGGCTGGAAACCACCTTTTTCCCCATTAGAACCTTTGCAGTCTTTTGAGTTTGGCCATCCATGATGGTTAATATTTGCAGACATTCTTAATGTGACCGTATAAATCTGGACCTTCTTCCCACTGTGTTCAAAGGACTGGAGGTGCCTGCAAGGCCAGCAGTTCTGTACCTCAGCAGCATCAGCACCCTTGTAATAGATGGTTTCCCATATCAGATCAAGAGAAATATCTACTGCCTCTCTGACTGATACACCTCAGGGCATGAAACATCTCTCAACAGCTTGAAAGAAATGTGAGATCTCCAGTAAAGAAAGATTCAAATGTCACAAAAAATGATAATGCAGTGCAGGAAGAGAGATGGTCCCTCACTAGAAGTTTTGGAAAATCAAGAACTGAAAGCAGACTAGTATTTGCAAAGAAGCATATCCAGACCCTAGAGGGGCAACCAGCTCTGAATTTGCGAGAGGTTAGGTACCTAAAAATGCCTTTGAGACTCAGGAGTCACTTGTTTTCAAGATACAGAAAGTGTCTTTGACCGAAAGACCTAGTAATCTAAATACAGATAAAAGGACATAAGCAGAATGGAATACATGATAAATTCTAAGCAGGATGGGTATAAGATTGGCTTAATAGCATTCTTCAAGTCTATTTTTCTCTGCATTTTCTTCTGGGCGTTTTAGTTATAGGGCTTCATCCTCCATTGTCCTGCAAAACTGCAGAATCATTTTCATTGCTGTGAAGAGAGGGTGTGAAATGCCAGACCAGAGCAGCACGTTGTGGCAATGTGAAGGATCTGTACTTAGGGATAATTAGCTCTTGTTAAAATCAGCAAGGTTTGCGGGGGGTGGGCCATGTGCACAGGTAACCTTCTTAAGGTTTGGATGGGATCTGCTTGGGGGAGAAATCACGTGCTAGGGAGTTAACTGTGGGTAGCAGCAACCTCTGCTTCAGAGTTTCCATATGTACGCCTTATGTAGGGAAGGGAGTTGGTGCTCACCCTGCTGGTGCTGAGACATGACTGTCCCCAGTACCTCTTCAGTGTACAGCTGCTATTCACATGCTTGGCCATAAATTCATCAATGTCGATGTAGCAGGGAACTTAACTTTGAGACTGCTCACACTGGATTTTTTTCCTATCCTCTGTTGATAAAGGCTTTGATCCTACAACCCTTTGGATTTTTTTGACGCAGAGGTTTTCTTCTGTTACAAGGTCCTATGGCAAAGCTATGTTCTTGACTTTCCTTCTTCTTCTGATACTTTCCACTTTTTGTGGAACATCTTCCCATTTGCCCTGAGCCTGAGGTGATAAGACATGTTTACAGAAGCCAATAAAATGAATGTCATAGGGCTCTCTCAAGACTGTACATTTACTATGTGGCTGTCTACAATTGCAGACCCAGTCACTGAAATGATCTTTTGCAGCCCTGCTTGCCTTCGGGCTCTGGAGTGATTGCTGTAGTGTAAACAGCTCCTTTGAATCGTATGTCCTACTGCATCACCCACTTGTGTTTGTTCATCTCTGCGATTAACCAGTCTCCAACTTGAAGCTGTCTTTGCCTGATGAAAGACTTCTGTTTGCAGTTTTTCAAGGGGGATGCTTTTTTTATACATACCCTGTGAAGAGTTTGTCATTTGAGAGCAGCTGTTGAGTGATCCAAAAATTCTTCCTTAAATCTTTTCTTGTGATAAAAACAGACTTTTAAACTTCACCTTCTGTAATGCAAAATCATAACCTAGATCTCAGCAAAGCTGCTAAAGTCATTGCTGAGAATTGTTCAGTATTAATGAAATTTATGAGAATGTTTTTTCAAAGGGGCAGATTTTTGGTTTCCATCCAAATGCGTGGTTCTGCATTCAGTATTTGTGTGTTTGCTTTCTTCGCCCAGGCCTGCATTTACTCTCCTTTTAAGCCTACCATGAAAAGAAACAGCTAACACTGTAATATGCTGTGCAAAATAATACAATGTATTTCTTGCTCATCTGAAAGACACTTGGTCAGCAGCAATTGCTTCAGGCCCAAAGGTCAGAGTTTAGGCCCAAAGGTCTGTGGATAGTCAAAGAGTGAGAAAACTTGTCAGTGTCAAAATTATTTGATTAAGGAACTAAAAAGGAGGGGTTTTTTTTTTTCCTCACTAAGAGAGGTGCAAGTAAGTTGGTAGTCAGGACAATGCCAGATTCCCCTGGCAGCAGAAAGTATGGCCCATGCCAAGTATAGCCTGAATTTTTGGATACATGTCAAATGGCACTGTTTCTGTGAAAGCTGAAGTTAAATCACAGCAGAATTCAAAACATGAATTGCAGTTTCAGCTCGTGAGCTCTCCCCGATCTCTCCTTCTGTAGGTTGGCACAGCAAGATATATGGCCCCTGAGGTTTTGGAGTCGAGGATGAACCTGGAGAACATGGAGTCCTTCAAACAAACAGATGTGTACTCCATGGCTTTGGTCCTCTGGGAAATGACATCTCGCTGTAACGCTGTCGGAGGTAAGTGCCATCTGTTTTCTCCTCTCTAAAAGTATGTTGAGACAGACATGCTCTCGTGGTTGTCTGGGGAGAGGGTGATTCTTTTTAACTATCACCAGGTTTTCTAGATGCTGCAAATTAATAGTCATTCAGTAGTATGAGATGCACATGTGCATGAGCAGGCTTGAAGGCCAGGCAACTGAGGGCACGAGTAAATTGATCCTCACTTGGTGTAAAGATAAATTTGCTGTGAGGTAGATCACTTTTAAAGATTATTAAAGTCTGGTTTCCCTATGACATCTTGAGTAGCCATGGATTGACTCAGTCTGGTTGATCTCACGCAAAATAATTGGAAACATAAGTCAATTTGAAATATTAGACCCAAGAAGTGATAACTGCTTCCCATTTACTTTCATGCAATGTTAATTCTCAAACCTAATAAGGGCCAGCTAAATGCCGCATTTACTAATTGATAATTTCAGTAAGAGGCATCATAGTTGTATGGAAGTTTCCTGTTTTCCCAAAATCACCAGCTGCTGCACATCATGCTTTGTGATTTTGCAAGATCCATATAAGAAATCAAGGGATGTTTGCTGTATAAAGTGTAGTAACAAAATAAAAATGGTTGGAACTGACTATCAGAACATCTCCGGGAAAAGCTGCTATGCTTGTTCATATTCAGAGTTTCTTCTGAAACAAAAATCTCCATTTCTGCTTTGCCTAAAGCTGACCCAGAATTCCCAGCATGCAACGCTGGTATGTCCTAGAAATCAGAAAAGTTGCTTTTGGGATATCTACAATGCATATTGCCGTGTTTGAAGTTTTTCACCTTACTTCAGGAACTAAAAGACAAAGTTGCATGCAAAATTCTTCAGCCTGCTGGAATCGTCTAACAGTCATTCTAAAAAATGTTGCTGCACAGTTCAGGGCTCACACAGGCAGTCTAAGGAGTGGGGCTGTAAAAGGTAACTCTGATGTGGATATTATAGTAGATATGCAACTGTGATTTGATTTGTTATCCTTCTTCCAAAACCACAGAGGCTCCCTTTTCATCGGACTTGGCACAGTTCCACCTTGAAGGGCTGCCACAGACGCAGAGACAGGACAGTCTTGCAGGCTAGAGCACTGTGCTATGAGGAACACAGTGTACAGGAGGGAAACCAGTGTCCCAGGGGAAGATGTGCATAGCTGCTCCTTGTTTCTCTACCAGCATCTGTGGGATACCACAAGGGAGGTCTCTGAAGCCACTGTGCACAGTGACTGTGTGGGATGTCCATGTGCAGGAGGGAGGAATTGGCCTCCATCTCAATCTCCTGCTCTGTCTGACCAGTATTTGGTCTTGCTGGGTGGGCTGTATTGTGGGCAACAGATTTGCCCCTGTTTGCACCCTGCCAGGAATGCTACAAAGCGAGTATGTGTGCAGAACGTGCTAGCAGAAAAGCATGACAAAAACACCAAACTCTTTTCTTGTCAAACGTTTAAGAGTAAAACATTTGGTGCTTCAGGAACTGAACCTGAGTCTGACATATTCCAAGGCAAACCTATGCATATTTAATGGATCATGGTCATGCCTGTTTCTAAGTGCATTGGCACAACCTCAGCCTTTCGTTAGCACTTTGTAAATGTGGCAGAGGAGATTTAAAACCTGAGAAAAAGGAACTTCGCCCTGTCTCTTGATCTCTCTCTGTTTCTCGCGTTTAGGAACTCACCTGATTAGTATAAATATGAGCTGTTCACTGTGGAGTCTTTTATCTTTGATGATGCCTAAGTCCCTTCCTGTTCGTATTTGCTGAGTAGGGCAAAATGAAGATTGTAGCAAAAGCAAACCTTATTGCTGCTGTTCTCAGAAGGCAACTGCTAAAAGAGGATATAAAGGGAGTTTCATAAGGAAGGAAAATCACCAGCATATTTAGCTAGAAGAGATTGACCCATTATAACCTTGAGAAGAAGAGCTGAAGTCATTTCAGTAAATGGAAATATTTCTCTGGCCCAGCATCCCCTTTCAAGTGATGCTTAACCCCCACCCACATCCTGATTTTCCCTATTCATTTCATCCCTCAGTCATTCTCATCTCCAGAAACACTTTGCTTGAATTTTGTTTCCCTATTTCAGTCATCTTTCCTGAGGTGAGGTCCCCAGTAAAAACCCCAGGAGCACTTGGGCAGATCTGTAAGGGTTGGAACTTGCACTTAGCATCTCTGTCTAAAGCAGTTAAATACAACTCCCAGGATGTAGATCCCTTAACTTGTCACTGGTACTGAGCTGCAACAGCATTGCACCATTACTCTCATTTCCTTCTTAGATTTTCCCCTGGTTCATGCAGTCTGGTTATCTTTGCAGCCAGCTGGTGAAATACCCTTACAGTGATTCATGACTACAGCTCCCCCTCTGCTTTCTTTCTCCATCTGTCACTTGTGAGACTCCCTCCTCTCCTCGCAGCCTTCCTGAGGAGCTGCCTCTGCTCACGCAAACCCCTCTTTTACTCCTAGACTCTTTGGCAATGAGAGAAATGTCTTTTCATGTAAGGCAGAGTAGGCTGACCTGATTGCAGACAGCCTTTTCAAAGGAGCCTAAAAGATTTAGGCTCTGTCTTTGCAGGGCAGGCTTGGCTGTGGTGTCAGCTCGGGGCAGTTTTGAGGGCAAAACTGGGGAGTCTTAGCCAAGGCAACAGCATTAACAACTTTATTTAGGGAGGGAGGCATGCGAGGAAGGGGGGCTAATTGCCATTCAGCCATGTAGAGGTACAGGGACTTACTTCTTTTTCAAAGGGAGCTCTCGGGATTCATTTGTCAGCATGCAGGTGTTCGGTGAGTGTGGGAGGTGATGCAGGCAGGTCCTTTCACTACAGCAGCTTTGTCAAACACAGCCTCCACGCTATGCCGGGCCTCTTCAGTCAGCAGACATTTAAGCAAAAATACCCAGCAGCACAATCCGTACTGGGAAGCTGCTGTAGTAAATAAGCAGGTGGGGATCAGCTTTTGGGAAAGGCCACGCTGTTCGTTGTTACTTTGTTGTGCTAAATATGGAGAAGCAGAAATGGGGCACGAGGGAAAGGGAGACAGAGGCAAAGATCAAGGTTGACTGATTTTTCACCAGAGTATAATTTAAGAGGCATATTTAGAAACTCAGCAATACTACTTTGGGGAGAACTTCAACTGTTCCACGCTGCTGTTAACTTGGTATTTCATTCAGCACAACAGCTGTGCACCAGATGCTGCACGTTGCAAGAAATATAATTTTCATCTCAACCACTTGCTTTCAGAGTGACACAGCTTTGGTGACTGAGACAAGTGTAATTTCTCTGACAGCCTCCTAGAAAGAAAAGAAAACCATCTGGTTTGTATCACAACTGCTGGGGGTGAGGGACTGTTGGGGGTGGCAGGGGGAAGGAGAGGAAAGGGAACTCCTGGATACACGGGTTTGGTGAAGAGGGAGAAGAGAAACCCCTCAGAAAATGGCGATGTTGCTTGAGCAGTATTGTACTGCCTGGAGCGGTGGCTGGCTTCGGTATAGTAGCAGGGCTTTGTTTAAAATGGCAGCCTTGCTTTAGCGGAGCTCTGTTTCATGTGAATAAAATCAGGATTAGTCTTATGCTTACTTGGAAAGAGTCAGCCAAGAGCTACAGTTTGGCAACTAAACATTTGTGCATCCTGTACCTCGTGAAATGCTCGGCATTCATCACGCTGACGTGGAGCAGTGATGTTTCTGGCAGCAGGGAATTAGATGGCCCGTACAGCAGGGCTGTGCCTGTGCACTGGGTCCTGAGGTGGCTGCAGCTGGGACCTCACTTAAATTTCTGCTTCTGTGAAGGGGAACCCAATTAGAGCATGTCTGCAGCGCGCTGGCTTGTAGTGGCATACAACCCTGGCTGGTAGATCCACACAGTGCAGCGTCACCCCATGACAGGCACCCATGTCCTGGAAATTCTCCAAGTGTCACCACAGTGCTACATGTGAGGTAGCAAGTGCTGTCCTTCAGCAAGCCCGTGGGGCAGTGGATAGGGTCACTGCATCACACCCGGTGTTGAGCACTGATGTGCTCTGTGTTTGCTACCTTTCCACCTCAGGATTCAGTGTGCATTGGTTGAGCACCCCTAAGCCTACGCTGATGGCAGGGCTCGTGCACTCCCAAACCTTTAAAAGCGTGACTGTGTCTTTGGTCATCAGATGTGAAGTCACTTAAGAGATATCTGTGCATAGTGAGTTCACCCATCCCAATGCATCCTTCCCTCAACAGGGAAACCTAGGGAAATTTATGAAGTAAGCATTTGCCATCTCCTTAAACTTGGCCGTGAAACAGCTTTTGGGCCTCCACTTTGGGCATTATTTTCCCTTTGTGCAACTAGTGCAAGTTAGCAGATTCTCTACCCAAATTCCTCTAGCATGAAGAAAGACACTATCTGAAGGACACTGTGTTTGCATGAGCTGTCACAGTAGCTCCACCATGAACTGATTTATCCCTTCTTCCTCCTCATAAGCTCTAAATAAAGGGGCATTTTAAAGGGACCTCGAAGTTCCCAAACACAAGCTCACAGCTGTGGACTGTGCCTCACAGTTGACTTCTGCTGGCCTTTCACCTCACTCCTGCTTTGATTCTGCAAATAAAACTTCATCATCCAGCATGAGAAGTTGTCCCACAGAAAACAGTAAGACAGATCACATGAGGGAGTGTCAACAGGATTTGTGGGTATGCTCTTCTGACCCAAAGAAAATTTCACTGCATAAAGTTTAGAGTAGAAAAAGACCACAAGTGAGCCAAATTTTCCAAGCTTTCGTCATGCACAGCAGGTAGATTTTCAGTAATGTCTCTGCGGCTGAGAGGTCTCTGTATAGTCTATGTCTGTGTACTTTCTTCTTTTCTCGTGGGGTATGAGTCACAGTCTCTGTATAGTTTATGTCTGAGTACTTTCTTCTTTTCTTGCGAGGTTATCAGCATGTTTCTGCACGTGGTACGGCTTCCCGTTTTTCGCAGGAAACCATCTAGGTCCTGTACCTGTAGAAACACAAGCAAAACCTTTGCCCCAGGTTCCAATCCCAGCCTTTCTGAGAGTTATGGCCAGGCCAATATCAAAAGAAACTAGAGGTACAGCAGTTAGTAGAGCAAGTCAGCTCTCAACCATAAAGCTTAAATGCTGGAGGTTAAAGTTGAAGGAAGTCTGCCATTATTACAGAACCTGCTAAAGGTTCTGTAGTTCATGGTTCCTGATGTATTTATGGTACTCCATCCAGTTGTCATTTTTAGTGCCCAACCGGTGTAAAACCAATCAAAAGAACCATATAAGGCATGAGAAATAGAATCAGCATCTGTATCCAGCCACAGACAGGCATCTAGGCACAAACATCTTAACCTACCTCACATTGACATCTATTACATCCGCTGTAGCACGTAAACATGATCCATGAATAACACCGGCTATTACTGCAAAATGTGTCTGACGCTTGAGATTCCACAGCATTAGGATGACTTACTGCATGAGGATTTAGTGGGCTTTTTTTTTCTTTCCAAGGGAAAGAGAAGCATGATAATTAATAGCAACAAGATGCCTCATGCTTTTCAAACTGAGCTAAGGCATGGCTGTATTAGTAGAAAGTCATTACAGTGAATTGGCATTTGGCCTCAATTTCTCTTTCTTTACCATGAACAAAAACAAAGCAACAACAAAAAATCCAAACATGGAAAACCTATTAGATCTTTATATTTGGAAGAGGTATGCTCATAACTTACAAACAGTTTCTGAAACAAGGAAAATATATTATGAACCTATCAATTCCCAGGAAAGGCTTTCCCTTCTCCTGCTTGAACCATCTCATGAACCTGAGCGACCTTCAGATTAAATCAGTGAGAAGGAAAAAGAAGTCAGCACCAGCTTCCCTCTGTTGGACATTCAGACTCCTCTGACTCCTCACATTGCAAGATCTCAGAGCCTTGGCTGGTGTCCATGGCCACTACCACAACTAAACCATGACTGATGGAGATGGTGCAGGAAATGGCCATCTAGGTCATGCGATTTAAATTTTCCCAGCAAACTTTAATATTTTTGTTAGCTTTGAGCACACAGGTATATGCAATATAATCATGGTGCATCCGCTGCATGGTGACCCAGGTCTGACTAGCAGGATGGCAATTTCCCAATTCATTTCTAGGGCTAAAGTCTTGTAAATTTACTTTGGCTGAGTAATCTCAGACTCAGATTAATGTGGGTGAAATTGGTATGCGTTCTTGTACAGGAAAGAAAACGAAGCAGACTTTGGCCCTTGGGTCTTAGAAGATGGGAGTTTTGTTTCTGGACTATAGCCGTTCTCCAGAGCATTTCGTGGACAGTGGCCAGCAGCACATGGCTAGGGAGAAGGAAGGAGAGCTCTGCAGGAGGCATCTATGGGGTGATCTGCTGCCATGCACACAGTTGTTTGCAGCTGAATCTCTAAGCGCTGAACATTTGAAGCACAAGGTTGAATATTCCTTCCAAAATGTTTGTTATTGTAACTTGGCTATTCTTTTTAAGCATTAGCCTGATACAGTCTTCGTCTCATAGCCATCAAATACAAGTGAGATCTACAGCCTGACTTCAAGGTTTTGGAGAAAAGTCCAGAGTTGGTTGTCTTCAGTGCTACCTTGTTTTTATCATGAGACATTACAGAAGGATCTGACCTGTTATCTTGATCATTAGTTGCTTTCAGTAGCTTTTCATATGACCCCATCCTTACCTTTCTCTCCCAAAGTAAACAAAACCAAGTTTTAGGGGTTCTTCTCATTTCTTCTGGGCCTTTAATCCTTATCACCTTTCTTGGAGCTTTTTACCCCTTGAGAGTAGTGAGCAACACTGGACACTGCAGTTGAACTTGGTTGTAACGTTATGCAGCAGTGGTTTGTCTCTCCACTCGTTCGTCTCTGTTCACACATCATCTGGGCACTCGCATGCATTCTCCAGACTCCTTTGTAGATTATACTTCAGTTTTTCTTGCCCTCAATTAATTCCTAGAAAGAAATAAGAGGCAGCAGAACAGGCCAACTTCATAAATCTTTATCTGATACCAGCAAGTCATTAGGCCTGTGAGTAAAGTCTCCATCTGTTCCTGAAGAAACCACAGCATTTTCTACACTGTGTCAGCATCTACTATAATATTTCCGCTCTCAGAGATTTCTTGAGTTTTCTCCAAAGGTCCCATATGTCTGCCTCTCCCTTTCTCTCTCCAAAGAAAAGCAAAGAAAATATGCACCATGCAAACAAAAACTAGAGTGGCAGCAGCCCCTTCAGAAAGCTGTGCCCCTGTATCACAAGCCAAAACTGATCCATTTTGGGAAGGAAGTCTAAAATAAGACCAGACTACTACTTTCTACAAAAGAATGCAGCTTAGGAGTAAACAAGGGCACTATGGCAGCTTCCAGCATTGCTCCTTAACTGTATCTTTGTCCTTTTCAAGCAACTGTTTCATCCTGGCAACCTGCACATTCACATCTGTCATGACCTATATAGATTTCAGTTTATATTTCACCTGGTGAGTGCGTGTGGACTCCGGGAGAGCTACGGGTGACCAGCTTTTCAAAAGCTTGGCTCAAGCAGAACTCACCTTAAAGCTCCCGTGTGTTTTACCTCAGCAGAGATTGAAAGGCTCACAAACATTATAGATTACTCTGCTTCTTGGACTGTTGCTAATATTATTATGTACTGAAGGGTTTAAATGAGAATTGTTTTGTTGGCCAGGAAACAAAAGGGGAGGGAGGGAGTATGTGGGAGAAACACATTTGAAACATTTTTGAAAATGCCAACTGGCTTTGCTTTGTTTGGAGCTGGTCAAGCAGAACAGTGGCAGTGAGCAGCTAATCAGTAGCTCCTACTTCTCAGAGAACAGCCAGCTCCCTTCACTCTTGGCACCAGCACAGCCCAGCTAAATACCCTGTGTTTGCCTCTTCTCTTGTCAGAAGTGAAAGAGTACGAGCCCCCGTTCGGCTCCAAAGTGCGAGAACACCCTTGTGTGGAAAGCATGAAGGACAATGTCCTGAGGGACAGAGGGCGACCCGAGATCCCCAGCTCCTGGCTTAACCATCAGGTAAGAGCACCCCATGTGAGCGGCTGGGAGCTGCACTGCACATTTAGCTGCTGCCTGAGCCTTACCTCAGGGTCCTGCCCAACAGGCTGGACCTCTCTTTGCACGGAGCAGAGCTCTGTCACACAGTGACACTGCTGCTGATGTGGTTCAGACAGCACGGTTCTCTGCACCCTGCCTGCCCCAAAGCCCTGGGATTCCTGCTGCGCACCAGTGTCATCTAAAAGCAAGCAGAACAGAAACATTGGAAGCCTGAGATCCAACAGCCATCCAGAGAGCCACAGAATGATTAGGCCTTTAAAGCACACCATGTGTAGGTTCTGAAAGGGCAAGGAAAACAGCTTCGCACATGGGCCTCTGTTGCAGGCGGAAGGGGAGTTTCAGACAAAATTTATTAGAGAAGCCCTCCTGTTGAGTCATGAGGTACAGAAAGGATCCCCTTGCTTTCTAAACTCCTTCTCAGAGAGGAGTCTAGGTGTGGCTGGATCCAGTCTTAGCCCCAGATTTTGTTAACAGTTTACGTTTTAAGGATTACGTAGGTGCAATTGAACCATTATACAACTTTGTACCACACGATTAAGGGTGGCAAACCAGATATAAAAATACAAATTATTTATTATGATAATGACTAGACAAAAGGATCTTAGTTAGAATTATGTACTACACAGTATAGGAGCTATAGCTACTCATATAGTGTGCACTATGAAGCAATATTGAAGCAATCATATTAAAGCAACCGTACTAAAGGTAGCAAAAGCAATTATTAAGTAGAGATTGATGTCAGCCACCCATGCCAACGACTGTAGGCAAATTNGAAGCCCTCCTGTTGAGTCATGAGGTACAGAAAGGATCCCCTTGCTTTCTAAACTCCTTCTCAGAGAGGAGTCTAGGTGTGGCTGGATCCAGTCTTAGCCCCAGATTTTGTTAACAGTTTACGTTTTAAGGATTACGTAGGTGCAATTGAACCATTATACAACTTTGTACCACACGATTAAGGGTGGCAAACCAGATATAAAAATACAAATTATTTATTATGATAATGACTAGACAAAAGGATCTTAGTCAGAATTATGTACTACACAGTATAGGAGCTATAGCTACTCATATAGTGTGCACTATGAAGCAATATTGAAGCAATCATATTAAAGCAACCGTACTAAAGGTAGCAAAAGCAATTATTAAGTAGAGATTGATGTCAGCCACCCATGCCAACGACTGTAGGCAAATTTCTTCCACTTAGCCTTGAGGAGTTACCTTGAGGGCATGGGAGTAACCATGAGGCATTGGACTCCTCAAGGGGAGGAACCTCTACACCCACTCCAAGAAGGGTTATGTTAGAAGACCCTGTTGTTAAAAAGTGGGACTGGGCTTTCACAGTATAAAGTGATTGACTGTCAGTCAGATGTCTCCAGGCTAGCTCAGTCAGCTCAGCAGCTTTAAATAAGTTATTAATAGTATCACTTGTTTGTTCTTTTGTTGGGCAGTTTATCAAGTCCAACACATCTTCACCTCACTATCAAGATGTTTGAGTCAGGCTGGTTTCGGTATTATTCAACACCAAAAGCAGCATGACCCCCTTCTCCATTCACCACTGGTAGCTTTGCAAATAGGCCATGGTCCAATTTGTTTTATCCCGTTTCCAGGAAGACCATCTTACTGCAGAGGATCTTCAGCAGAGAAAGCAAATCTCAGTACTTTACCATGGAAACCAATCATTGTTGTATCCCAGCTGTTGACAGGTTTAAGGAAATATGAAATTAGGCTTCAGCAAGCCAGTCTGGTTTTATTCAGGTTATGCATTAGCAGTCCATTTCCCTTGCATATCACGAAGCACTTTGTCAGCTTCCTCCATTCACGAGCACCACGGTTGCACTTCCTAGGCAATAGTAGATTTTTCAGTAGATGAAACTGAATGGAAACAAGCCAAACACATGCATTTCTTCACCTTTGCTCTCAGTAGTTTTATCAGTAGAGATAAAATGTAAGTCATATCAGAGAAGTGAGGCTTGGTCATTCCGCTTCTCAGTGAAATATGCTGAGTGGTCTTTTAATGACAAAAGGAAAGTATCACAAACATTTATAAAAGCCCAGGCAGCCAAGAATATAATCTACTATTTCCATCAGGAGCAATGTAACACTCCCTTTTTCATTCCATTTGGGAAGTTAAAATCAGTCTGACATCTACTTAAAAAAGACCAAGTGAGTGGCCAAAATCAATCATCTTTCCAACCAAGAACACCTGCCACCTGATGACAATGGCAGAGTGCAGCCCCTTCCTGGACTGCAGGGACTTGCTCCTTATGTGCTCAGCTGTGAAGAGTAGGGTTATTGAGGAGGGGCTTTTAACAAGGGAAGAAAGTTGAATTTTGAGGGACACCTGGATATCTGATACTACCAGCACTAAAAGCCCTTGACAGCAAGGCTAAGTGTGTGGAGAGTTGCAGCTTGAGGTACTGGGGTACAGCTGTAGGATACACGGGATTTCATCACTTCTGGGTTTATATAGCAAGTAAAATGATTATGGATTTGGACCTAGGTGTCCTGCATTTGACTTCAGAGATTTCTTCCCCTGTATGAAACCCACACCTCAATCTGCCCCCAGCACAGAGCACCCCACCCACTGGAAGGGCCATGCACTTGTGCCTGTGTGTCACCAGAATGGGCACATCTGGCTCCAACAGGGTTCAGCTAAGAGTCTAGGGAAGGAAATGGATGCCTGAAAACACACTCAGAGGACATTTAATGAAGGGGGATTTAATCCCCTTCTCCTGAATCCCTTCAGTGTTTCACATTGTGCTATCTCAGATGCAGTGATGCATCAGTTTCCACAGGGCTGTGACTGCAGCAGCTGAGGATCTGCTTTGAACTCCATAGAAGTTGTTCTTACTGTAATGGCTCTTCCATATTCATTTCCTTCCTCTGCAGTCGTGTTTTTGCAATGAACTCATTATTCATCATGATAAAATTCTGGAATGGATTTACATATTACAATTACCCCACACCCCCCTTAATGAGATTTGTTGCACTATTGATTTCAAGTTAATGTTTAATATTTAATTTAATTTACTGCTTGTAATTTCAATGCCAGCAGAAAACTAATGTTGTTTGTATACAGACAGTAACATTCTGCTATTAGCATTGACATCAGTCAACATCACCAATTAGGTAAATTATGTAATTAATGCAGTGTTGTGAAATGTTATTTTTTTAAATAACTTTAAGATAAATCCTACTTAATGGGCTTTTAGTGTCATAAAGCAAAACACAGTTTCCTGGCAAATACGTCATGTTTATGAAATGCATTACAGAGATGCAACTGGTTTTTTGCTCCTGTAAACATTTGCATCAGAATTGAAATGAAGGTTAAACAGTTACAACTGTGAGTGATGTGTTTAAGTGTTTGTGGGACTGTGGCCTGTATTTGCACATAGATTTAGGTAGTCCACAAGGAATTCATAAAGAGCTGATGTACAGCCCAATACTGCTGGCAATCAGAATTTTGTTTGAAAAACCCAAACAGAATTCAGGCATGCAAAGGTAGGGGTTGAGCAGGAAGTCATGTTATCCAAGAATTCTGATCATATTTATTAAACATAAAAGCCCTGCTTGATTCTATAGCACTAGTCCAGGGCGTCATTGTTCTTGCTCTAATGGATCAGAACATACACCTAGAACTGACAGTACCAACTAAAGTGCTGAAAATGTTGTAGTAGGGTTTCTTTAAGAAAAAAAAAAAAAAAAACAAAAAGAAAACAATGCCCCCATGACAGAAGCAGCAGATCCCATAAGGAACCCTGAGGACACACGTGAAATAACCCCCAAACTTCTGAGGGCGCTGAAGCAGCTCTCAGAGAGAGGCTTTGTTGGTGGCTGGCCCCTTCACAGCTGCTCTCTCTGTGCTCCCCGCAGGGCATCCAGATGGTGTGTGAAACCCTCATCGAGTGCTGGGACCATGACCCCGAGGCCCGGCTGACGGCGCAGTGCGTGGCCGAGCGCTTCAGCGAGCTCAAGCACCACGACAGGCTCTCGGGGAGGAGCTGCTCGGAGGAGAAGATTCCCGAGGACGGCTCCGTGACCACCGCCAAGTAGCGCGCGCCCGAGAGCTCCGGAACGGAGGGAAGTCGCTCCTAGACGTGTTCACCTCGGCCAAGGAAGAAGTCTCGATCAGTGCCTTGACTTGCTTCCTGGAGGACTGAGGCCGTCACTACTCCCTTTAGGCTCCAGCTCTGGACAGGGAGATGTATTCTGGGAATTAAAAGCTGGGGGAGTAGCTGTCATACCCTAGCACTGGCGGCCGGCATCATGTCGTAGGAGGAGCCATGTATGGTAGCACTTCCTCAGGAAATAAGATTTGAAAATAGCCAATAACATTATGCACTTTATTAATGCCTGTATATAACTATGAAATTGCTATATATATATATACGCATATACATCTATAAAATGTGTGTGTATGTGTGTATATATATATATCTATATCTATATATCTATAAACGGCCATGTGCTGGGAAAAGAAAAGTTACTGAAAAAAAGTGCTTCCAGGAAATTACCAGTGCTTTACAAATTCCACCCCTTAGGGAAGGAGCCTGGGGAGACTGGTATAGCACCACACCAGCAATTGTGCACTAAGCGTTCTGCCAAAAAATAGGAATAATATGCAATAAGAAGATGAATTTCAAAGCATGTGCTGTGACCACCTGGCTGTGGTCCTGCTGTTCACAGTTGCAGGAGCAGTCTCACAGCAGACAGGCCAATTTGACTTTGCAGTTGTACTTACATGGTCCTGTCTGCAGCACATTGCGGAAGGTTCAGCAATGCCTTTTCCCTCCCATCCTAACCCCAGATTCCTCAAAGTGTCCCAGAAGCGTGTGAGGAGGTTTGGTCCTTCCCACATGTGTGTTTTGTTACAGAGTTCATTAATGTTGTATGTTTATTGCTTTGAATCCGTGCTGCTTGCAAACAGGTTGCAAAATATCAGCAGGATGAGTTTTCCTCTCCTCCCATCCTCCCCCCAAACCATACAGAACAGGACAGGGCCAGCAACAATCCAAGCACATGTTTTATATTTGCTGTGCATTCTGATTGTGGGCAGTACTATTTTTTTCCCTTTCTTTTACCTTGATTGTGTTGCTGTAAGAACAAACATTTTTTTTCCCTGTACAGTGTGTCTAATTGCTAGACAAACCACAGTCTGACTCTGTTCCATGCTTTCTAAAGTCAGAGACAACAGCTGGTGCCTTTATTTTTGCAAAAAGACCTTGGAGGTGAGGGAAAGCTCCATAGCAATAGGTTAATGGCATATCTTGCCCACAGCATTGCATGCATTTAAGGCTGCCTCAGCAAGTCAGCAAATCACAGATTAAAGAAAAAAAAAACCAACAAAAACAAAGGAAGACTTTTTCAACAGGGTCCCTCAGACATTGCTTACATTCTTTCAGTTCCCCAAAATGCTTAAGACAGTTGACATCACATTGGGCCTATATACATGACAGCAATGTGTTTAATAAGTGCTAAAAGTTTTGTCTTTAGGTGTCTTACAGTGATTTATCCCCTTTTCTCTTCCTCATGGCATGTCAGCAGGCCTTGCAAGTTAGAAATTCAACCAGCACAAACCAATCCTGGACAGATGCATCTGGTGTGATTTATTAAACACCTTTGACAGATAAACATCAGTATTCCTCTCAAAGATGTTGCCATGCAAGTCAATAGGAATCATGCTTATTCAAATAGGAGTTAAGATTTATGATGGCAAATACTTTATTTGAAATGGTTTTGTAACTGCTTTTTTTTTTTTTTTTTCTTGCATTTTAACCAAACTGCTCAGAAATATTTAAACAGAGAGGGGCAAAACCTCCACACCTACAGTGGAAGTCAGAGGATACTATGGCAATTTCGTAGAGATGGAATGTTGTAAATTCACAGGGCCATAGGCAGAGGTAGGAGATGTGGGTGGGGAGTGCATCCAGGCAGGTAGAAGATCACGGCCCATTTCTCTTCCTTCGTCCACACAGAAGGTCAAGGAATGGCCACCATTAGTTCCTGACAGTACTGACGTTTTTATGGGGTTTTTTAACACTACATGTAAAGGAAAATTTTTATTCTTTTAAGGAATATTTCACCTGTACATCATGTATGAAATAGGAATGTCAGCAGTATATACTCTTGTATATCAAAAGTTTCCAACACTTAACTTGCTTTGTAAACTTGCTTTGTAAACTGTTCTGAGGGGGTTTTTGTCTTGTTTTGTTTTGTATAAATCAAATGTTTATTGGAGCAAATAAAATAACACCGACTCAAAGTTCGTCTCTTGTCTCTGGAGCATTCAGGATTGGGAGAGGGCTCTTCCTAAAATGAACTCTATCCTAAAATGATTCAAGTCCATTCCTTCCCACCAGGGGCCTGAATGTCACACTCAGTGTGTCCAATGTGCATGCATCCTGCTTTGCTAATGACTCCTTCCCCCAAGTCTTCACCCTGCCCTTCAGCAGAACAGCACTAGCAGATGGCCAAACTTGCTGGCCCCTTAGCCCCTGCACTGTTATACCTCCACCAGTCTCAAAGGAGGGGAGGGAGAAAGGGTTTAGAGATGATGCTTTCCTGCTTCTGGATTGCTCAGGTCTCAGTGTGGATGTGACTCTTACGGACATGGTTTAGTCTCGGACTTGGCAGTTTTGGGTTAGCGGTTGGGCTCCATGTTTTGAAGGGTCTTTCCAACCTAATGGATTCTATGGTTCTATGATAAGGCCATAGTTAGACCTCAGTCATTTTGGTGCTGTTATTTAAGTGAGCCAGAAGACAGCCCGCTAAATCTGTGTCACTGAGAAGTGCATGATTAATGTGCTTGTGCCTTACAGCTACTGCTCTCCACAAAGAGCTTTCACCTTTTTAAGCTGATACCCCTCCCATGGAAGAAGACATGTAGAACACCACACGAACAAAGAGCAAGATACCTCCCTCTGCCCTCTTCAAATTGCCTTGAATGTCACCTGGGTTGAATGTAAGCCTTTGCACAGGGTGCAGTCCATCAGTGCCTGATGCTGGCATCTGAGATACTCCAGACATCACCCTTTTTTTTCCACAGATTGTATTTTCGTGCCAAAACCTCCACTGGCCCTCAGCTGCACTGAATATCTCCTTTTAAACCTTCAAGTGTGGATACCTCAAAGAGGCTCCCACATATCTTCGTCCATGAGTCAAGCAAAATCACAGAATAACTGAGGCTGGCAGGGGCATCCGAGTCTGTTCTGTGCTTGCTCGTCGTCTGGTCCAGGGTCATGTTCAAAACAGGCACCTTAAATCAGGTTGCTCAAGGCTTTGTGGAATTTTGATCATGTCAATGATTTCACAGCATGTCAGTGATTTCACAGTCTCTCTGGGCACCTGGTGCTCTGAACAGAGCAACACACAGAGGCAATGTCAGGTGTGCGAAGCACAGTGGCCACATCTGGTCCAAAATTGGCAAAATGAGGGCTTTGTGAAGGAGGCCCTGCCTAGGTGTCCCTCAAGCAGACAGCCACAGGTGACCAGCTCTTCCTTCAAGCCAGCTACCCTCTGCCAAGTACAAGAACAGCTCCCAGCTTCCCGACAGGCACGCAAAGGCTCACTGCCCACACCTCTGCGGTTCCAGCGGTGCCCTGCTGAGCCTTGGCAAGCCAAGCATCCCTGTGGCTGGCCTCAGCATATGCCAGTGCACTGGTGGCAGTGGCCACTCCTCAGCAGTCCCCACCACTGGCCACGTATTGGCAAAGGTCTTCAGGCCCTGACATCCTGTTTATGCTGGCTCAAACTCTGAGTCCTTTCGGCATACCACAGCAAGCAAGTGTTACAAATGCCTTTTAAAAATGTAGCAGGCAAATTCCACAGATCTTTTAGTCTTGAAGTACACGATATCCCTGAAATAAAGGACTCTAGATACTTCTAATAATCTTTTTTTTTTTTTCAGTTAAGGCTTTTGCCCACCTTTCTTATCCTAAATATTGTATTCTACATCCTACTGTGAGCAGCTCTTAATTAGCATGTCGGTCAGAATTTTATCACCAGGGTACACAGCAAGGAGGCTCCAGCTGTGCAGTGCAGAAAGCAGTCCTTGGCTTTATTGCTGAACCTTGCAGTAGTCTGTACCGGATAGGGAAGTTTCCCAGTGCAGTCTGCCTCTGTGTTACCAGTTCACGTCACTTCCAGCACAGTGGGGATTTCACCCCCTTCTAGGATATTCCAAATTGCTACTGGAATAGACGTGAATGATAAAAGAAGGAAAAAACACGACCCAGCTCTTGAGGAGAAAAAAAAGAAATAGAAAAGCATTAAGACATCGTTATTCCAAATGCACCTGGAGATAAACCGGGCCACATGTAGAGCACCTGCAGTATTGTCCTCGTGTCAAGCCAGCTGTACTGGGGCCCAAGGGCTTCCTTTGCTTCCAGAGGAACATTGATTAATTTATTTCCTGATCCTTAGTTCTTTCTCTCTCTCCTGCTTGCTTTTTTTCTT
>VZTG01000996.1:0-257586 GCA_013397845.1 Melanocharis versteri | reverse complement strand
TTTAATAAAATACTGCCCATGGCGATTTTTCCCTCTGGCCACAAAGAAGATGGAGTGAATTCTGTTCCAGACTGTCTGCCTGTTCCTGAATGCAGTTTGGCCGCCTTCATGCTGTTTATTACTTGGCAAACATTCCTGTGAGTCGGTGCACACCATGTGCGTGTTGAGAAAGCTCTTGCTGCGGGGGGATGGCAAAAATTCGAGTCTCAGCCTGGGTCAGCAGAGGCAATGCATCTCATTGCAGGATTTTGATGCTTGGTTATCTTTTTTTCTTTCAGGCACCTGTGTCCTACTGGGTTATATTTCCCAGCACGACCCACCAGACTCAGTTGGCCTGAGCCCATAGTGCCCCAGCCTTGTTTTCTGGACCCCATTTCCTCTCCATGCCTTGACCTACTGGCAGCTCTCACCTATTTTTGACCTCTGGAAGCTGAATGGCCTTGCTCATGGGCAGAAAGCTGGAGACAGTCAGTGGTTTGTTGAAATACAGCCAAATTGTGAGGCTCCTGAGAGGACCAAGCCCAGGAAATAGATTTAAAGTTCTTGACTAATGAATGCTTTAAGCACCATCTAATCACTTCATGAAGAGGCAAAGGCGAAAGGCAGCTCATAAATTATCTATTGTGAATTATTTGCTCAGCTATAATGGTGATAAAACAATCTCTTCAGACAGTTTCATTTAGGCAGCTAAACTCATAAAAAGATTAGACAGTCACCTGATCAAGTCTGGCATGATTAAATGCTCACTGCTGAAATGCCTCTCTTGCGAACATGTTGCCATGTGAAACCAGGGAGAGCAAAGGTCCCTGGCATTTCTTCCCAGGCTGACCCTCTCCTGTGTCACAGGAGGGAGCACTCACAGCTGAAAACACTTCTCCTTCTCCTCTGCTGCAGCAAGGGTTTTCTGTGGAAGGAGAAACAAAAAGCAATTCACCTTGCTCTCTTTGTTCACTCGTCCATGGCTTCAAGCCCAGGCTGCCAGCAGCCCCTCCCAGCCACTCCTCTTCCCCAGCACCTTCAGGTGCCCAGCAGGGGCTGCAAGTGGCCTCCCTCTGCCTCTGGGTTTGGATCAGGGTGCTGGTCTTTCTCTCCTGAAAACTCCCCTCTGTGTTTGTGTCTCAGAACAAGACCTGTGCCAGATATTGGGGTTCGAGAGCTGAGATCAGCCTTGCTCAACCTCCCAAAGGGCACCTCACCATTGTTTCTGACCAGGCTGGAGCCGTGCCCTTCCTCCTGCACCCCTCTACCCCCCAGCCTCGTCTGTACCCCAGCAGGGACTGCCCTGGTCACTGGGATCTGTCCTCCAGAAACAGCACCTGAGCAAGCAAACCCATTGCATACACCTGTTTAACACACGGCCCCTTGGCTCATTTAGGGGAGCAAGCAAAGCCCAAGAGAACCTCACATCATATGTGTTTCTAGTGGGCTTGCATGGACATGCTGATCAGGTTTCTAGCCAGGTTTGCTGTCTTTCTGCTTCCACAAGCGGTTGCATGAGGCTCCCTGGGCCACAGTTGTCTCCTTCTCTTTCTGAAGGAGAGGACAACCACATAATCTGCTCCTGGTACCCCTGGGGCGAAGCTTCCATCAGTTTGTAATCCACATGATCAACTTGCATTAGGCCCCCCAACCTCACCCTCTACTCTCACCCCCTCTCCACGAATCCCAGGTGCTGAGCCAGGAATGAAAGCAGTCCTACAACATTTCCAGCCTTGCTGTAGCAGGGGTTTCTGTATTGTACAACTCAGCCGCCTGCCAGTGTAACATAAGGATCTCTGAAATGTCCCCGTTTTTACAGAGTGCTTCAGCCACCAGCTGGCTGTGTGTGGGATATAGGGAAGTGCTTTATTTTCGATGAACTAAACCAACTTGAGATGCAGGACTTGTTATCAGAGCTGTATGCTGAGCTACAGAAATGGAGTTCCCCCCCCACCCCACCTCAATAAAGCCTGTGCCGCACAAAGAGCTCCAGAAATAGCTTTCCTTCTGTTAAAAATATGCCAGGGTCTTCATGATTCAACTTTTCAGAAGACCATTTAAGGTTAGAAAAATTTTTACAGAAGCTAGTGATTGCATCTAATTCCTGATTTTGAAGGTGGAAACTGTCTTTCTAGTTCTCAAACAGAAGCCAGTATGAACTTCTTCTCTGCAGAAAAACATCTGTGTCTGTGGCTGCAAATGTTCAGCTCTCAAGGCTGGGCTTTGTCTGACTTCCTCATACATGGACGTGAATGCTGAGAGGATCTCTGCACTCACTGATCAAGGCTGTCTATGCTATGACTACTCAGTAAAATAAGATTTTAAAGATATCCATATTAAATTGGGAATACAATGTTTGGCAACATGTAAGAAATGCTTCCCCAGACCCAGAAGCGCCCATGGTGATTGCTTCAGAGATTGAGATGGAAATACAAGGCCTACTCTGGGGTCTTTCAATGCGTTCTCACAGTGACTTTTTGAGAATCATTTAAAGTAAAATACCAATTTTTAAAGAGCAAAGTTTTTATATGCCTAGAATGACAAAAACAGTGTTTCATCTTTGATCCAACAAAACTGAAATAAAGGCTGTCAGGGAAAGGATCCAGTGAAAGAAAACACAAAGCCCATCTGCTCAAAACAGCTATGTGGTGCTGCCACCAAGGAAAATTACAATTTGCAGCACGTGGGTTAGCAGATAGCATATTCAGGAGCAGCTCATCAATAACACAGGCACTAAGCAAGTTAAAGATAATAACTGCTGAGACTTGAATCCAGACATTTCTGGAAAGATGAGGTTTCCTCCTTTTGTCAAATTAAAGTCAAGCTACTGATCCTCTTCAACAAAAATACTTGCTTTCCATAAGCCATCTGGTGCTTCTGGAGGCAGAAGAAAATAGGCCATACCTTTAATTAACTAAAAGGTTTGGACAGAACATAAATCTCACACCAAGACTTTTAATTTTCCAGTTGTTAAATCCTGTACAATTTCACGCAGACTCACTTGTACTTTGGCTACCACCCCTTTTGCTCATCTAATCCCCATGCGAGAAGCAGGAGCAGTGTTTCTGTGACATGACATCACTGACATTTCAGCCCCAACACTGAGGAAGAGTCTGCAGAAGCAACTTGCAGAGGATTGTATATCAGGAAAAGTTTTTCACCCAGAGGGTGGTTGGGCACTGGAACAGGCTCCCCAGGGAAGTGGTCGCAGCACCAGCCTGGCAGAGTTCAAGAAGTGTTTGGACAACGCTCTCAGGCACATGGTGTGACTCTTGGGGCTGTTCTGTGCAGGGCCAGGAGCTGGACTTGAGGATCGTGATGGGTCCCTTCCAACTCAGCTTATTCTGTGATTCTATGATTCTAAGTATTTCTTGTGATGCTGAGGATGCCATAGTGGAATGCTCCTGTGTTTTGAGCATAAAGACATCTCCCATTAAGCAGCAGGTTGTTTAGCTTGTGTACATCTGGAAAGGACATGTAAGCCTTATTAAATGGAGCGGCAGGGGGGTGGGGGGGAACCGTAATTTCATTTTACTGTAAGAATGTTAACATTAATTTTCTTGCCTTGAAATAATTTCTGGAATAGTTGCTTTAAGAACCTAACCTTAGGAAAGCCGTTGGAAATGGAAGAAAGAATTTAAATTAACTTGTTTCAACATTTCTCAATTGTTTAGGTTAATCACGGTAAACCAAACAGGATCCAGCCATACTTAAACACAGCCTTTGCCCAAGTATAAACTGTTTACTCTAGCCATGACACACAACCAGACAGAATTAATTCCTGATCTGGGGAAGAGTCTAATTTGCTTTTATTAGCTCTAGATGAAAACCTTTGGGCACAATAAGGTTTGCTTTTCAATGTGAAACAGTCGCAAAATGTCCCGAGAGCAGGCAAGCAGCAAGCAGTCTCACCATGCTCACCTCACCAACAGCTTGGCCTGAACGTGGCTCCCGTGGCCAGGTGGGAGCAGGGCTGTGCAGGGAGCCAGGCAGCCTGAGCATGGGCAGCAAATGGTCCCACAGCTGAAGCCTGGGGAGGAGAAGCCTACACCATGTGCTTTCACAGCTCGCTTTGGGACCGTCCCTTCGCTTCACCAACACTGCTCGGGGCAATAGGTTTGACTTCAGCAATTTCACTTCTCGTGTCTACAGGCTGCAGGCAGGTTTTCAGCGCTGACACCGTGCTTTGCCCACCAACACATGGAGAGTGCTCAGAGACTAGCTTAAAGACTGGTTGTTCTATCCTTTAGGTGCCTTCACATTAGTGCTAATAATACAGAGTATTTAGTTCAAAAATACAAGCAAGAAATACAATGGGTTTATACCAAAAATTTTTTGCCTTTCGGTTTTCCAGTGAGCATTTTGACAACCCTTGCTGAGGCCTGATTGCCATGTGGGATGGCTAGGCTCGAGCTCTCTAGTTTTGCACTACTTGTCCTGATGTGCAAAATCAATCATATTAGCTTCTAGAAGAGATGGAAATTTATTTCATGGTCAAATGCATGAAATAAGCTTTGGATACAGGGTCAGAAAGACCAAATGCTGATGTTCATCTTTTTCATCTCCTTTTCTGTATGCACAGCCAACACATTAGCAATAGGACTGCATGAATGCTATGGAGTGAATGCCTCCTCTCTACCATCACAGCAACACTCCTCTTGCTTGAGCCACATATCTTGTCAATCATAAAATTATTAACTTGAGGATATGTGCTGGGTTTGGCTGAGGCCATTTTCTTCACAGCGTCTGGAATGGGGCTGTGTTCTGGATTTGTGCTGAACACAGAGTTGATAATGTGGAGATGTGTCTGTTACTGCTGAGCAGGGCTCTCGCAGAGCCAAGGCCTTTTCTGCTTTTCTTAATGCTGTGCTGGCAAGGAGTTTGGGAGTGCATGGGAGGCTGGGAGGAGACACAGCTGGGACAGGTGACCCAAACTGACCTAAGGCATATTCCAGAATTTATGACATCATGCTCAGTTTATAAATTAGGGGAAGAAGGAGGAAGGGCAGGACATGCGGAGCGATGATGTTTGTCTTCCTAAGTCACCATTACACGTGATGGGGCCCTGCTCTCCTGGGGATGGCTGAACAGCTGCCTGCCCATGGGAAGCAGTGAATTAATTCCTTGTTTTGCTTTGCTTGTGTACACGGCTTTTGCTTTCCCTATTAAACTGTCCTGTGGTGGGTTGACGCTGGCTGGATGCCAGGCACCCACCAAAGCTGCTCTGTCACTCCTCTTGTCAGCGGGGCAGGGGAGAGAAAATACAGTCAAAGGTTCACAAGTTGAGATGAGGACCAGGAGAGACCGTTCATCAATTAGCATCACAGGCAAAAGAGACTTGAATTGAAGAAATTAATTTATTACTAATAAAAATCAGAGCAGCATAATGAGAAGTAAACCAAATCTTGAGACACCTTCTGCCTACTCCTCTCTCCTTCACAGGCTTTACCTCCTCCCCTGCAGAGGCGCAGGGAGACAGGGAATGGGGGTTACAGTCAGCTCATCACAGGTTGTTCCTGCCGCTGCTCAGGGAGAGTCCTTCCCCTGCTCCAGCATGGGGTCCTTCCCACGGGAGACAGTTCTCCACAAACTTCTCCAGCCTGAGTCCTTCCCATGGGCTGCAGTTCTTCACAAACTGCTCCAGCATGTGTCCTTTCCATGGGGTGCAGAATTACAGTTTTAAATGACTGCTTTAATTGCCTTCCAGGAGTAATTAAAATGAAATAATAGGTATTGTGAGCTGCATGTTGTGCTTTCATTAAGACAGTAATTATGGGGGAAGAGGTCTTAATTGGGAAGGGGAAGTAGTTTTTTATTTGAATGCCATATCTCCTACAAGATTGTCTCATCAGCTTCAACACTCTGGGTTCACAGCAACACCTTTGTCCTCCAGTTCTCAAGAAACCTTGCGAACTAAGTGCTGAGGGTAGGCTTTATGAAGAAAAACATTTAAAGAAATCAAAAAACACAGAAAATAAAACCCATCAGGAAGAACTGAAAAAGAGGAAAGTATCTGGAAAGGTCAAAACATTTTGTACTTGTTTGGCTATGTTAGTCTTCTCTCTAGCTACAATCAGACAACAAGAGATTAATTTTGGAAATAGCACAGGATAACAAGAGGGTGAAAAATGCTTAGTGTATTGTTTCAGCCTGACTGATCTGGGTGAAATTCATCCTCACAATCCCAGACCTAGCCATGCTTCTCTTTGACTACTCTGACTTTCCTGTATAAAATGGGAGTATGCACATCCCAGCCACACATCATGGCTCTGTACCAAGGCCTGACTCCAGCACTCACTCCCTCATTTTCCCCTTCCCAGGCCCTTGCTTTCCCATGGAGTCAGAAGCCAAGCACACAGTCTCCCTAGCCCTTCCTGCACCTGCCAGCCTCTGCTCCATCCACAGCCACCTGAGGTTCAGCCATTTCAGGACCAAATTCTCCAAGCTGCAACATGCCCCTGAGAGGATTTCTGCAGCTGCACAGCTCGCTCCCATGCTGTCCAAGGGGCAGAGCTGGCAATTGTCATTTGAAAGGGTGCAAGAGGAGCTGGGGAACCCATTCAGTCCCTTGTATCTCAGATAATTACAAGGGGTGGGAAGAATCAAACTATTTGAAGACAACTGGAAAACAATGAGAGAAGAGTAGGAGTCAACATGGATTCATCATGATTTTTTTTTCCCTGCAGAACAGTAGCTCTTGCAAAATAAAGACACAGTGAACATCCTATGTCTTGGGCTTAGAAGGGCTTTTGACATCATCTCAAGAGATACTTTATTTCACAAACTAGGGAAACGCTCTCTAAATTCAAGCAGAGAGTGGACACTGGCTTGAAATATACAATAGTTACTATGTAGATCCTTAGGCAGTATTTGAATATGGTTCCACAGCGACTCTAGTTCCTATTCAGTGTTTTAAGTAATAGCCTAGATGATGGACAAAAATATCTGCTTATTAAACCTTCAAACTGCATCATGCTGTGAGAGGCTGCAAGTGTGCTGCAGGACAGATGGACTGACAATTCAAATTGTTCTTGGCAGATTGAATAAATATTTTTAAAAATTTGATTCTCTTTAGTGGAAACACTTACTATGGACTAATTAAATGTACAGATATTTAATGGGAAAAAGCCACTTAGAGCAGTTGGACAAATAAGCTCTAATGCTCAAGGTGGATCACAAACCTGGCAAGAATCAATCACGTCTTGCTGTTACAAAAGAAGGTGACTATTACACTGTGATGGATAAACAGCAGTGGTAGCTGAGAGATGTACAGAGTGATGCTGCCACTCTTTCAGAACCTGGTAAGATTCCAGAGGACTGCTCTGCCTTGTTTTGGACAGAATAATTGGAAGATTTTAAAACATGGCCTCTGTGGAAACACAGGAAGAATGACTGCAATGCAGGACTAGACAAGAAGACAATTAAGGGGTAATAAGATTATAATCTTTAAAGATGTAGAAAACACAAAGGGGGAAAATACTTGTTGGCCCTAATCATGTTGGAGATCAAGGACATAAGGGAAGATTTAAAACATCCATTACAAAAACATCATGGGAAGGCTGTAGATTTTTCAGAATTTTTGGTCATGAATTATAGACTAGGCAAAGGTTAGACACTAGATCTCTGACATCACTGATCCTATTTCAGGATGGAGGTCATATCTTCTCGATGACATCTTGAAATCTTTTCCTGCCACAGGAGTTGCAGGGCTGTGTTCAATCAATGCCTCCAAATGTCTGAGTTCATAGTGGCCAAGAAGCTGGAAGTTTTGTTCTGTGGGAAATTGCAAAATGTGCTGGAGCATGGCAGCAGGACATCCTCTTTTGCAACTCCCTATAGAACATTGATATTTCTCATGGAAAGGAAAACATTAAAAAAACCCTAACATTTGGATAAAGGTCCTGCTCTACTCTGCACTGGTGCAGACTCATCTTGAGTCCTGGGTGCAGTTTTGGGCACCAAAATGTAAAGAAGACATTAAGCTATTAGAGAGTGTCCAAAGGAGGGCCACAGGGACGGTGAAGGGTCTGTAGGAGAAGCCTGGTGAGGAGTGGCTGAGCTCACTTGGTCTGTTCAGCTTGGAGGAGACTGAGGGGAGACCTCATTGTGGTCTTCAGCATCCTCAGGAGGGGAAGAGGAGAGGCAGGTACAGACCTCTTCACTTTCACTACCAATGACAAGACCCGAGTAAATGGCATGAAGCTGAGTCAGGGGAGGTTTAGGTTGGATATCAGGAAAAAGTTTTTCACCCAGAGGGTTGGGGGACACTGGAACAGGCTCCCCAGGGAAGTGCTCACAGCACAAGCCTGATAGAGTTCAAGAAGTTTCTGGACAATGCTCTCAGGCACAGGGTGTGGTGCTTGGGGTATCCTGTGAAGGTCCAGGAGTTGGACTTGATGATCCTGATGGGTCCCTCCCAACTCAGCTTATTCTATAATTCTGTGATAAAATCAAGCCTGGAAACTGAGCATTCTGAAGCCATACAACTTAAAAGAGGCTTGTACACTCCTGAACTCCATTTTTTACCTTGGTAAAAAGCAAGGGTAAGGAGTTACTGCTCAGCTCAGTGGCTCAGAACCAGGGAAGTGAATTTTTCATGTTGCCCTGAGTTCTCCATTGCTCATCTTGGATGCCTCAAATACACCAGGGTCACACAGCATGGGAACACATTCCAGTCACTATTCAGACAAGATAAAAACAAATCATCACAGGTCTGCATATATTTCCCTGAAGTCCACTGAAATCCAATGTTTTCACAGGAGACTGCCTAAATCAAAGCAACATTTTCTGACAAATCATTTTTGCTGGAAAAATCCAAAGAACTTTCACTTCCAGTTCCCTCCTCTGCCACATATGAGAGGTCCAGGAGTGCTCTTCTTAAGAGACATCCTTAGTGTGGTACAAGTTGGTTACCAGAGGACACACCAGTAGATGGAGCACACGATTCTGCAGCACTGTGCTTTGGCTCTGTAGCACCAATTAATATTTCCACTGTTCACTGCTCACAGCTTGAGGTACAACAGAGCTGCACCAGCCACTGAGCCTGCTGCCCAGCTAGAGTTTCCTTGCTGCTGTGCTCCAGATGAGAGGATAGGTCTGCTTTGATGACCACTGAATTTCCTGGCTGGGTGACTTTATTTACACATTATTCAGGCTTAGTGCATACACTGCTTTTTATGTCATCATTATACTTATCTTCACAATTTTCTGGAAGTGTTTAGTTTGCCCTACCTTAAACAAAAAAAAAAATTCTTGCTGCTTTTTGCAAGTCCCCAAAGCTTTTGCTCTTTGTTTGACTGCCTCCCCTGCCACATGCTCTAAAAATCACCTAGTTCTATATGCACGTCAAACTCTAACATTTCCAACATAACTTCATCAGCAAATTTCATGAACATATGTCTGATCTTTCTGGAAGGGTTAGTGATGCCAGTATGAAGTTAGATTAGCTTAGAAACAATACCAAAGTATCATCCTGTCCCCGTTACTTGTTTTCATCTTTCACTAGTTGTCCTATCCACTTTACATTTTCAGTCCTGCTTCCTATCTTATGTAGGTTTTCCTAAATGATACAACAGCAAATGCTTTGCCCTACCTTAAACAAAAATCAAGATTTTATTCCCATAAAGCTCTCTGACTAGTCTAGTAGCATCTCCCTCTGCTAAGCCTGTATCAGAGTATGTCCCATTTTTCACTCACTGCTCTCTCCTGTTAGTGACTCCTTCCACAATTTTTCTAAAGCTACGGTACAAGTTTTCACAAAAACAGAAGTTTTAAGTTCCTTGTGTATCATTCATCTGTAAAAGAGGACAAGTAACATTTCTGTCTCCCACTCTTTGTCTTACTCAGTCCCCCAAGGCCAAACTGGTCTCTCACATGAAGTCTCGATTATGATGTTACCATAGTTCTGGCAGAAGCAGTGGCTGCTCACCATCTAAGCATCTGGACAAATCCATTACTGGAAAAATGAAGGCAAAACAGCCCATCAAGATAATCTGAGCACTATGTTTGCTTCAACTTTCAATCTTAGCCCTTATGCTACTCTGACATTTTTCCTATAGCTCCAAATACTGAAAATATCCCTCTGAAAAAAAATTTACAGGCATGAGAGAAGGTACAGAAACAGAGAAAGAATAAAAATCCATATGACCTGGCATGAAAAGAAAGGATGGATAAAGCTGCCAGTGTCAGTGCCTGACAGATTTAAGGAGTCACTTCCCAGAATGACAAGCTGGGTGAGAGTTCCATGGAAGAATGGTGTTGTTCACAGTCCTAAAGAAAAATGTAAGTTTCCATGGTCCCATGCTATTTCACAGCAAGTGCTTTCATCATACCTTCCATTTTTAAATAGCTTTGTACAAGTTACAAGAAAGAAATTACTTCATCAAAACAGAACATCTGTGTTTGACAGAATTATTAAGAGTCCATATCATTCACTTTCTATTATTCGCCTTCATCCTTGATAAAATAAAGATTTTACTAGTTTTCTTTAATGAATTTTAGAAATGTGATCAATTGTTCTTTGGCTGTACATGAGCTACCAAGGCAGAAAGTGGCCCTCTCTGTTGGACTTTTTAAAGATTACCCCTTCAGTGTCACTTTTCTTACTGAGACCACTTTAAAATGAACTTTACCCTGACACGTACAAAAATCATCAATGTACTACAAAGTGTCCAGCCTCCTGGAAGGGCTTCTCTGGGATAGTGGATGGGCCATGGCATGCTGGGGCAGATTGCTGCAGTGCCAGGGTATGTGCAAGTTCTTTGCTGATTCCATAACTGGAACAGCTTCCCTGTTCCACTCCTGCAGCACAGCCACACAGCAATTCACTTAGCAGAGGTTAATCATTCACACAACCATTTTTTCCTTCTGTGGGTTTGCCTTGAAACCTTTGACATTCTCTTTTTTGTTTCTCTTGCAGAGCAAATTTCCTTGTTTTGTTTTGCTGCTCAAAGTAATTTTTTGGCTGATTATTGTGCAGTTACAGAATTAGAGTAATAACATCTAATAGTACATCTGAAGCAAAAACATGTAATTGTGGGAGACTAGATTCAATTTAAAGAAAGAAAACCCCTCCACCAGGGTTTCTCGCGGTGTACACAGTGCATTTGCCAGCCAGTGCGGCTTTGATTGCATCTAACCTGCAATTAGCGTGAGCAATTAAGACAAAATTAACGTGTGCAATTGCATTATTTCAGGATTTAACAGTAGCAATATTTAGCAGTTACTGCACCAGATACAGTGCTCATAAGCTCAAGTAATTACCAGCATTTACCAGTTACACCACAGAAAGGAGGACAGGCATGAGTGGGCCTTACCTGCAACATCTGATTTCCAACAACTGATTTTCCACATGTCTCTCAGCCACTGAAAAACCATGGAAGTAGACAATGGGCAAGAGAGGCTTGGCAGATTTGGCACTGTTGAAAACATGGGACTCAAATGTCACTTTTAGCTTACTTTTGGCTTGTCACAGAGCTCATGTGTGACTTAATAGAAGAGAGCAAACTCGACATTTAGTAATTCTGAAATATTCTCCTCTGCCTTCAACATTTCATATCAGTTTTCTAAGCCCTATCATGACACCTGGAGATTTAAGAATAAAAATTATTTGAGCATGAATCAGTGCTGTGGGCTGTTTGCATGAGGAAGCTTCATGAGGTTTTTACATACTCTTACCTGGCATTCTGGGAATGCAACTCTACCAGCTACTAGGCTTTTCTTAAAGGACATTGCTTGCCCGTTAAGGACAGGTCAAATGACATTTGAAAAGCATCTTAATGCATCGTTGAAGGATACAAATGAAAACACATTTCAATTCAGTCTCACAAAAATAAAGATAAATCTGAATCTCTAGGCCTGAACCTCGAGCAGATAAACTGAGATGTTCAGAGTGCCAAACTGGTATTGAAATGAGAGATCCCAGTGATAAGACTCAGGGTCCAACGCAGCAAGGGTTTCCAGTTGAATCAGTGGCAGTTAGAAGCACTAAAATCATATGTAACCAGACTCTGATGATTAGTGTTCATTAATCACAGAAAATTATAATAGAAGTCCTGAGACATGGACCGCTGGCTCTAGGCACAATGATTTATGTGAGTGATTTTGCACATGGACCCATCACAAAATGCTCAAATTTCTCACAAGACACAGCCACACAACTAAGAGCAAAATCTGCCTCCATATCCCTTCTGTCTAAATATTTCTTTCCTTTTCTATTGAAAAAATTATTAGAGGTAGACATAAGAAATTACAGACAAGAAATGCATCAGCTCCTACACTGATTTATGCACAACCTCACTACCTCCAGAACTTGGTTTAGCGTCCTGAGAGATGGAGCTTGCCAGTAAGTAGGAGAGGGAGCTCATGGGCCAATCCCAACTAGCTAGAATAGAAAAAAAAAAAAAAAACTAAAAAATTAAATACCTTTCTGCACAGACAATTTAGCTTCTGCATTTGAAAGCACGAGTAAGATAAATTGTGATGTATTTTCATCCAAAATGTTTACTCAATATGATATGGGCACAGCGCACAGATAAACCACATCCTGAAGCAAGGTTAAACTAGGTTTCACATTTTAAAGCTGGAGTGCTAATTTTCTGCAGTGCTTAGAGGTACCTTCTATATTTGTATATGCAGTTTTAGATTGACAAATGACAAACACAGCCTGTATTTATAAGGGTGTCATTTACTTCACTTTTTATTAAAATCACCAGCTACAAAATAGACATTTTATACATACTACTCCTACATAAGCAACTATGAGAAAATTACATTAGTCCTGAAATGAAACCATCTTATTGTGCACCTGGGACATGGTAAGGGGTCAGAAACAACGGAAATATGTGGAGATTGGATAAGGTACTCACATCACACTGGAAGGTTAACCTACAGCTTTGAAGAAACCAGTGCACATGTTGATCAGAGACTTATTTTCTGCAAATATGAAAAAAGTTCAAGTTTGCTCTCATTTAAAAATACTATAGCCACTACTGCTACAGAAAGGAACTGTGTTATTTCTGCCTGACATGTGCCATAAGTGTCATGGTGTCTGGAAACAGAGAAATGCACTAAGAACATGAAGAGAAACAAGACAGTAACACCTTTTTGATAGCAGTGGTGTCACAAAACACCATGGACCAAATTCTTAGCTGATGAAAGGTGTCATAACTTCCCCATGAATCAAAAATCAAGCACTCACCAAGAATCTGGACCATAAACAAAACATCCTGACACTGTATTCTGTCTTTCCCTTCAAGGTCAAAGAAAGAGAAGGAGAAGGGGTAAGGGTCCTGTCTAACTCAAGATGAAATAGCAAAGTCATCCCCTCCAGGCAGCATTCCTTGTGCACTCTGCACTCCACCCAGAGCGACTGGGAGGCAAAATAAGCCTTATGGGCCCTGAATTTAGTTACAGGCTTTCCAAGATCAGGATAACTGGTATAGCCAGAAACACACGGCAAAAAATGATGGAGTGATTTGTGGGTATAAAAGGGCAAAATCCAGGGGCCACATTGTGGTATTCATTTTCGTATTACTATCAACCCGGGTTTTGCCTAAATTCCGGTGGATCACTGTGATAGCACAAGTATATCCACTTCCAGGACACTGTTAAAGGCACCTGTCAAGGGCTGCAGGTGACCCTTGCTCTTACTGCTCTGACAGTGTGACCTCCTTGGTTGTCGTGACCTTGTTAAGCTTTCCACACCATCACCCTGGAGATTGGAAGCAGGAATTTCCTGCAATGCTGGATCCTAGTGCAATGTAGGAAATGAAAACAAGGAAGCATTGTGTTTAAAAACAGCTTTCAGGAGGACAGAAAACATTTTAGCAGAAAGGTTCATACTGGTCAGTGCTACCTCAAATACAGAATAAGGAACAAACAGCAGAACATTAATGTTGAGTAGATGTTGATTACAAGGTGAAAACATGGCTGTTTCCATTAGTTTGCTGCAACAACTTCATCACAAGAAATACACTCCTATCTTTATAAAATGAATCATTTTTATAGAATAAAAAACAGACAAAAAGTGTAGTCTAATTCTTAACACAAAGACAAAGTGCAGAACTTAATTTTGTAACTTAAGATTGACCAAAATCACAGGAAGACCTTCTCTGATCACCACTACTGTAAATTCAGAGTAAAATTACAAATTATACACTGACAACACAAGATCAAGTAATCTCAAATCTGTAGGAAAATACAAACAAACAATGACAAATAAGCAATTTGCTATATTATTAATATAAAGTCATCATGCATAAAAATATGTATCTTCTAGGTAAATATATATTTATTTCTCTGTTAAAATTTTAAAGTGCATCTAAAAGCTTCTAAATAAATCTTTACACTTTAGAAATAGATGAAGGTGAACAGCAGTTCAGAAATTATAAGTAACTCCCGTTAGCAAAGAGGTAAGAAGTTCTAAATGTTATTCCAATATTTTCAGCTCTCCTAAAGTGGTGGTGGTGGTATTTTGGGTGGGCAACACTGGCAAACACTGACTGGATCCAATCACTGTGTTTCATAGAATCCCAAAATCCTGTGGGTTGGAAGGGATCTTGAAAGGTCGTCTGGTTCACCCTGCTCCCAGCAGGGTTGATACTGGTTACTCAGGAGTTTGTGCAGGAGGTTCCTGCAAACCTCCTGGTGTGGTGACTGCACTGAGCCTCATTGTACTGCCTGCCTGTGCTCACAGCAGAGAACCTGGGCAATCCACCCAGTTAGGGGCCCTGAGGAACTCATTTCACATAAGTTCACAATTTCCAGTCTTATCACGTTAATTACCAAACTAAAATATTGACAGAGTAGATAAGATATTTAACTAGCATCTTAAGGCTCACTGACAAATCCACTCCTAATAGCAACTTCAGAGGAATTTTGCCTGCATGCATAAGTGACCAGTTTGAGCTACACTGTGCACAGGCACCCAGTAAATAGCTGCCTTTCCTGGGACATAGACACCATTTTCAGAAGCGCTCCCTTCTTGAGGAAACACTTCCCAGAATGGCAGCAAAGGTGCTGGAAGCACCAGCCTGCACCCCAGCCCCCGTCAGCAAATACTTTCCTGTGAAGGGGTGTTCTACCTGCAGAGTTCTCAACACCAACCTGTAAAATGACAGTTTCCAAACTATATGTCAAGCTTTTTACTACCTTTCACAAAATAGCACCAGAATGCTGCTGCCACTCTCTCTCCATAAGTATCACACATGAGCAGCACCTGATGCTGTGGAGCCATAGCTACAAGTCCTTAGCAAGAAGTTCGATTTCATCCAGCACGAAGTCCATGTCCTCTCGGCTAACCTGTGGGCTGATAACCACCTGGCGGAAGAAGTTGACTTTGCCCCGGTGAGGCTGGTACCCAAGCATCATGCTGCCCTTCTTCATCATCCTCTCCTTAATAATAGGAGCAATCTGAAAGTAGAGACAAAGAAAAGGTTTGATGTCACACTCAGAAATACTGCATGTTTGGGCAGGAAGTGTATTTTGTGACTTAAGAAGTTTTTCTGAACTGAGTTTTGCACCCCTTACCTGTCTTCCCCACTGCCTGCCCCAAGGAAAGCCAAGCTCAGACCTGCAGGTTTATAGCACTGAGACCCTTGGGTTCTGTAGCTCCTGAAAGAATTCGAGCAAGATCTAAACCCTAGTGCTTGAGGCATTCATCTGTGACATGGGAAAGGTTGGGTTAAGGTCCCTAGTCTTCCTGATTTAGATCAAAGGTTTGAACTCAGGAAGAGCATCAGCTGCAGCTGGTTAAAGGCAGGGTTTGTCTCCTTGTGCTAACCGGGCTAAGCATGACTTCTTGCCCTTGATGACCCTTCTCCACCACATCTGCAAAGCAGCTGTCTCTAGAGGACATTCTGCACCGAACCCCTGTGAAACTCAAGTTGCCAAAAAGTCGGTGTGATGCAATATTAAAGGAGAAGGCCTGATCCTGGAGCTTAAGGCTTCATCTCTTAGATTTAAGATATGAGTAGCGTTCAGCTACACCAGTCTTGTGTTGCATGGATGAAATCTCATAGCTGTCTTACTGCAGAAAAAACCCATGAGTGAAACTGGCAGAGTCAGGTCCTTGTAGCAGAGCATTTGATCTCATCCCAGCAGGGCTGTTAACTTTGGCCAATTAATCTTGTGCATAGCTTAAAGCATGTGAGTACTTCTGCATTGTCCTGCTTGAAATAGGTCATAAGCATAAATGTATTGCTCGACTATTCCTTGGAAGGCAAAATTAAGTATTTTGACAGGAGTATTTTTTAAAAGGTCTTGCATTTTAATGTATTAGTAATAACACCAAGGCATTTCAAAACAGCGTGTTCATTTTCTTCTCTTTGTGATGGTTTGACTTTGAACTAAGAAAATAGGTGTGTGACCTAACCTTAATTTCTGAAATAAATAAATTTATTTCAGCTCTAAAACTTTGTGCCACATACTAGTACCTGATTTGCAAAAGAAAAAAATTATGATGCCGAAGTTACCATAATAGCTTTGGTTTTATGTGACATATTTCAGTAGTCTTTTTTGCTTAGATAGAAACAGATAAGGTTCTCAACACTAACAGCCTAGCTTTACTGCATTTCTTTAGTGGCCAAGTCCCCTGAGAATGGGTCACAGCAGCAGAGGAGCAGCTGCCATTTCCTCAGAACAACATCCGAACAGCACAGACGTGAACTACAACTAGTTACTTCTAAATGTATTAATCTAGTCTGCTTGTAGGAGTAGTATGCAAATTAATAACAAATTTAATTTAATTTATTTCTTAAAAAATAAAATAAAGTCCTCTCCACTTCAGACCAAACATTCCAAACTGCACCCATACCAGCTGTGTCCTGAAATCACGTTGACACTACAACATCGTGCCCCAGAGGTGTTGTGCTGGGCACCATGTACATACAGAAAAGAAAAAATTCCTCTACCTCTGTACTTGACAGAGCCCCCAGGTGACTTCTGCTGATGGAATGAAGACACTACGAGTGCAAGGGGACAAGCGAATTCTTCTTAATACACTTTCTCAGGCTCTTCTTTAAGATTCAAATCCCTATGGCAGCTTTTAGCCTTTATTGATGTTCCATCACAGTTATTTCATCTTTTGTACTACACTATTGATTTTCTTCATCCCAGCACCTGGCGCTCCATAATCCATCATCCCAAAATGTGCAATAGCACAAACAGAGGCCATGAAAGCAAGAACATTAACAGCTTCAGTAATTTGAGGACTGTAAATATGCTGCATTTCAGTAGGTCTTCTCTCATGGGAATGAAACGTAGAAAAACCTCACTTTTGTGATCTCATTTACTATCTCATTCGTCCTCTTTGCTAATGAAGTTGTCCTCTTAATTTGAAGTGTGTTCATCCCTTATTGAAGGCAAAAAAACCACTTCCTACATAAACAAAACAAAACACAAAACTGGCTTATAAGCTTTTGACAGGATTCGTTTTGGAAAGACTTTCCATCAAGTATCTTGCATGTTCTTTTTACTGAAGTGGTGCAGTCAGTGTAACAAAACTGTCAAGGATCCTACCCACAGAAAACAGCAAGGAACAGAATCTATGTTCAAATGCTTAAGTACACATCTCACAAAAGAACCATTAAATGATACCTGCATGCTGAGGCTTGGACTTGAGTGGCACAGGGTATGACTGCTAACAGAGAAGGGAAAGGCAGCTACCACTTTGCAGCAGAAAAATTAGACCCATAAGAAACTAATTGCCTAGTGAGGAGTTCGATGAGTTTAATTCCCACCGAAGTCAATGAGAAATGAGGATGCTCAAATATCAGAAAGAGCTGCACAGCCCTATTCAGGATAGGCCCCTCGGAAAGCAATTTAGTGAGAGTGAGATTGCTTCACCAGTCCAATTATTTTCCTACGGAACTTAGTTCAAATTGTAAATCTAATTCTTTATGTGGCCCATCCACGGAGCAGTCTCAGAATTTTAAGTGTAACATATCCTAAACCTGAAGCTCTCTTCTCTCCTTTGCTCCCTTCACCTCTTCCTTCCTACTGCTAGCCTCCCCTGCCAATCCACCCTGGAGATTATTGTTTCAAACGCTCACTACAGCTGCACAAAAGCTATCAGACAGGTCCTTCTTCCACCCAAGAACGTGGGGAGGAGGTGCTGAGTGTGCAAGGCCGTTCTACAGCAGAGCTTCCCACATATTGCACTGTGCAGCCAGAGCCCAGGGAAATTTTCCTAAGAATTGATGGGTGCATCACAGTCTGCCTGTGCAGAGCTACACGGCAGCTGTAACAGCTCATGCTTCCCTTACTATTAATAGCAGAGCTTTTTAAAATAGACCAAGAATTGCAGAGTAGTTTAGCTCCTTCTCTACCTACTTGAGTGACAGGGTAATCTCTTTTCCCACTCTCAGCCAGCACTTAGCCATGATACCAACAATAGAAAGTTTTAGCCCTAAACTTTAAGCTCTATCAAGAGTCCAGACCACAGCTGATCCTAATATATATTTACATGGAAGATGCCAATGCTCCTTCCCAGCACATATACACACAGAGCAGTATGACAAGTAGCTGGGACCAGCTTAGACACCACAGATGAAGTATCTAGTGCACCAGGGGGATCAGAAAAGCAACATATCTCCTTCTCCATATCTCAAGTATCCTTGAGAAAAGTGATTCTGCACAGTCATACCACAGAGCAACACTGATACCTTTAAACCACTGTGTCCTACTAATCGACTTATCAATGACATTTAATCCAAATTTCTCCAACAGTTTAAGAATCTCCATCAGGCTCAGGTTATTACAGCACAACACACTTCAGCAACCACCATTAGAGACTGACTCAACAAGAGCACTGAGCACATTCTCAGCAGGAGAATCCCATGCCTAGTGTCTCCAAGAGCTAGTTCCCAAGTTTGGACAATAAAAATCTTTTCAGAGGACTTGATGAAACACCTATTTGAGATCATTTCTTCTTCTTCAAAAAGCAAGGCCTCCAAAACCATTCTCACCTCGGTCAAGCTATGCAAGCCTTGTTCTTAGGCCAAGAACAGCCTTCTAGCACATGGGTTTGTTGTGCAAAGGGAAACCTCCAGAGCAGCTCTGTTCAATAGGTAATGTTCTCACACCATAAGTCATGGCACAGTATTATGCTTTGGAATTCATTCACCCTTAGCCACCTTTTGGTGAACAGTATGGACATTTGTAAGAAGAATTCGTTTGTAAATTTTATTCTAATGACAAAAAAAAAAGAAAAATCACAATAAGATAACCAAGTGCTTAACTTGTTCAAATCACAAAACCTCATTGACTTCTAAAATGCATACCTCACTATCACCAGTTTGTAGTTCAGGTCATAAACTTAGTCCAAAACAGCAGATACCTTCTGATGTGAAGGAACAGAACAGACTAGTCTGGCTCCTTTGTTCATATGAGGTAAATGCACTGAGCCCCCAGCCCCAGCTGCAATGGTGCTGCTGGGTATGGATAGCCAAATACGTTGTCCTAAAGAGAAGCAGAATTTCCCACAAAATATGCTATCTTCTTCTTTTTGCTGAAATAAAGAAATCAGCACTGACTGGTTTTAATTAGCCCCATATTTTTCTGCGCTAATGTTGTCCCTGGCAACTGCAATTAACAGATATGCTGAAAGTGCAAGAAAGCTCAGGTTGGACAACTGCAGAACGGCTTGCTGATAATGGAAGACAATGTCAACCTCAATTATAAATTTCTTTCTCTAATACCCTCCTTTAATCTGTAAGTGATCTCATTTTAGACCTAATTGAGTATTTTCAAACTGTCCCATCACAAATGATATTCCCTGCCCCTGACACTGTACCTCTGTTACCTGGATGTCACCCGTACTGCCCTCATTCTCAGAGACTCCAGCTGGATTTCTCTAGTCATACCTGATGTTACATACCACAACAGATTTTCCAAACTGTAGGCTGGAGGCTATAAGCTTTAAAAGCAACATTATGTTATTTTTTTTATTTAAACACTAAGGCAAAAGGAGTGAGTTGCAAAATTGCTAACAATGCTGGGTAAAAATATTCTGCTAAGCAATGAGTTTAGGAAAATACATTGCTTCAGGGGGGAAAAGAATGTGAATTTGAAAAATAGCCTAAGATATCATCAGCAAGAAAAGTCAAAAAACCAGAAAAGACTAAACTTTTTCTAAACTTTGGAAACAAATATATTTTCAGTATTTGTTTCAAAATACTGTTTTCAATTAAAACTTAAATTCAATTGGAAATTGACCCATTTTTATTAAAGCCAGTAGAAAAGAAAATTGAAACTATGCAAACTGCTTTATTTTAGATTGCCTGAAAACAACTTTCTGGTCAACTAAAACCAAGAATTGCTTCCAGTTTCTCAATTCAATGGCCAAGCAAAAAAAAATTCATTATTTGTACAACCGTAAGTATGTGGGATCAAAAGTGCTGACACTGCTTAAATAAAACATCTGTAGAATTTTTGTCCCTCAGAAAAGACAGAAAGTATGAGAAAACTCATGGTGATGCCTTTTCCTGGTCTTAGAAAATGAACGCCAGACACGGTTAAAGGGGTAGGGGGTTTTACCTCGGTATTTTTAATAAGGGTCCTTAGGTGCATCACTTTGCCAAGGTGGAACGCGTCGCAATGCACACACAGTCAATCGTGTATACAATTTATAGACCTTACACATCAGCATATCTAACAAGGGGCCCGATACGGGGGCTTGGGGGGATGGTGTGATGTTCTCCCCATCTACGGAATGCCTCCTCTGAATGGGCTAATCTCTAGTTTACAGAATATTTCCTAGAAGGGGACCTTGGCTCTCCAAGATAGTAGAATGTTTGGTCTCCTGGCTACGTGGCTTCTGGGGTGTTTGGCCTCCTGGCCCTACAGAACACTAGAGCTATGCTAAGTTATCAGATTTAAAGAATTACAAGTATGCATGCTAATACTTGTGAATACATAAAACTATGTAAAAGGTATATAAAAGAAAAAGCAAAAATCATCTTGGCATCAGTGGGACTGCCCATTCTGTCAGCAAAACCTGTCTGGACATCCCACGTGAACAGCTTTGAGTAGTGTGGATGAGCCTAAATGTGCTAACCCAGCAAGTACTACAAAGACAGAATGCCTACAGAAACAAGTGTTAACACTGGCAACTGCTATCAGAAACATTTTTCCAAATCTTTTGAACAGTTCCCAGGTGGTTGAGCATCTCTGCAACATAAAGCTGAAGAGTTCTTCCAGTTGCTGGCAGCAGCAGCTCCCAGTAATGAGACCCCATTCTGCTTCTCCTGATATTAATTTCAAAATTTCCATGAACTTCAATGGAAGCACAATGCAATTATCTAAATTTCCTCTGCTTCAGGTGGGAGTTTGCAAAGAGCCTTCAGCTTTTACTACAGAAAGCTACATGTGCAGTAAATCACTAACCTTTCTAGGGATCCATAAAAGCAGGCTAGACAGCAATGGAAGAACAGGAGCATATTAGCAGCTCAAACTATTTCTCTTCCTCAAATACAACCTTGATTAAATTTTCCAAGGTGTGGAATACCGCATGAGAAACCGGCTGAAGATTCGTAGCTAAAAGACAAAAAAGCTGCCCTTTTGACAAAATGGAAAGATCCCATTTTCACGATTTCACAGATATGGCAAACACATTTTGTGTTCTTGTCTCAGTTGTTTCTCTCAATGGAAGACAAGTTTATACAGAACAGTCCCTCTCATCTGAACACAAAAATCTATTTTGGCTCCCCCAGAAGGGGCAAATTTTCATTTGGAAGTTCATCATTTTTACTTAAAGTATTTTTACTTACTGACTGTTCAAAGTCTGACAAGTTATTCTTCCTGCTAGAAATGACCAGTTTGAATTCATGCATATTCATAACAGAACAACTATTGCACAGCAATTGCCACCAAAAAAAAAGTCAATAAAACCCCGATTTATGAAGTATTTGGACACAATATTAAATTTTTACATAATGGACTATTAATTTCAGGGGTTCTTCACAATATGGTTTCTTATCTTGCTTAAATAATTGAACAGTGGTTCAAAGTACTGGATACAGTCTCAACAGACAGGACTGGCCCCAAACCATGCCAGAGGCTGTTTGGACAAATTACTACATCCCTTTTGGGTAACATGCTTTTTTTTCCTATATAATCCTTCAGAACAGTGAAGTCTTTTTGTGTTCATACACTGGTGAAAGTTGGTCTCTTCTGCCAAACAACAAGTAATAGGACAAGAGGAAATGGCCTCAAGTTGCACCAGAGGAGGTTTAGATGGGATATTTGGGAAAATTTCTTCACTGAAAGGGTTGTCAAGCTCTGGAGGAGTCTGCCCAGGGAAGTGGTTGAATCCCTATCCCTGAGTATATTTAAAAGCCACGTAGATGTGGTACTTAAGGACATGGTTTAGTGATGGACTTGGCAGTGCTGGGTTAATGGTTGGACTCAATGACCCAAAAGGTCTTTTCCAACCTAAATGATTCCACGATTCTATGATTCTATCTATTGCAATTGGCCCTGATACAAGTGTACAGAGCACCCACAAGGTATGATGTATGTATTTTATAATTTCTGTGTTAAGTAGGTCTCACAAACACCTGCCACAACATATCTGCTACATTTCCCAGTGTGGCTGCAGAAGATAAGCTTGATATCAATTATACCAGTCAGTATCAAGAAAGAACAGTAGCTGACATTTTAATATCCATCACTGGATGCAATACAAATGAACAAAACACTTTCCTCGGTTGGCTGTAATCACAAAACTAGCTAAATAGTATAAATATTTGGAAGTAATAGTGCTTTCATCATATTTTAACACCGAGAAAGTATATTCCCCACTGCTAAATATCTTTTCTTGCCTTTTGCTGCAACATCAGTTGCTGGCTTTAAAACAGGCTTTTCCCTTCTTGGTGATAATTAAAAACAAACTCAGACCATTTGTCAGCTGTCACAGCAACCAGGACAATCGAAATACCAAATATTTGCACACCCAATCACAGCTTTGTTCCTGTAGCCAAGGCTCTCTGTAAAACCCAAACATGTTTTTCTTTTGTCTAGAATTTGTTCTGGGCCCACATCCCTAAACCACTAATAAATTATTGCCTTACACTACTGCGCCAGTGTTCCCCTTGTGCCACATCAGGCAACAAAAGCAGAAATAAGTGCATTTGTCAAAATAGCAGTAACCACTTCCACATTCTTTGGAGCAACTAACATATCAAAGAAGAACAGATGCTGTTGTATTTTTTGTCCCAGTACCAACGTTGTCTGTGCACCTTCAGCTCACACTCAGGGCTGCACAGTGTGTCCACATCACCATATATTGCACATCGTCTTCCCATCCACTGCTTTTTGCCAGAAGACACATTAAAGAACCCCATAAATCACTGAAAAATTATCTCAATAATAGGAGATGGTGGGCTGGCTTCAGATTTTGATCGTCTTCAATGACTTCTTTAGGCTGATCATTTATGCAAGAGAAAATAGCCTTCAGATGAAGGCTTTCACACTAACGGTTCTGGTCTCTGGAAGAGAGGAACCAGGACAGACAGCCCCCAGAACAGAATTAGCACTTGAACAAGTTTGTGTGTGTTTTTACTGACAGTTAAAAAGTACATTGGTGAACAACACGGTTTTCCAGGTGCACAGTCCCATGTCTGCTTCTGTCTGAGCACATGTGGCTTTTCAAGACAATTCACATGGAATTCTTATTATTTTTCTGTCATTTCTGTGTTATTTAACCAAGATCCTACTAACAAGCCATGTATAAAGTGCAGGGATTAAGAAAACTCTGGAGGCTAGCACACAACACTATGATTCCAGTGTTCTGATCTGTTTAAAAGAGTTGAGCACTACTGGTTTTATAAAAACAATTATTTTAAAAGCTTTTGCAGCATACACAAGGTTCTTCTATGCACCATTTTATTAAGTTCCCATTTGAGTGACTGGGATTTCCAGTCTTTCAACCCTGCTGAAGCTCCCCTTCTCCATCCAGGATGAAAGGGTAGCACATCATCTTGAAAGCAAGAGTAACAAAAAAAAAGATCCTTTTTGGTTTGTATGCACGGGGCTGAGATTCCATTCTACTCCACTAAGGGAATAAAGAAATCACAGTGCAAGGTGACTGTCTGGGGCTGGGAGGAACACTTTACAATAGGAGACTGCTGCACTACATGGTGACACAAGTTCAAAAACTCAACATGCTTCTAGTGTAGAAAAAGGAATGTCACTTCAGAAACTTGGAATGATTCCCAGCTGTTAAGATCTTATTTACTATTTGCACAAGTCAGCTTCTGGTATAGGGTATCAGCACCTTCTGTACTCGCATCACAGTAAGAAATACAGAGCAGCAATGCATATTCTTTAACCAGATCTAAAGAAAAATGGGTATTTCAACAAAACTAGGTAACTTTCATGCCTTGTTTTTTTCTCCTTAAAGTCATCATACCGACTTTCTCAGAGGCTGCATACAATTCCTTGGGGAGCATGAGGGGATGGTGTCTACCATGACTCAAAATGCTAACACAAAAGCAAGGCAGTTGTCTAATTTGATCACCCAATTTAACAAAGTAAATGATCCCATTTGCCCCTCCACACAGTGAAATACAAGACCAATAACTGCCAAAAATTATTATCAAAATTGTTTTCCTACCTGAGAATCCTTTTTGTAAAGCTTGATATGGCTATGCAATAAAGGCCACCAAGCCCTATCAAAGTCAACACAACATTTTCCCCACGTACATCTTGCCCCCAGACAACGTTCACTCCAGCTCAGCCTTGCTCCTCTCCTCATTCCCAGTGAGCTCTTTTATCTTTTTGGTTTTTTATCCCCAACTGAAATCCAACATATGTTACAAACCTATATGATTAATGCATGGACAACCAGGAAACTGGAAGAACAAAGCAGGATCTCTAGGGTGTCAAAATGTGCAAATTCTATTGCAGCCTGAAAGGGTGAAAAATGAAAGGGAAATAATGATTTGTACCTACGAGTATTTGCAAACTAAAGAGCCAAAATATAGGTAATGATGATTAATAACAGTCTTAGGTGAGTAGAATTAGACTGCAGTCAATCCCTAGATAATTTAAGGTCAGTTGAAGGGGGAACAGCAGACTGGGCACAAAATTTAGAACCCATTTTGCAAGGATTTGTAACCTCAAAGGAATACACAAAATAAAAAATCTGCTAACCTTGGGCCTAAACCCTTAGAGACATAGAGGTGGCTCAGTATTCAGAGGCCATTTTCTAATCCTGTACACCAAATTGCTATGAGGACCTTATTCTTTCACCAGTCTGACTAGGTATTCCCTACAGACCACGCTAATAGCCACAATTTCCCTTAGTGCCACATCTACCTATAAATCACACACAAATAGAAAGAAAATAAAAGCAGGGTAAAGTACTTGCATGTTTTTGTCAGCGTTCTGCACCAGCATAGATATTCTTACAGAGGAGAGAGAGCAAGAACAATATTTTGATCTTTGAAAGCAGTTATGATCTGCTATATAAAACTTATCCACTAAAGTCTGCTAGATTTCACTTCCTTTATTGAAAAAGTTCTGCAAAACTCAATAAATACAAATAATCCTCCTACAAAAATTCATAAATTTTCTGATTGGTTAGTGTGTCTGGAAAAGATTCTCTACATTAATCAACACTCACCCACAGAACTCTGCCATTGAAGTCACAGGGAGTTTTATAGCTAAATTCACCTGTGATAGACTAACCCATGTTTCCTTATAAATACTACCTATTAAATTATCTGTTATTAAATTATCTATTATTAAATTATCTATTAAATTTGAAAGGAAAGGCTAAACATCTGCTGAATGGATATTAGTCTCAAGGATTTTCTACTGCTTTTAGAGGAACGCTTCTCAGTTATAATAATTTTTTTTAGACTTGTAGATATTTCTGCCCATACTGACCCCTTTGGAGAGCAACGAGAAATCCCTCCTGTGTAGGCATGAAAAAGAAATATATTCCATCTCATTCCTCTTGAAACTCTTACAGCTAGAAAGGAATCTGTGCTTAAATATCTGAAGCACAAAATGAAATCCAAAGTCCTAGAAAAAACTTTGTATCTCACTACACATGAAGGAGCAGGATTTCCTCCCACTCATCCCCACAAATATTTTTGACACCACTCACAACATCACACAAGTATAAAGACTGCTTAATTGAGCAGATGATGCAAGCTATACACTTTTTCTGTGGCATTAATAGTAATTGATTTTTTCTGAATGTTTCTGAAATTTCTTATCAAGCAACAGCAAGGAAGGGCAGTTTTATGTGAAGAAAGGACAATTTAGGTCCCAAATCTTTTTTCCTCTATCTGCAAATTCAACATTTACCTTCAATTCCTGAAAGAAGTTTTTGATGCAGCAGGAGAGAAGTGCTTCTCCCCTCTCCTTCTACTGAAGTTGGTGATAGGAAACAGAAGAGTGTTAACGTAATAAGTAGATACTAATTTAAGTGGACACAAGCTTAAGATTTATTGACCTGAGAGCAAGAGGTCAATATTTATTCAGAGAACAATAAATCTTTATACTTCATTCCAACAGATGTTAATCCAAGGTATTATTAAATCCATCCCATTAAAGCTAATTAGACCATGTGTCCTCATGAGCATTGTTGCCAATAGTCATTAGTATTGCATGGGTCGTTATTACTGTGCTTTGATAATTAAATCATATAATATCCAATAAAAATAAATATATGGGGATAGAAATATTTATTTTTCTCTACCATGACTACATTGTTGTGCATTTCATTAGGTTCTTCTTCATGCTACTATAGACCTTTCTTACATTCTTCTGCCAGGACCAGCACAGCTAAGGAATCAAAAGTTCTGTTTGAGCTACACCATTTTTTAAACTTTTTCACTTTTCTTAAAAACTTGATGTTCTTAAGGCCACATCCATCTATTTGTCAAACACTAGGCAGGTAGGAAGGAGAGACGCAAATCAGTAAGTAGCTGCTGTTAGGGAAAAGAAAAAGAGAAAAGGAAAACGAGCCATAGTCCTAAGTATAAGTGAAAAATTCCTTCTATTTTGGAGTTCTACAGTGCTTTCCATCCTTACATTTCAATGTACTTCTTAGATAAAAAGAAATACAATTATCTCCACCTTAATCTCTGAAAGGAACTGAGTCATGCAGAAAGGAAATAGTGACTGAGATCTTAATCACAACCCTATGCCAAAGCCAGACATCACTCAGGTACATTAGTGAGCAGTACAGGGTGTTTTTAGCACAAATTAGCCTTGCAAATACTCTTGCAGAGTACACACAAACTCATCCCATTTGGGTCAAAGAGGTTTCCTTCCCAGAGGAGCCTCAGCTGAAGTGCAGCAGCAGGATGCAGTGCGGAGTGCCCCCCTTGCAGTGCAGATACCAGCTCCTCCAGTGGGTAGCACTCCACAGCACACACCCAGGGCTGCTGACCAGTGTGAGCTTCACTCCCGGTGAAGGCTTAGTGGGGGATCACAGAAAATCAAATCCTGGTTGCTCCATCTTCGTTATATCACACACATCACTAACACAGACTACCATTTCCCAAGTTACAACTCTGTGTATTGACTTAGATTGATCCTTGACAGTATTTTTCCTTCAGGTCCCACACTGTTTACAGACTGTAGTTGGTTATTTTTGTAAGAGCCTCACACATAAGGGGAGCAACAGCTTGAGAGGAAGTGTTAGGTACATTGAACTGTACAACGTGTTACGCAGAGACACAGCCTCCAGCACTGAGTATAAAATGTGGAAATAGGATTCTATTCCCATCATTTTGGCAGTCTAAAGGTTATACATCTAGGTTATATATCTAATATATATACATCTAAAGGTTATATATGCTAGCCATCTAGGCTTTGCCTTTAATGAAGGGAGAACAAGAGGCACCTCTAGAGAGTGATCAATCTCATCCCAGAGTAAGACAGGCCCTAAGATAGACAGGCTCAATCTGGAAAAGCTTCTCTCCTCCTCCATGGACTTCAGTGGAAGACCTCTGCCTAAGTTTTAGTTGGCTAAAGCAAGGTGAGATGAAGTCCGTGAAGACAGTTTCTCTCGAATCAAAGCTATCTAAAGCCCAGGTTCCTCTGCTGTTCCTAACTGCTGGATGACCCCAAAACCTGCACTGGACACAGCACAGAGGGAGTATATCCAGAGTACAAGCAGAATCAAGAGGAACCAAGTGTAGAAAATGCATTATGAGATGCTTAGGTGAAGAACCAAAGGTGTGGACAGAAAGAGGTCAGGGGGATGGGAGAAGGTGAGGAAAAACCCATGCAGCATTACAGGCTTGGGGCAGAGTCACTGGAAAGTGGCTCAGTGGGAAAAGACCAGGGGGTGCTGGTTGACATCCGGCTGAACATGAGCCAGCGTGTGTGCAGGTGGCCAAGAAGGCCAATGGCATCCTGGCCTGCATCAAAAATAGTGTGGCCTGCAGGACCAGGGCAGTGATTTTACCCCTGTACTCAGCAGTGAAGGCACACGTCAAGTCCTGTGTCCCGTTTTGGGCCCCTCACTACAAGAAAGACATTGGGGTGCTGGAGTGAGCCCAGAGAAGGGCAACAGAGCTGGGGAAGGGCCTGGAAAGTAAGTCCTATGAGGAGCTGCTAGGTAGCTGGGGTTGTTTGGTGCGGAGAAAAGGAGGCTCAGAGAGCACCATCTCACTCTCCATGCCTCCCTGAGAGCGGGCTGTAGCCAGATGAGGGGCAGCCTCTTCTCCCAGGCAACCACTGACAACACAGGAGGAAACAGCCTCAAGCTGCACAAGGGGAGGTTCAGGCTGGACTTCAGGGGGAATTACTTCCCAGGAAGGGTTGTTAAACATTGGAATGGATTGCCCAGGGAGGTGATGGAGTCACCACCCCTGGAGGTGTTCAAGGAACAACAGGATGTGACAGTTCCATGATCTAGTTGACAAGGTGGTGGTCAGCGCAAGGTTGGACTTGATCTCAGAGGTCTTTTCCAACCTAATTGATTTTCTGCATAAAAATAGAGGGAATATAAGATAAACAGGGCAGATACAAACAGACAGATGGTCAGTACCCTTACCTATCTGAATCCTGCACCTAATCACTGCAGACTATCCTTTATTCTTATTAAATCCCATTTCTTTCTTCTGTGTGGGTGAACATTAATAAACTCCAAGATGAACAAGCCCGATAGCAGGACAGGAGGTCTGAATACCTGCAACCAAGGTTTCAGCAACTGGATAGACTCAATTTCCAAGAGCAGCTACTAGACAGACAGTAATATCTCAAGACTTCAGTCCTTACTAGCTGGAGAGAATAGGGCTGTTTGTAGTGTCCATGTCTGTACGACATGATTTTAGATGTGTTCATGGGGATGCCAGTAAATACACCACTCTCTGGGCTGATCTCTGCAGCCAGATGTGTGCATATCATGTACTTTGTGTGTGGGTGGGTGTGGGTGTGTGTGCGTGCACACACGTGTGCACAACTGCACCTCTTGGCATTTCTGTATGCACTGGACTTCAGGACAGAGAATCACGGTGGTTTCACATCTATTGGGCTGGAAAAGGAGGAATGCTGCTGGGTCTCAAGGCCAGCCACCTTCTGACATTGTAGTGAATTGCCACTGCTCTGAAGTCTTTTCTGTGGTTGATAACCCAACCCAAGCCATTCTATGATTCTGTGGTTTTCACTGAAATGGTAGGGACCTGTGCTTTGAATAATTTTCTATGTATAAGAAATCATTTGCATTTTTTATCCCAGGAGCATCCCACTGGTTCCACAAATGCACACTGATCATTAGAAAACTCTGGGGTGGAGCTTCATCTGGCATGAACTTGAAATGGAACTTCAGACTAGGATTAATCCAACGTATGTTTTTACCTCATAATTCTATCATATGTTAAGTTCTCTAAGATCAAAAACTTAAAATGCACAGAATGAGGCAATGTGAGGTTTGTGTTTCTGATGCTGTTTGAGCAAGAGCCATCTTTAACCAAGAACAGTTGTGAGAATACGTGCTAACACCATCCTAAGGGTGTGCCTCAACTCTCTTGACGCTATTTCCCTTCTATGTTTGGAGCCAGTTTTTATAAATTTAGCACATACAAATTCCTTTGGTGCACTGCTGCCAAGCTAGCCATGTGTACATGCAAAGATCAATTTTTCCTGTAAGCACAGATTATTTGTATGCATATGTTACACATAAATGTATACATGCAGCTGTGTAAGACCAATTTAGAAGGAAAGTCAGCGTTGCAGTGGACTCCTCCAAAAAACACAAACACAAAAAACAAGCCAAAGGAAAAGCTCCATCTTTTACGTGGCACAGCTCTCCAACAGGCTACAGAGCAAATGACTCTCACATCTAGCATGGCTGTAAGCTACTGCCCTCCTACAAGCTTCAAACTGTAGTTATTTTACTTCCCTCAGATGATTCTCATTATAACTGGGATGAGTGCTGAGTTAAAAAGTCAGTGTATGAATCATATCATCAACTCAGTTGTCTGGAATTTTGCTTTTCCATGCATTTCCTCGTTGCTACATGGATCACCACTGTAAAACACGTTGTAGCTGCATCAAATTTCCTTCTGCTCTTTTAACCCTGCAATTGCCTGTGAGCAGATACTTATTTACTGCTATCCAGCTTCTTAACCACTGATGATCTGTGCCTTCACTGCCTGCCTCACAGAAGTCACGAAGAGTTACAAATATTTACACTGAGGTTCAATCCAAGGGGTATCTCTTTATCCAGCTTCTGGTATAAAGCCTCTGCATTGAGTGCCTGTGTTCTGCTCAGAAAAAAATAGAAGAGAAAAGAAAAAAAAAAAAAAAAAAAAAAAAAAGACAACCCAGATGTTCAGTTTAAGCCTAATTTAAGCCATGCCACTGCTCCATGCACCATCAGACCTCATCCATCCTTCCATACATGGAGGTGGCTCCACAGCACTGTATCTTTTGCCACAGCCATCAGCCATGGCACCTCCTCCCACACTAGAGCAGAATGAGGGTTGTTTCCACCAGCTTTTAACCTTGCCAGAGGAAGGATGCATGCACATGAGTGGCTCTGAGCACTAGTCACAAGACAGGCTTCTGCTTCCTTACAGATTTACACAGAGAACGAGAAAGAACTTTTCCCTGCTACTAACATTTACTGTTCATGTGACACGCTTCTTTTAGCTGTTTATTTGAACTATATTTATTTGGCCTATGATAGCTATAGTACAGTCCAGAGTGTTGTACATTTCCCTCCTGCTATCTAAACATTGCACCATTGATATTTTCTACCTACAGTGGCTCTGCTCAGTAATGTACTAGATTTCCCCTTGCATGGATCTGTCTAGGTCCACCTATCAGCCTCCATTCCTGAATATTATACCTTGGCTTTTTAACTAAAAGAATATTTTTGACTAATTCTCTTCAGTGGAATGCACTTTTTCCAGTTACAGAATCCAAAACACATTGTGCAGTCTTTCCCGTTGAAGCCAGTAGTAATCTCAAAGCACAGGACTAGGAACAGGTTTTATAATTTTAGGGTGGGCATTACAGAAATGGTTTCTCCTTGGTTTGTTTTTAATCTTACAAAAAACTGTAATCATGTTTTCAGAGTACTCCCCTCCCCGCCACTTTTCATTACTACCTTGTATTAACCAATGGTAACCAGTCTGTACATCCAGAGACTTAAGTTTCAGTCCATAGCAATTATTTCAAGAACTGGTATATTTGAATTCCTGTATTGTGGAAACAACACTAACCCCAGATTGAAGTTATGGAATATTTTATGAATGTTTTACGACCAGACAGACAGAAGCACTTCCTATACTTTTATCAAACAACTGATTTTAAAAAATCACAGTTACAACAGGATATATGAATTTAGCAGCACCTCTGCCTTAATCTCTAAGATGATTCTACTAAATAGATTAATCATTCATGGACAGCGAGGAAAGTTTAAAAGCTTGGCAGGAAAAACTCTCAGTCTTGTGCTTTCATTTTCCACTGTCAGCTGTGATTTTGGGAAGCAGAAGAGAGAACACAACTTGGGCTGCTTTTGATCACCATCTAGTGCATGAATTATAGAACTGCACAGGTTTAAGGACTGACTTACCAATTTAAAGTTAAGCAGCAGCAGGATTAACAGTTCTTTTCATCATTTCTAGAAGTCCTCAAATAGGCTTAGTGAACTTGAAAAAGCAGGAATTTCCAGATGCCCCTAGCTGCCTGATGAAAGTCAGATGTTTCATGAAAATACTGTTTTCTAGTAGACTTGACTATAATGGTCCAGGGATATAAAGCAAGCAAGACCTGCATAGTGAAATAATGTCTTTTTCAGCCTAACTTACTTAGTGAGAAAGAGCAACATGGTTTGCAGCAGTCCTTTCATCAAGTCTCTTCCACGTGTCTAAACGCTACATTCATTTCATTGTTTTCTGATTTTTCGCCAAGATAGTCAGAAATACCATTTGCAAAATTCTTCACTAACAAAAATTAACTGTGTGCATTGTTACAACTAAAGCCCACATTCTGATTGTACTTCAACATCTATCCGTGCAATGGGGCCCTCAAGGCTGGTAAATCAGTAGGATAACTGGACAGAGGAAGAACATTGGTACCACTGGGGATAAAAGCCCCTGGCAGCTTTAGGTGCTGACCATTGCAGATGAGTCAGGACAACTTGGACTATGCTTTTCAACCAAGGCCAATTCTTGGATAACAGACTTGCTTTTCAGAAATCACACTGTGGCTCCACCCACAGAAATATCTATGGGTATCAATATCCTCACCCTCAGCAACCTAGTTAAAAAGACCAAAACAAAACAGAAAACATGTCTTTACTAAAATAGGTTTATACTTTCAATATTAAATAGTAACACTGTGAACTTTCACCAAAGATCAGCAGGAGTTTCAGGAGACACTTGGAAGAAGCCTTGGACTGTAGACAGCAGAACAACCTTCTTTTTAAGGGGAAAAAATGCTTCTTTTCCCCCATTTTCTTATGAGGCCAAGTCAAGAGCAGTCAAAGACGCTTCAACACCATGACTTACCAGTAGCCTATAGTCACTGTTATACAATATCTACCCATGCTAATAACCTCACACAGCAACGAGCCAGAAATAACCTCTATAGGTATCCCTTCACATCTGAAATTCAGACCATCAGCTGAAAAAACAAACAAAAAGACAACAGCACTCAACTACTGTTAAAAATGTATACCAACTCCTCAAACATTACTCAAATATTATGTGTTCAGACCCCATATAGGACATTCAAATGCCCAGGAAGGACTGTAAAACCCTTACAAGTTTCATACTTTATTAGACACTGATCTCTCGATGATAATTATTCAATATATCTTATTCAAGGTAACTTTACAGTCTAAACCTTGCAAATCAATACATAATTTTAAACAAAGGATTGAAGGGGAAAAAAAAAAGAAAATAAAAGAAAGAAAAAGCTAGTGGTGCCGGGGAAGTAGGATATAGTTCATGCTTGCTAGTTTATTCTTTAACAGCTCATGCCTTCAAATAGAGCTTGCAGTATTACTGGGGAAATCATGTTGATTTAAGAACTGGAAGAAATTTCTTGCCCCCCTCAAACACGGGGGTTTTTTTCCGTGACAGCACCAAAGAGACATTAACAGCCTGATCGCTAATTAGCAGCTCCAACACATTACTGTCGTTCTGGTGCCCCCCGATGGTCACCTGGCCCTACTGCTACCTGCGGCTGTAAATCCTCCTGGAAAAGCCGTGCTCCAGAGGTGACCCCCAGCTGCACGTGTAGCTCTTCAGCCGGCCGGACCCGAGCCCTGAGCCCTGGCGCAGCTACGGACACAGCACAATTCCCATCCTTGGCATCCAGAGCGGGGCATCCGGGGCAGGTCCTCACCACCTTCCCCAACCACTTCCAGCAGAGCACTTTGGCAGCTTTGGCAGTGAGTCCTCCAGGTCAACAGCTACCTCATAGCTATTGCTGATTGTGAAAAACAACTTGATTCACAAACACAAATGCTACACAGAACAGTTTAGGTTGACCTTTCAAGGTCATCTAGTCCAACAACCCTAAAATTAGCAGGGAAACCTTCAGCTATATCAAGTTGTTCAAAGCCCCATCCAGCCTGACCCTGAATCTTTCCAGGGATGGGACATCTGTAGAAATCTACATTATATTAATCAAACTGAGGCATCATTCAAGCAGCCAAGACACATGGATACCCGGCACTGGCCTTGTCTTCCTTCCCCAGCAGTCACCACATCCCATTACCACACACTGACCCACCATATCCACAGACTCTAATTCATACAACAATCAGTTTTGCACACCCTGTCCCAACTCACTAGAGGAGTGGTGCAGACCCAGTATGATACGTCTTCATTTCCAACCATATTGTGGCCCAAAGAAATTACTCACTGGTCTATAAATCAGCACTTGCCCCTGTGAATTCATCACAACCTGACTATACTCACTGAAGCCTAAGGAAAAGGATGGTCACAATCACAAAGACTGTTTTAAAAGACTTAATTTCCAAAAAACTTCAGGTGGAAAAGATAGATGAAGGCTTAAAGCTCTTTAAGAAGAGATTAGATTGCCAAAAGCTGCAATCCTTCAATCAAGAAAGAAGACAGCTTTATCTAAAAGCCCATCCAGGTTTATTGGCAAAGGGAAGATAGAAAAGCAATATTTAACAAGTTGAAAGAGGAAAGCAGATCAGATAGCAATCAATACAAATGTGACATGAAGAAAATTTATCAGAAGGAAAAGAAAACCTTGATTGACAGGACTAAGGAAAGAAGAAACAGTTTAGTATGTGCATTAGGGGTGTCTGAAGCCCTACCCATGGTTAAATCGTTAAAAACGCAGGCAAGGCAGAAGTATTCAATAAGCTTTCTTTTTCTGCTGGGAGGGATTCCTACCACAAATCTGATGAGCTTTCCAAGCCATCAGCAGCCATTGGAATGTTAAAGATCTACTGAAGGGAAATTTTAGGTCTATAGGCCTGAATACCTAGGATTAAAAACATCTCACCGAAGCTGTGGATAATTTTTTAGGATACCGTGGAAATTTCAGAAAACAAGTATTAGAAGTGGTGAGGAGATAGACCTAGTGAATAAGGTTGCTTAAGTCAATGTGAACCTAAAGTTAAAAAAGAAAAACTCATTCTGGATTTAATATATAATGAGTTAAAGGGTAAGAATACATAGAAATTCTAAAAATTATAGAAACATATTCAAAATGCAGTCTTTTGTGTTCAGTTATATTTATATCTTTGCCAAGCACAATTTTTTTGGGTCAGCCCACCTTCATTATTTTGCTGATATTTCAAGTTTTCTTGATGATTTATTTGCACTTAGAGCATTAATATGAAAGCCTTACACAAGCCATTTAAATGAAAAATAGCAGGAACAATTCACACAGGAACAGCACCAAAAAATTAGGACCACACAATAAGAATGCAGTAGAACCAAGCAAGATTTGAATAACTAGCATATCTCCCCACGCAGGAAAAACAGGGCATCAATCAAACATTGCTGCTAGTGAGGCTCCACAGAGACCAGGATTAACCTTGATCCTCACTGTTGGTTTTCTGAAAGTCAGTAAATGACAGCTGATACCATTTGCAAGCGAGAAACTCACAAAGGGAGAAAACCGAGGAAGACAAGCCATTGCACAGACCTGAACTGCTCAAACTCACCCAAAAGGTAAGTTGTGCATGCAGGGAAAAAAACAGAGACAGCTCAAAATGGATGACTACCCTAAAAACATTGACTCTGAAAAGACTGTAGCAGTCAACAATAAAACAAAATTCGTATGAGCTTCCAGGTCACACACCAGAAGCCAAAAATCCTTCCTGGCAAGCAACTGACTTCTCTGCAATTGTTTTCACTCTACACCAGAGCCAAAATCAGCTTTAAAAAGTACTGTCGAGGCACACTACAAAGTTTTGTAATTAGGTCATTTATGTGAATGCTTTAAAACAGTCAAGACTGCTCTTATACAAAGATTCCCAGATAACAGGACCACCAATTTATCTGGGATGTCAGTCTGTTTTCCATAGGCCAGTGGGAAAAATAACCCGAACCACCCAAGATGTCTTGACAATTTATTTTGTTCTCAAATTAGTAATTTATACACACAAGAAAACTTTTCATTTCAGCATTCATCACCACTATATATATATTTTTTTTTACAAACCCTCCCAAGGAAATGCAGTAGAAGAAAAAATGTAACGTGATCCACAATTTTATAAACAAGTGCACAGGCATTAGGGAAACAATTTTATCTCCACAGACAGTAGTGGAACCACAGGTGCTGGCAAATGCAGGTGCTGGCAAGCAATGTGTAGTTCAGATGTTTGTTAGGGTATTTTATAATACTGAAAAATGGGAAGGATGATGACAGCCACAGAAATAACTCAATGTCTAATGAAGACTTAAAGATATTAATCTAGTTAGTTTATAAATAGAAGAATGGGAGGTGACTTGATGATAACTAATGAGCAGAAGGGAAAAAGTACATTAGAGAAGGCTATTTTAGCATGGATAAGCATTTTTTCACCACCATTTTGTACGGGAAGTCTAACTAGCTATTGAAAGGAGGTGCCAAGGAAAGTGGTAGTTTTACCATTCCTTGATGTTTTCCAGAAAAGAATAGATGCCTTTCTTGAAGATGTGCTTATACAAAAGTCACTGGGCTACCCAGAGAAGAGTCCCCAAAATACAGAGCTGGCCAAGTAGACAATGACAGTACCCTAAAGCAACCATTAAACCACTATTCTTTGAGAGAATATTTGTAAACCAGGTATGTTTGTAATTCTTTTTTAGAGATGCTGCATTTACCCAATTGCCCACATCCTTTGCAACTCCACCGACATGGGAGTTTCCCACTTACCCCTGATATAACAAATACAGTGAAATATTTCCCCAGATAGGCTAAGCAGGTGTTGAAATTGCCACCCATGTTTCAGACTACAGTGGAAGTTTACCTTCCCTGTGAGGCAAAATAAAGGCTTATTCTGCTCAGCAGCTGCTCTTTTCTGGCTGATTAGGCAAAAAAAAAATCTTATTTTCCATCAAATAGATAGTAACTCATGCTGTAGCAGTCCATTAATTAAGGGTGAAACTCAAAGATTTTATTTTCCTTCTGTCCAACTTCCTACAAAATGACTAAAAAAAATCACTATGCTATTTATCTCATGATCACTATTATTGCACTGTGGTCAATTCATTGCTGTTATTTATTAAACATGTCAAGCCCAACAGAAAGCTAGAAGACACTTGTTTCATTCAGAAACCACAGCAGGTACCAGCTGGCAGGGCAGAACGGTCACAATACCACCAGAAAAATTTGTAACCAGAGGGAACTTTACTGAGTAGTGTAGAAATGGTTCATTTAAAAAAACCACCAGCAACCAACCACACTACTGCTCACCACTCATTCATGAGATTGTCATTCAATCCACCTGCAAATTCTGATATTCAAGTACCTTTATATCTAAAACACTCAGAGAAGATCCTGTTACCACACCCTTACAGAGGGAAAGGCAGCACTTAAGAAAGTGCCAAGAAATGGTGCCTTCTGTTCCACACTGCAGTTTAACTATGTGCAAAAGCAAGACAAATCATGCATTAACACTTAAACAACTGCTAAGAATGATTTTTGCTGGGCCATGCTATTTACTTTCACTCTCAGTGAGATTCATCCTATGCACAGGAGCAAGGGGAGGAGCAGATATTACTGTTGCCCTACATGTACCCTTCAGCATTGAAATACCAATTATTAGTGAGGTTAATGAATATATATAACTATCGTAAAGGAATATATATAACCATCATGTATCAAGCCAGTGACTCTGGTGGGCAGCTCCCTTATCAGTCCCTAGTGCATCCTAAAATGTTCACTGCAAATGCTCACCCAAAAATCACCTCAGTCATCGACCCTATTCAGTTCCAACTCCCACTGTAAAACAGGTCCTCTGAACTGCATACCAAAATCCTCCCAGGGACGGGGAGCCACAGCTTGGGCATCTGCAGGAAGGCAGCTCTAGGAGCAGCTTACAGGCACAAGGTGAAGCAATGCAGTGAAAACATGATGGTCCTCGAGGAGCACCACTGAACACCATGAGAGGGGACTGACCTGGGCAGCCTCACTGCCTCAGCCCCGAGGGCTCCAGATCAGCCAGCACAGCCTGCACCAGCCCAGTTCTGGCACAGTCACACAATGCAGCCCTGGCACGCCAGCCCTGTAAGACTTAGTCAAGAAAGGTTCAAGTGTCTCAGTTTTTCCAGGCTTCCTACAGTTTCATTCCATCTTTTTCTCTGTCAGGATGCTGCAAAAGTCAACCTTCCTTTTACCACATTTAAACAGGAAAAGAATTTATCCCTTGTGCAAACCACAGAGCAGCAAGTCCACAAAACCCTTCTGTGGCTGCTTTTTTTCTGAGACAAAACTACACATCCTCCCCATAGCCACACAACACCACCCGTGCAGCTTCAGGGTTGCAAATTATTGCTTTCTCATCACCAGGAGACCAGTTAGGATCCTTCAGAGAACCCCTGAGGCTTCTCATATGAAAGGAGTAAATTCAGAGCTGGCAGACAGACAGATCAGCTTCACAGGCCCAGAGAACATGTTCAGTGCTCCTGAGGGACCATTCTGCAGACACCCAGGACAGAGATGAGATAGCCACGAGTCAAGTGTACTGGAGATACTCTGAAATGCTAATATCTCTGAAGGACTGATTTTCTCATTTGCAGAAAATTAGGAGGTGGAAGGGGCAGAAAAGGGAGCTTATTATTCCCCTGAATGTCAGATAAAATAATTTAAGTCAGTGCATTAAAATATGATTACAATTTGTTGTAAAAAAATAGATGATAGGGCTTTTATTCAGGTAAAAACAGCACAGAATGAAGCTTCTAGGGACTTCAGCACTCCAGTACTTCGATATTCCCAGAATGCTTCAATTATTGAGTTCCCCTGTGATATATACTGGGTTTCATTTTGATCCACAGGCTATTAAACATGATCTATGATACTTTCAGAAAAGCACTAGTTTGGAGTTCAACCTGTAACTTGAACTTTTTTTTCTTCTATCATTGGTTATTAATGTGCACATGGCACCGAGAGAGCAGAATGAAAGGGTGCACAGATATTCAGGAGCACAGTGCTGCTTTAGGAGAACAAAGTCCACAAGGTCAGACAGAACAAACAGTGTTGAGTGTCTTCAGATTCTGCTTTCTTGCTAAAAGCAGTTCTCTTCACAGGCAGGCACAAAAGGCCATTTAAAATATTAGCTGATATGTTCTAACTCCAAAATGAAGCAAAGGAAGCGTAATTAGTCCCATTTCAGCAGAGGAAAATACATGCTGATTGGGCAAACAAGTGCTATGTAGTCAGGAATCTGAGTGCACTTTTTCATTGGGAGGGTGACCAAACACCTGCCCAGGGAGGTTATGGAGTGTCTCACTCTTGGAGAATCTCAAAAGCCACCTGGACAGTGTCCTGGACAACTGACTCCAGGTGACGCTGCTTAAGCAGGGAGCTCAGACAAGACCTCCAGTGCTCCCTTCAAACATCAACCATTCTGTGATTCCTTTTACAGGTTTGGTTTTGGTTTTTTTTTACAATGGAGTTACTGATGTAACACTATATGTTATTCCATCCTCTCTTTTTTCAATAATAGTTTTCTTTTATATGATCCCAGAGGGTAAATTCAAGCCCATATACATGTGTATGCATGGGAACACACATGCATTTACATTGAAACACTGCATATGGACGGTTCTAAAGAGTTTCACAGCGTTGCATTACAAAATATGATTTTTTTCATTTCTATAGCAGTAATGAACAAAAATGCAATACTATTCTGTGGGGCAACATGACTCCAAGTAAAAAATACTTATTTTTGTTATGCTATTGGGAAATGATGAAAGGTACAGATAAAGATGACACTGAAGCACTCTTAATGCAAACAAACAAACAAAAGGAGATATTATAAACTCTTACATTCATTATAAATTCCCTTTTGTTTTCTATACTCAGAAAACAGTTTAATATTTGCTTTTAAAAAATACCATAGTTGACATAGTTTTCAGATTAGCTTTTCCAGTTCTACCCAAACAGAGAGAACAATTTTCTGCGATATGTCACCAACTACCTGCTTAATTTCTATGAATTGCACCACTTTCACTTAGTCCCCCCAAACATTCACCTTTCTGGAAAAGAAATGGGGTTGTTTTACCCTCTTGGTCTTTCTACAGTTTAAGAGATGCTTAACAATGGCTGCAAAGCATCTACTGCTCTGGGTAACAGGCTGTATCTATTTGAAAGCCATACAAATTAAAAAGTACTGTCTTTATTCACACAGAAACAGCAAGAAGCTTTTATGCAGTGCTTAAGTGCCCTTTAGTCAATTGAGTCTGTGCAATAAAGCAGAGAATGCAGTTCCACTGAATCCCCATCACCTCTGTTGACCTATCAGTTACAAAAAAAAGATGTTTTAGAAGCTTCCTGTATACAAACAGAAAGATTTATTCTATGTGAAGCTTTTAACAATGCAAAGATTTGAAAATTGGTTATTTTCTATATCTGAACTGAAAGCTAGAATGACCCTCAGTTCTAAGGAGGCTGCATGCAAAATTTTAAGATACTGGACAAGTGGAACCCATGCTTCCCCTGTAAGAAAGGAGTACACCTACACAGAATATACACCACTGTCATAAGTGATTTGCTTTGGTCCTGAAAGAACAGTCATGTGAACTGCTCCTTTTTAACCTGAATTAAGCACCATATTTAACCCGTGGCCATATGGCTCCTAGCACCTGAGCCAGCTAAGGTATCGTCACAGAGCATTACATACCGTGATGAAAACACACCTGGAAGGTTTGGTCCTTTACTTTGAAACTGTGGGTCTCTCGTGATTTTATTTCCTAACAATACTTCTCTCCACTTTGTCTATTGCCCCCAGCTTCATTTCATGCCATTATGTGTATTTCCACGTGGAGAAATTATCAGACCCTCCATTATCCTTAAAAGGACTTCAAGCAAGAAACGACTAGTGTGAAACCTACTTCGTCTCTGGAGATCTGAGCAATCTTGCTCTGCAGGTGGCTTGGGGAAGATGAAATCCTTGTTCAGCTTGAATGCAACATATGGAGCTGCAGCAGACTCCCTCCCTCCAGCTTTGATCATTTCTGTAGGCTGAGCACCAGGGATCAATAGACCTCAGTCCCCAGTGTGCCTCGAACACATACAGCTCAGTGTTAAGTCTCTGACAAAAGTTGCCCTGCACTCTCATCTAGTAAACCATTCAGCATCAAAATCATTGGGGTTTCTTCTCTATTTTTTTTTCCCAAGAATTGAGGTGTAGTTTTAGCAGCTGTGCAACAGTGCTCTTAAAACAGAGTTGTTTTGCTGCCAGATGTATTTTTTAGTGATGTTGATTGTTGCTTATTTGCTTCAATTGAGACAATCGACACTGACCTAACATATGTAAAGATTTCTGCATGAATGGGACTGCCTTTAACTGTGTGGTACTACACACCCCTGAAAAGTCAGTCTGGAATAAGGGGAAAAGTAGAAATCTAGAACAGAAATATCAACGACTGCCATGTCATGAATTCCTACAGTATCACTTAGGACTGTTATAGAAAGCATGGGCTGGAAGCAGTTCACACCTTCGCCTTGTCTTATTACATCTACTGTAGGTTACAATACAGTCATACAAATACACCTCTGTTCTAGCCCCATACACACACCTGATATGCCAGACACCCCACGAAAGAGCAGGTATGAGATCAGATCGCTCTCACACACCATTATATGTGGCTGAAAATTAGGCAGGTGTACAACCTCACCAATGTAAAATACACACTCAAGTGTCCCTAACGTCTGGGTTGAGTGCTAAGGTGAAATGGACACTGTCAAGTGCATTGATTCATGCATTGATTCCTACTTCTCCTGATGAAGACTTTACCAGTCAATTTGGGCCCTTAGAATAACACTACTACTTCAGTAATCATGCAAGAATAAATATAGAAGAGAACAAAGACATAAATTCCAGTTATAAGCAGATACACAGTCAGAAACCAAAGTATTCTACTTTGAATTAACATTTTTTTCAAAAGCATGTTATTTTTGTATTCTTATAACCCAATTCTATTGAGGATACATTTAAAACAAAGTCATGTTAAATACCTTGTTTAATTAACAGCTATAGTCATTTTTGTACTGATAAGTTACATAAAGCTGCAGAAAAAGACACATATTAAAAGGGAAAGTGTGCAAATCCCTCATTAACGAGGTACTGAAACACTGCTATAATTTTTCTCTGCTACTTTATTATACTGTACTGTTTCTTCTCATTTATCAAAGCTTAGACCTTTCTTCTTAACAATAACAGTCATTTACATGCAGTCAAACTACAAAAATTTTATTCATCTGCTGGTGTATATTATGCAGTATTAGTTGCAAAATAAGAGGTGATGTCAGTTTAAAAAATTAATCGTTATTTTATTATTAAACTTCTGAGCATCACCTTCTGCTGAGGAATGGTCACACTACAACGTAAGTCCTGATTATTATTGTGTTACTCATTTTGTGCCTTCAGTGCTTGCTGTGCCTCTCTAAGGTCCTTGCCTGCAGCCCTGCCTCCACTGGTCCTCCTGATCTCACCTCTCCTGGAATGCTGCATTTCTGCCCCTCTGGAACACGATACTGAGAATGCAGCTAGGTCCATTTCACCAGGAGGAGATTTTGCAGCCCTTCTCTCCAGAAGCCTGTGAAATAGAAGTCTAAAACAGCACACAGCATGCTGAGGATCTAGTGTTAGGTCCTTTTTACTTGTATTTATAAATAATGCAGCCAATCAAGGATCATGGCACATCCTAGGTTCCCCTTCTGAATAATGAAGTCTTTCCCAAGGGTGCTTCTGACTGCAGGTTGCCTAAGTCATGATCTGGGAGCTCCCTTTCTTGTCCTTCATGTTAAAAACGGAGGAAAACCAGCCAATTCCTCAAGTAGCCTCCTTGGGTAACTGCCTTAAGTTTTATAGGGTGAATCTGAAGCTTCTGTTGGCCTTGATTTCCCTGACAAATCAAATTTCTTCAAACAACCCCTTCAGAGGTCCCATCTGATACACCGAAATGACAATCCACCTGCCTCTGCAAGGTCTAAAAGAAAGATTGCCGAAGCAATCTCTTCCACCTGTAGATTTTTGTTTCTTGAAGTCCATAACAGATTTGAAGGGTGCTTTAAGAGAAAGGAAAGAGGTTAAGGGATGGCACTACTGAAGTCTGGAGAGACAACATCCACAGCCTGTCCCTCATCACTAAGCGGGGCACCTTGTCATGGAAGCCAACGATTTGGCCAATCTAACTCCCATATACTTCTTGCAAATCGCACCTTTTTTTCCCTGTCATTTGTTGTAGTCCTCCACCAAAACCTGTGTCAAACTGAGGTAGATGCTAGAAGCAGTAAGCTACTTGAGACCACAAAAATTACTCATGTAAGGAAAGTTCACAGAAACCTGTCATTACTCTTCAAACACACATTAAAGTATTGTTTAACTGTTTTCTTGTTCAAGTTTAAGAAAAACTCAAAGTGTAGTACACAGGGATGCCAGCAGATCAAGTAACATTTTGAACACAAATCCCAAGTAGGAATACACTTGTAGTGATACATTTGGGACCTTTCTTATGCATAAACCTGGGCTCACTGCATTTAATACTGAGGTTATAACCCATGTAGTTTTCTTCTTCTTCTAAAATGCAGAGCACAAACTTTATTAATATAACCAACCGGAGGTCTTGTTTTCCCTTCCCATTCAAACCTTGTACTATAATCAATAAGTATTTTGAATACATAAATAGTGCTGGACTAGGTCCTTGATTAGTTTTTTATTTATACCACAAAGACCACAAGATTCAGGGGTTGCCAAGGCAACACCTCTTCAACCTCCTTACATCTATGCTTTGATATGAAATCTCTCATTACACAAATGTAGCACAACACCATTCAGCATGACAGGCTATTTTACAAATATGCCTTAAACAGCAGATACATTCTTCTCTCAAGTAGAAGGGAACGGCTGAAATAAGGTTACCTTTTACTCAGGTGAAGAGAGGAGGGGTAAAATGGCATTCCAAGCTATACAGGCTTTAGTAGGACATTACTATTTTAATATGACTTTGCATCCTGAGCCTTCTATTACCACCAATAAATTTTGGATTACTTGGCCAAAAATCCTCAAAAGGGAAGAAAGGAAACAAAACAAAACCAAAAAACTCCAACTGCACCCCATAAGTAGAGTCTGAGACTGAGATGCTAGAATTTTGAGTAACTGAAACTAACAACTGTGTATAAAAGCTTTACTGAACCATTGGAAATCTGATACTCCAGCATATGTTTTCTAGAACTACAAAGCAGGCAAAGTTTAGTAAATCACAAAAGACTTACTAGGAAACCTACTAGCACTTTCTGAACCTAGATTTTGAGGTCTAAAATGGTACTTAGCAATAAACCACTAGCCTTCTTTACTGAGCAGTATTCATTAATTGTACTCTACCTACAGTTATGCTCCAGGGTCCTTTGGCAAGGCCAGGCTCCTGCAGGAGGAGGGATCTGTTAAAGACGGTTATTTCTGTGGGGTTTTTTTAGCCTGCAAGACTAAAGTCTGATTTTCAGCAGACTACAAACTGATCCAGAATGAACGAGACATGGCTGGCCGGCTGGCTGGGTTAGCAGCAGGATGGCAACAGAATAGTTCCAAATGTATCCCTCCAAACTCTTCCTTGTGACCTAGCACCCTCTGTGCTGCCAGGAGGCTTTCCCGAGATGGTATTACTAACAATCAGCTAACTCTACATCATCTGCAGGTGCTCCAGTGTAAGCTGAGAAAGCTGATTCTTCTAAAGAGAAGATTGTTACAAGAAAGAATATGCACATATATTTGTAGGTATGGAGAAAATACAAAAATTGAAATGGTATCTACTTATGTGTTCTTACTTCTTCCCTCACTCCCCTTTCTCGCTTATAATTTCCAGTTCAGCTTTTCTCGCCGTGACCCTGTGACACACCGACCATTCTCAGCAATAAACAAAATAAATCCTGCAGTGTGTCACCAAAGGAAAAGGAGCGAAATTCCCACTGGGGGGCGCATACAGCACTAGCAAAGCCATCGCTCCTTCATCCCGACAATTATGCCAGTTCCAGGTCAGAGACAACAGCCTTCAGTCTGCAATGACAAAATAACACCACTTACAGATACTTCCAGTTGGATCTACCAGCAGCTCCTCAGTTACCACAGAGGGCCCGTTTGTATGGTTTCTACAAGAAGAAAACTCTCCTCACTTGTGGAGAATGGCACTGGAAAACACCTTACAGGGCTGGATCGTTTACGGGCTATACCGTCTGCTATTGCCTCAGCGTGCTGCTCAGCGTTCAAGCCATGGATTATCTTGGGCCATCTAACTGCACCCACAGCCTCGCTGCACTGTTTATAGAACTAGTTTCACTACACAGTCAACTCCTGCTGTAATCCCAAAAGATCAAAGTGGTGTCAGACTGTGGATGTGCACAGAATTCCCAATTTCAGGCATAACAGAAGAATGTAACATTTATGCTGTTCTTTACTTCCCCCACCGTCGTGCTGTTTTCTCACTCCCTAAATCGTTCAGGTGATGAATCAAATGACCAGTTAGTGGCTGTTCCAAATCCTTCAGGCTTCTATCACCTTTCTGTTTTGAAAGTAGGAGACTCTGAAGAGTGCAAATTTCACACCTGAAGGCTCCAGAATTTAAAACCTGAAGGCTCCATAATTTAAAAGAAACAAACAGCCTACCCAAAAAAAAAAAAAAAAAGTAAGCTTTGGAGAGACACATTCTATGTAGGACAACAAGAAGGCTGACATCAGAATCAGGTATCACGCTACCATCCAGTCAGTCCTGACACATTTCCATATAAAGTAGGCCATGGAAACTGGAGAAGAGCCCATACAGCAGAAAACCTCCAGGGTTATTTTGCATAGGACTATGCAAATTCTTCACAAAGCTGAGGACTTTAGATCTGAACAATTCGCTTATCAACTTTCACCAGCACTAAAATTCATATAACTAGCCTTACAGGACAGCATGTTATTCTGAACAATATTGCTGAACAAGTAGTTGAATAAAATCAATTACTTGCCCTAGGGATTTTTAAGACATATGTTTCCTCAATTATTGTCAGATATGCAGGTCAACAAAAAGGCAGATTGATTTCTGGATGAACAGAATAACTGTGATGTTAAAATGTGGTGTGAAAAGAGAAATTGTGAATGAAAGCATTTTAATGCTCATTTTAGTGAAATGATGGGAATATTCAGGTTGGAATCAAGAAACTGTCACAGCCCCATCTGTCCATCAACAGCATCATGGAACAACCCCTCCAGCCTTAATGCTTTTATCATTTACACCTTGCTGATCAGGATGCATTCCTTCTTGTCCAGCAATGTATTTGTATTGATTAAGGTAATATAATGGCCATGCTGGTTGCATCAGCAATGTTAAAACAAATTGATTTTAGCTGAAAAAGTCAAGTCAGTCTTTTTCTTTCTGACCCAGTGCTGTCATCTCATCTGCTCACTGATATACGTTGTGTCCCAAACTGGCCCTCAGCATCCAAAAAGCAGAGTAACCCCAGACCTATCCCTGCAGAGAATCAGGGAGGTGAAATAACATGTTTTCACTGTGAAACAGGCTCAATTCTGTAGTGTCAAGCTATTTCCCAGCAGTGTCTAAAATAACGCAACTAACAATCATAATTTGTTGTTTCCTCCAGGAGAGAAATGTGAGCCATTTCCTAGGGAGCTTTGGTCTGTTTTGTGATAGATTTTTTTTTTCAGGCTTTTGTGGGGAAGAGTGAAATAGTTTATGTCTTAGGATTTGGGGTTTTCATCAGAGGAGATATAAGAATCAAGAAAATGTCATCTTGCCCATGAAAAGAGTGGTTGAGATCTGCAGGAGTGGTCAGTTCTTGGAAGAAATTGCAAGCAAGCATCTTTCGCTCCAAGTTCTTTTCCACAAACACTGGCTAGGAAATCTGTATTTTCAGCATCAATCTATCTATCTATATTGGTACATAAAATAAAGGCAGGTATCTATTCCCTACCCCAACTGGAAGCACCATAGAGTAACAGAGCAAAGAAACAGTAAGTTACACTCCATAAGCCACTCAGATACACGTGCTCAATGCCATTTGCTGTGCTTCATCCCTTCCCTCCTCGGACCCAGCTGTAGCCACATAAATCAAACAATGACAGTTGCAGCATTGTTTCTTCTATGCCTTCCCATTGCTCCTTCCCAAATCCTCACTCCTCCATGAGGAGGCAAGCTGTTATACAGCTCTGTATACACATGTATATGTATAACGTATGTATACATATATACATATATATATATATACATACACCCACACACATTCATATATAAGCCTTCCACTCTAAGGCGGGGATGGAAAGCCCCAAATGAAAGGAACACAACTTTGTGAAAACATGGTAAATGCCAAGCCCTTCCATCCGTACTGTGGCTATGCATGGATCAGTACTATAAAAGTACACTTTCCAAAAAATACAGATGGGGTTAAGGAAGATCTTTCTCCTAAAGACACCAGCCTCCAGCAGAAATTGAAAGCAATTCCTGTGAAAGCTGCTGAAATGAGAGCAGATGTTGCAGGAAGTATATATATAAAGTATGTAAGCTTGTTTACATACTATGCAGATGACACACACATCTATGCTCTAGTTTAAATTTCTAGTAGCAAATTCTATGACAAAATAAACACAGAACACCAAAGCTCTTCCAGAGACAAGCAAAAATTGAACTAAATTCAGTTCCTCATAGAACAACTTATTCAGTAAAACATAGTATCACAATGTCTAGTAGCTTCTTAATTAAGTCTTAACTAACGATTCCCCACTAGTAACTTCAAAATTTTACTGCTGCTTTTTTTCCAAGATGTTCATGATTTTCCATCAGGGTGGCAAAGAGTTACCAAAACACTCATCAGTGAAGTTTTTCCCACAGTATTTTCCCATTGTATTCCTGTTGTCATTTATGTTTAACATCAGAAATATACTCTTAAGCACTTCCTTGCTTGCATTATCATAGATTATCAGTGATAACGCAAGCCAAGTTCCAAGGACAGCACTAAGTACACAAAACAGGTAATGAATAATCTGTCTAGACAAGAGATGTGACAACACTGTTACTCTTCTCTCAGTTCTGCAAGCTGCTAACAGCTTGGTTAGCAAGCTGAATACTTGTTAATGCCTACACCTCTTACATTAAGAAAAAAAATAATTAGCTTTGTCTAAACCAAGAAATAACTTCAATTTTACCAACATCTATTTAAGGATTAAATCCCCATTCTACTGATAGGTTATAACAGTGAGCAAAGCCAAGGGCTATTTCACATTCTTATCTGGCACACAGATAAATCAGTAAGCTTCAGGTAATATGTGACACTCACCTGGTGCAGCTTCTGCCAAAACTCAGGTCCATCCTCCATTTTTCTTAAGCTTGGTGGAATGTACCAAAAGCAGACGTTTGCATACTCTGGCTAAACAAGAGAACCAGTGATTGCTTACAAGATGCAATAGATGGGACAGGGATACATGTTATAGCTTTTCAAAGAGTTCTGCTTTATTTTTGGGGGGGGGGGGGGGGTGAAGCCTTTGAGTTTATACCCCTTCCTTTAAAGCTTCCTTCTCCAAGTCACTTTTGTTTCCCTTTTTTTGAAACTAGAAATAATTTTTCATATCATCCGTTGCTCTTCCTGCTGCCAGGGGCTCCTTTTTCATTTCTTCTTCCTATATCCATCTTTAACTCTGTTTTACTCAGTAAAAGACTTTGGCTAGAAAAAGTACAAGAGAGGCACAGAAAGGTAACTTACAGAATTCATATTTGAAGCAACTTTAAAGAATATATTTTTTTTAGTGTTTTGGGGGGTTTTAATGGAAATTTCCAAGAATACCTGCTATACAAAACACAAAAACTCAATTTTGGTGACCATTTAACACTTGCACCGCTATTCATTTTTCTACTGAACAATGCCAATCTCCTTTCATATCACAGAGCACACTATACGGTGCTGAAGTTAATGCTGAATTTCTCACTTACCACATTTTATAAGAATCTCAAGACTCCTTTCAGGGTCTGCACCATATCCTGAATATATCTTGTCTAACATCTAAGCAGGCCTTTTGAGCAAAGACTGAGACTCCGCATGTCTGCTTCTCTCCAGGGAAATTTTGCCTTTAAACTCAGCAGAGTTAGCTGCAAGGCTCCCAGCGAAAGTGGCTGTTCACCATGCATTATAAAATAAGGCATTTTGTGCCCATGAGGTTTCTGTATCATATATGATTGAAAAAATGTTCCCAGCAGGCCAGTCTTGGATCTCTATACATTTCCTGCTAATTTGGAACTTTTTTTTATTTACCTGTATAGAGAACAATAACATGAGGAACAGATACACCTTCTCATCCCATCCCACACAACCCATAAATCACTAAGTCAATCTTGACCTACACTATTTGCAGCACAGCATTCAGATGGCATGTAGATTATAATATAGATTATGATAATTTGGACTGTGAACTCACACACCCCACTCCTCTCCCACATGCCATCCTCATTAGTACTAGCTGAAAGAAAAAAACCACTGTTAAAAGGGAGCTTAGGAGCTGAGTCACACCATCTCTTTGCCCCACTGTGGATGTGGCTGCTATTATAATCCCAGGCAGTCTCCTGAACAAGGAGAGCCCACCAGCTGAGACACGTTCTTTCATGAAAAGCCACTGAGAGCTGCTCATATCATTTTCCGCTTCAGTTCAAAGAATGCATTAAATACAATTTAATCATCAAGAAGAATATCATTGTCAGCAGGAACTGAGATGCAAGCCTGCCGTGTGCTGCCGCTGAATGGAATAAAGATCAGTTCTTAAAGTCCCGTTTCTTTCCCCAAAGAGTGTGCACTGAGTACACACAAACACAGACCCTGAAAAAAAGCAGCACCTTCCCCATAAGAACAAGCACTAGCTCAGTGTTACAGGGTTTACTGCAAAACTATTTAAAATCAGATGGCAGGAACAGACAGATGGCATATATTGCCATAGCCTATATTGCCTTCTTGATTATCTCAGTTTCCCTTCACACATCAAATACATCATCACTCTCTGAAAATACCATTCATCCTAGAAAACTACCCTCAGCAATGCTTCACACTCTATTTTGGTTATCTTGTGACAGGTTTTATCCAAGCAGGTAAGCAGTTAAACCACAGAAGAGCTCAAGATGACTCAAGCACAAGTAGCATTTCGAGGCCATAGAGCAATTCTCGTTACAGGTTTTTCCTCACTGCATGTATCAGAGGATCATCTCGCTAAGATTTTTGTCTGAAGCCCAACTTTCCTTCAGAGAGGCCTCGAATAGCAGGGCCTCGATGCCTCACAGCAGCCTTTCTTTGAATTCTCATTGCCTATCCCCCTGCACTCCTGGAAACTTAACCCTTTCAACTTCTCAGCTCACAGAAGAACTCATAGAATTCAAGAAGCTCAACTTCTTTCTCGTAGTCCACACTACAGCACTTCCTTCAAATTGACTTCTAATCCAGGTGTCCCATTCCTGCAGGAATTACACAGCAGCCCCTGCTCTTATCAAGAGTTTTCACATCTACAACAAATCTGGGCTCTCTGGTAAGATCTACAATAACAAGAAATGGACAGCTTTTAACAGACTTGCCACTTTACTAACCCCATCCTGTGTTGCTAGCCTAAAATTCTTCAACTGCTCAGTAGTTTTCAAAGTTAATGAGAAAAGTTTACATTTGTGTGAAGAGTATAAAATATTTTTCATATTTTTTGTTTTGTCTAGCCTAACCTGGAATGCTCATGGTGGCACTTACTTCATTTTCCATCCTCCTTTATGTACTCTCTTCCTCCTGATTCCACATACCAGCCTGTCTTTCACACAAGTACACTTCCAACAATACAAAAGGTTTTTATAAAAATGACAGGTCTTTGCAGCATCCTCAGGTATCAGCCTTATTAACCAAAGAGCTGAGGACAGGTGGAAAAACAGTACCTAAGCTCTATTCCCTTCACTCACTCTCCCCCAAGCAAGATCACCAAACAGGAAAGAAGCTGACAGGTTTAGTAAAGACAAATGAAACACAGAGCTTCTGAGTAGTTTTCAGGAAGATGGGAGTCAAAATAGAATAAGGGAAAAAAAGATGGACTTTAAAAATGAAAAGTCCATTTTTAGGATCAAACAAATTTTCCATCCAGCACACTGTCTTATCTGTAGGTCTGGCAAGCGCTGCTTTTTTTACTGCCAGAAATTAGGTAGAGTGATGGTAGGGAATACAGCACATGGTATGTGTGTTCAATCATATCTGTGGATCTCCAATATATAAACTTACTAGATTATATACTCTAAATACAAATTGGTAATGGACTAAAAAGAACAAAAGCAAACAATGGACACTTCCTAATAATAGCAACAACAGTTAAGTTCTCTTTTCACTTACCTCCCAAAGAAGCTGGAACCCCTCTCTTTTTTTAATTTCCTCCACTAGATATCTGTAATTAAAAAATCAGGAGTTTAAAGCATAGAACAAAACAATATACACAGACAACAACAAAAAAACCAGGGTCCTAAACATGTATTTCTTTTTCCTTTTTTTTTCCACACTAAGAAAACAACAGTTAAACCTCATTTCTACCTGCTGTGAAAATGCAATAGCTATCAGTTCCCAGAAACAAAAGAAGGCTACAGCCAGCCAAGGAGCACTGAGAAGAAGCCAAATTCTGTCCTCAGGCACAGATTTTCAGCAGAGCCACATGGCACAAACTGATCCTATTTGCATCGGTTGTGAACTTTCTCGATGCAAATTTCCACTGATGTTGCTCTTTACAAATTAATACCTCCATTCCTTGTTCTCAAGTGCGGATGCTGTGCTGCCATGTTATTTCATGGTCACCCTGACACCTCTCGCATTCTACTGTCACCAGGACCTCTTAGTTTAGCCCAGAATTTAAAAGTTTGAACATACTTCAAGCTCAGCAATTTTCCCAGTACTGCCCACATTCCACACTGTACACAACAGTGCACCTTTCCATTTAGTGGGCCACTGCTTATGTACAACAATTCCTGGACTTCCCATGCCAACAACGTATTAAAATGTGAATTTCTTTTCTTTCTCACCTGTCAAGCACGAAAAACCCAGAAGCCTTCAATGGAAAGATGGGTTTGAATCGAAATTTTGGATACAAATAGCTTCAATTTACGGAATTTTTTAAAACATGACTGCAACTTTGCCATGGCACATATTGCACAGGAATTCTGAAGCAAAGAGGACATAGATGGGACTTGTCTCGTTTTTCTCCTCCACTCAAAACCTTCCAGAGAAAATTTTCAAAGAATTCACCGCAAATTCACACTGCTTTTCCATTCCAACAATACTTTAGCCTTCTACATGAAGATATCGCTGTCTAACAATAATAAACCCGACACAGTTAAACTACTGATTGTGCACAAATCTCTTCCTCTCTTGCATTCACTATTTGGCATTTTCCTGCCTAAGCTGCATTGCTGGTCATCACGCTAGTAATTCTTTTAGTTGAGAAAGAGAAATATTGTGAAAATAACCTCCCTTGGTCCTACCCACATGCCTGAAACTTGCCCCTGCAGGGACACCTCTAGCACAGTTGTCACTGCAACACCTTCTCCTCAGCAGACATGCTGCAGAAACGGGCTGGCTGGGGAGGCAATAAACAATACCCTAGATGGCACACATTTTTCAAAACAGCGCCTGGGGAGTTGTCACGCTGTTTATCATTAACAGGCGCCGTGCCTGTGACTCATTACCTCCCAGCACACATCCCAGCAGAGCCACCGCTGCGGCGGAGGGCCAGTGCCCACAACATGCAGCTCAGGAGCTGCACTGTGCACTGGTGAGGTGTCTCCTCTCGCTGGGACAAGTCATGATTCTGGTCATTTCTGCCACAACCGCTCAGATCCTCCTGTGTGCACTTGTTTGTTATCTGGCTGTTAATGCCCACACTATCATTTAGGTTGAAAGAGAGGCATGATTATCGGTAGGGAAATTATGTTATGTCAAACAAGCTTGCTGCTTCTGTCCTGTTTATTAGAAGATACTTGCCTGTGCCATAAAACCAATATTCAGCAACATCAGCAGGCTATTCATATGACAATGGCCTTCAATTTATTTTTTTTCTTTAATAAATTATGAAAGAGAAACCTATGCATAATCACTTTCCTCTTTTTTTTTAAGGTCTTGAATTGTTTGAGCAATTTTACAGTGCCTAATACCTTTCCCTCTTACCTCAAGTGCCTTTATTTTATATCACCTAGGTATAAAATCTGACATAGGCTACCTGATGTCGGTCATGCTCACAACGCTGTTAATCATGTTCTTAACTACACTGCCAATAACCTAAGAAGGCAGCCATAAGAAAATCCATCACCCATGATTTATCTTGCCAGGATCATTTGATGGCAGTGGAGCAATTTACTTTGTGCATCTTTCCACAGTTGACAGTGAAGTTTTATTATCATGTCACAGTTGTAGTATGTTAGAAGGGCTTGAGTCTTAGTGAAGACCAAAGTACACAGAGAAATGTCATTTGCTATGATTAAGCCTTGCAGAAAATGAGGGGTGGAGATCTGCCATGAAAGTAGTCATATGTCTGCTAACAGTAGGTGTCAGAAGAGGAAACAGGCAGAAAAACTCCAAAGAAGATGAAGCATAAAATGCAGAGGTGCTCATATAATAACTATAGCTGTATTCTAAAAGCAGTTTACTTCTATTTTCTTTTTAGTACTTTATAAAGCAACATCCCTGCATCAAAAATAATTGGGGTGGAAGGAAACGAGCAAAAAAAATTCTGAAGTGATCAGCTGGATGCTCTACTCTAGGTATTTTAAAAGCAAGCCTTTCCAAGTAATAGCATAACAATGTTCCTGAGATATTTAATGCCCTGAAAGCATGATTCATCTCTAGAACAAGAAGATATTACTGGAACAGGCAATAGGCAAAGTTTGCTGCATCAGAAATACATGCCTGCAATTACCCTAAAACCTTTGCAGCTCTGCTTGGCTACAAGCAAAAAAAAAAAAAAAAAAGCAATCTTGCCATCTTGCCCTTAAACTCTACAGTCAGTGGACTAATTCCAGAATTAATCCAGGTCTGTGTTCAGTAACACTGAAATACTACCCTTACAATCGAAGCAACATCTAATGTAACAAATGAGAAGAAAGGCTGCACAGCTGAGTAGTTAGTAAACCTGGTACAGTGCCCATGTCCATGCAAACTCAAGATGGCAATGTCACCACTGTGAAGAATCTATTTCATCAGATAATGTCTAAAAATTAAATTTCTTCCTAAAGGAAAAACAAACCAAAAACCAGAAGAGACAAGCCAGTCACTCCTTAGAAGTGTTACCAACTGAATCCTAATGTTAAACAGAAATATCGATCCCAGAAAGGTCATTAATCACTACACAGTCAGTCAAATGACCTTGGCCAGTGACCTTGATAAGGCTGAATTCTCCTACTGACAGTGGAAAGAATTACTTACTCTGAACAGACAAAGACCAGTACAATGCTCTGCAACAAAAACAAGGTGCAATTTAACCAGAAGATATTAAAAAACACATAACCAGCCAAAAAACTGAGTGGCTTTAAAGAAACAAAACAGAGGGAAAAGTCACAGCTTTTTTGAGCTTTTCTGGTTTTGGTTCTTTCTTTTTATTTTTTTCAAATCCACTCTGGGTTTAGGTCATGGGCATTTTTATTTTTATTTTCTCTTTAAGTAACTTCATTAGAGTCAGACTATTCCTTAAATTTTCATTGAAGTAAACATTCAATTCTTTTCTACTTGTTATTTCATATAAAAAGTAAAATGTCAATATCAATGATTTGACTTAAGGCAGTGTGTAGCTAGTTTGGTGAAGCTTTCATTGTGCTTTGTCTTGTATAAATTCTGAACAAGCATTTTACTTAAAGTGAACTTTTTTTAATGGGCCATTATCTTCTTTCAAAACAATTTCTTCTAAGCGAAGAGAAAAACACCTGTGTATGGAAGTTTCTTCCCAGAAACCAAGACATCACCATCACTTTATAAACACCTTCTACCAGGAATTTTGCCGAATTCACTTGTGAAACTCAGTTCTGCAAGACCAAAAACTTAGTGAAGTTGAAGAGGACAGGTGTGGGGAAGATCACAAGAAAAAGGTGTTTCAGTCCCTAACAGAAAATACTGTAAGCACTAAGAACTTCAGCAAACTTCTGGAGAAAAAACCACTCAGCATGTCAGAACAATACTGCTTTCACACACATCTACTAGATCCTAATATTAACACAATGCCCTCATATGAGTTTTCCACAACCAGTTTTTTGCATTTCCTCATTCATGAGGAGTGACGTGAACAGGAAAATTTCCTTCTTGCCAGACACAGCTCAGATTCTGGCACATAGGGCTTCTTTTACACCAACGCCAGAACACACAGTTGAGCTAAAAGAAGGTGTTTTGGTAAATCTGTCCTATGTTTAGTTCAGAAAACATAAATGTTCCACAATAAACTACAAGCAAATAATTTAGACTTCTATGTTTACCAACATCTACGCTTATCGCTAAAAGCAACAATTACTATTAAATATTGTAGCAAATGTAATAACGGTAATTATTATTTCTATTAATTCCTGCTATTATACACAAACAAAAGGATAAAGGGAAGATGTAACAATGGGGTCTGTTCCAGGATATGGAGTATCAGCAGGGCCAGCATTTCAGCCAATCAAGCAGACTGGACATATTCCAAACTGTGAGGAGGTACCTTGCCAAAGCCAGTGCCCTGTTTACTCTCTCCTCAAGGCCTGTGGTTCCCAATGCTTTCCACATCAGCCAGAATTTGAATGCATCTGGACGCCTGCTGCACTGAATGGACTTGTCCCCAGTGTCGTAGCTGACATCATAGAACTTGTCCTGCTGGAACAGGTAGGCAGCCTTGGCAGAGTAACACTTCTTCAGGAGGCCCTGCGGGAAACACAGCAGAGACTTGGATTGGTGATAAGCATTTTCAAACCTCTTCACAAGCCAAAGCCTTTCTTTTCCTGTCTGTATGAAATGCTTATTAAAACAGATCTGGATATGCAGGATACTATCCAAAGCTTATGGTGTGGTTTAAGAACCCTGGATAAGCCTAAACCCAGTGAAGTCAGCACTGACAACCAGCAAACATTTTTTTATGATTATTTTCTTCATAATGTCATGGAAGAGCGGCAGGCTGAAGAGGAATTTTGACTCAGATCTCAAGAAATCATGAGAGTGGGTACCACAGAAACAGTTGCCCTAAAACATATGGATGTGAGAGAGGGAGAAGAAGGAGACACCTACGTCCACCGCTCCACTCTTTAGATCACAGAATCACAGAATATTCTAAGCTGGAAGGGAACCACAAGGATCATTGAGTCCAATCCAAGTGAATGGCCCATACAGGACTGAACGCACAGTCTTGCCATTATAAGCACCATGACCAAGAACAACCCCTGAGGAACTTCCTACATGTTCATAAATGGCTCAGTCTGTTCCTGCTCTGGTTAGTTGCAGGTAGGGAAGATTTTAGGCCTAAGAAATAAAAGTTTAGTCCTTGCTACCAAATAGTCACTGTGGATTTAGCATAGGCTGTCTGACTGAGCAGAAAAACCTCAAGGAGATTAATACAACCCAATTTTTTCTCTTTCACAGTTCAGACAAATGTAACATTTGAAAATAAACTCAAGAAAAGATACTTTCACATACGCTAATTATGATTTCTAAATAAAATTATTTTTATTCAGCAATCTCTAGCCTACAGCTTCTGAGAGGCAAGCTGGGCAGAGATGAGCAGCAGAAAACAGACAAAGATTAATGAATAATGTGGCAAGTTCCAGCAGAGAACAAGGCTGGGAAACAGAAAGCACAGAGGCCATTACAAGTTTAGAGGTGCGGATGAAGAGAAGAGACATAGGACTGGCTAGTGGCTGAAGAATGAAATATCAAAATATGATCTGTAAAACTATGAAGTAGAGAGAAGGGTTGGCAGAAAGCAGGTTACAAGAACAGAGATGAGAGTGGCCCTACGAGGGGCCCAGGAGGCAGAAAACATAGATCTGTCAGTGCTAAGCGGAAGAGCACAACTCATTTTCCAATTCAATATCACTCTTCAATTTGAACCAACAGAAAAAGCATTTCTCATTTCACCCTTTTCTCTGCATCTGCTGCAAGTCTGATTTTGAAATGGCACAGTGTCTGATATCAGTCTTAATCAAAGTGTCACATTCCCACAACAGAGGTACAATTCTTGATCTACATTCCAATACCCTACTTATGACTTCGGGACTGGCAATAAAATGAAGTAAAAAGGTCAAGAGAAAAAAAGAAAAATTAATCAACTGGCATACACAGAATAACTCTGCCTCTCTACTAGACTTCTCAATTCCCTCCAAAAAGCAAAGCAAGTAAAAAACCCCACCTACACACCTATTTGTAGAGCACAAAAGGAGAACACCATCGAGGGATTCTCCACAACTTCTGTAAGGGTTTGACGATCCCATTGTAATATTTGTTAGATAAAAGTACAGCAAATTTGGTCTGAACTCTTTAGGCACAGGAGCAACACGTTCAGCCTCGTGAAAAGGCAGTTTATATGACAGCTTGGGGGGAAAAAAGGGCCAGTGTCTGCTCTCCCTCTGCAGAGTGATAGCGTGCAGCTGCAGCACAGGGTAGCCACAGCTGGAGAGCCAATGATGGATGCAGTGTTTTGCAGCATATAAGATTCTAACACCTACTTTCCAATTTTCTCAAATAAAGAAAGGCAGGAAGATGCCATTAGAAACGACAGAATAGTCAAGCACTGAGGCATCCATACTTTACAGTTTTTTTACAGCTTTGTTTTCTCTGGCTAGCAGCTGCACAACAAGGAACATTCTGTAAAGACGGTGTGCTCTATTCATTCAGACCCTCATACCTTTACTTTCAGGAGAAAAACAAGTTTACTAGACATGCTGTGTAAAAAAATTTTTAAAAAACCCAAAACACACAAACAAGCAAAAAGGCAGCAACATACACAAATTTAAGCTAATTGCTTTGTCTCTTACTGACTCAAAATGTTGCATAATGTATCTGCAGTGAGTGTACAGCAGGGTTGATCAATGTGGCACTATCTTCTGCCTTATCAGAATGCTATGCAGCTGCACAATAGAGGATGTCACAGAATAGTAGTTCCCCTCATGCCTGTCATCCGATAAAGAGCAACCATTGTTTGTCACCTAAACGCAGTTGGCAATATTACAAAAGACTGAGAAGTTCACTTAAGATCACAGGACAGCTGCAGAGTCACACAGTTTTTAAAAAATGCTCTAGACTAAAAATGCAACAAATATTTTGATGGCCCTGGGTCAACCCACATTGTTGGTAATGTAGTTCATTAAAAGAAAAAAAAAAAGGCAGGTTCTGTCCTCGTCTCCTGGTGCATCTGAAGGTGACAACACATGTTGGCTTGATGATCCTTTTCCATCTGCCTACCTTACTAAGAATGTAACATGCTCAAGAAATCCTGCTGAAGATACTGATACTATCAATCTCCAGAGGCAAGTACAGTGACATCCTCCTGCATGTCATTAGAGCAGAATGGAAAAGAAACAAAAATCATCCTTTGTGAGAAAGAGAGAAATATTCCAGAAGAAAGATGGAGGAGGAGGAGAAGAGAAAAGAAAGGGAATGGAAGACAAAAAAAGTCATCTCAATTTTCCTAGTCAAATGATGAAAAAGTAGAAGGAATTTTTAAAAAGGGAAAGAAATATGCTTTAAATATGCTTTCTAATTCAACGTTCTCAGTCCCAAGAAGACCCCAACAGTTTTCCACACAGTAACTGAGCTGCTCCATCAGTTCAGAAGAATTGCAAAGGTTTCATTAGAACTGCCCATTTGAAAACTTTGAGTTTCTTTCTTCAGCATCTTTTATCTTTCTACCCTTTTTAATGCAAGTGCTCAACCTTACAGTCAGTCTGTTGAAGTTTAGGAAATGGAAATACTATTTTCATAGAGGCCCCAGTCCACTATGAAGTTTCAAAGAGCTTTTGATTTTAATGAAGTCTATGGATAGTTTCTGTGTGTTCTAACTAATGGCAAATTGATGAAAAAGTATTGATACTGAAAGCAAGAGCTCCAGTTTCAAAATTCAACATATTTTTCTCACTGAACAGACTTACCTACAGCAAGTCTTCTGATCTCTTTCCATTTCCATTGCTAGTTAAAAGTGAATTTCAATTTCATTAATAAAATATCTTTTTCCCCAAGACAAGCATCTCCCTGATTTGCCTTATCTGAGGCAATAAGGACAATCTTTTGAATAGCATACTAGAAAATTGTCAAAAGCAGTGCAGTGTGAAAGGACACTGCAGCAATTCATTTCGAGAGGTGAGAAGGAGCTCCCAGTTGTACTAAACACAAGCAAAAGCAATGAGAATAGAGCATGTCCTGCAGCTGTCCTGGAGGGGAATCAGGGAGGTAGATGTATCTGTGATATTGCTAAGGATGAGGAATAGATTACATGTGGATGGCTACTATCATCACTTTAATCAATTATACTCTGTAGTAAACGCAGATTTCATTAGCTACATCGATGAGACTTTATTCTTAACTAGTAAGTGAAAATTCTGCTTATTACCTAGAACTGATTCTGAATTACCTAAACTGCGCTTCACTCTCCCAAGTCACAGAGCTTTGGCACTGGTGATAAACAACAGTTCTCTGTTTACATGTAGATAATATTCACACAGATATAGAAGACAGCAAGGAAAAATTGGAGTAGCTCTGTGGTTTTAAGGGAGTAGGTACAACCCAACACCAATTCCCAGCATTTTAAGAACATATAAGACCAAAACTGACTTCACCAATGTTTTGAGATTATTGGTCCACCTAGCTTTGTGTTTAAACAGTCACTGCAATTCATTACTCAGAAATACCAGTGTTTTCTGAGTAAGACTATCTTGCTGGAGAAGTGATGGAAGTTACTCAGGCATGGCAGTGAAAAAGGAATAGCTGAGCACTTCCTGAGTGCTTTAAGCGCTGAAGAACTACAGTCATTGATGTGAGCTTTTACTAAGGAGTAACCAATCTCTTTCCCTTTGGTGAAAATGCTTCTCTCTTCTAATCAAGTCAAACATGTATGTCTCTTTTCTATCTCTACCTTCCTTGGAAATGTTCCAATTTTGTTTCACTAAGGCTGGAAGATACTTTTTTATCAGCATTTCACTGCAGTTAANTTCATTCTAACAAGCCAGTTGCAGTGTCTTAAATATATTAACACTGCTAAACCCCATTGAAGCAATATGGCAAAAAAAAAAAAAAAAACCAAACCAAAAAAAAAGCCACTATTACTTTTGTTAATGGGAAATTACAGTGTTACCAGTACAACTGAAATGTGATGACATCTTCTAAAGATTATCTTTCATACAGAAAGTATGAAAGAGAAAAAGAAAAACTGAAAGGGATTAATTTGCCCACTTATAATCAACTAAGTCTAATTCTGAAGTATTCCACAATTTCCAAATGGATCTCAAAGCAAATGGGAAGACAGGCTAACAAAACTTCCTTAATCAGTCTTTCAAAAGGAGATAGGGCAATTCATAAATGGGACTTAACATTCATGATTAACACTTTGCTGCTTTGGTTTCTTGCAGAATTCAGAACTTCAGATTCTACCTGAGGTTCCTTGAACATTCACTAGCAGAGCAATGTGTGCCAGACTCTTCCAGCTCACATCTCAGCATCCAGTCTCCACTGATGCATCTCAACCGCAGTGTGAAGGAATTATGTTCACATATAAATGTGTGCTTCATCTTAGCCATAGGTATTTATGTGCTTTAGGAGAAGTGGAACAAACTCCCAAGTGAGAAACTGATACATGTACACTTCCCTTCTCTTACTGGTGCAAAAATAGCATTTTTAATGAGAAACTGGATTCAGCTGCCTGTTCTGGTATGGAGAGGATCAAAGAAGTGAAGCAACACTTTTCTGTCAAAGTGTCCTAAATATGCATTTGATCTTTCTTTCTTAAGGATTTATATTCCAGCTAGTTAATAAGAAAGTACTCAAATCTGTATGCGTGTCTGTTTGCATACAAAGCCTTCACTGGCACATACGCAGAATGAGTAAGAGCCAATTTTCCAGAAATTAGACACAGAGTAAAACACCCTTTCTTCCTGATGCAGAGAAATCTTCTGCTTTCCAGAACATATCTCGCTGTACAACAGGATCTGATGCTATGATCCATAATACTTCTGTTTTCACTCCTCAAAGACCTAGGATTCAGCTTTACAAGTATTTCCAACACAACATTGCCCAGCTGTGGTTTAAAAGTGGAATAAGATCGCTCTACCAGACCTTACACTGCAGAAGAGAAACACAAAAAGGCTGCCAGAGCCCTGAAGTTGGAACAGTGTTCATAAAGTGAGTCTAAATGCTAGAGCAGCTAGAACATTTCAATCCCCTTCATTTCTTTCCTCTTTCTTCCTGAGAAATTTCCACTATTCAGTCCAAGTAGCCTAATCATTACCTGGGGCTATGTCTATGCACTGGGCCTAATTAGTTAAAAATACAGCACTGAAATCTTCCCAAGCCTGCAATTAAGACATCATATTAATCTTAGTCAATAGCTTCATTCTGTAGGTTTTTCAGCTTGGAATAAAGATAAAGCGATGCACAGTAACCCTGAAATCTAATCCTCTTGAATCCACATGCTCTAGTCTGAGGAAACGAGGTGGCACATTTCTCCTTGCTGTCCCGCCATGTCCCACCCCTGACCTAGACCAATCAGCTCCAAGAGAGTGCTGATTAGCAGCCATGTTCTTTGGTCCTCATCAGTGCTTACCAACAGAAGAAGTTAGTAACAATTTACATGGATAGGTAACCCCAGCAGCTGAATAGAAAATATCAGTTGTTTTGACAGAGATTTATAAGAGTAATTTACAAACCATGGCTACAAAATAGTGATGCAAACCTTAGGGGCTCAATATCTTTCTGATGTTGAGTCATTTATAACCTATGGCATATAAGGTAGAACTCACCCCTAATGGTGGACAGTGGGCGTAAGTTTTAGCAGGTCTGAGTCTGAAATGAAGCTTGAAATAATTTACCTCTTACTGGTTTCTTTTTTAAGATAAAAGAATGGCACAAAGACACAAGAAGGGATTTTTGCGACATTGCAGAGTCATCTTGAGATCAGAGCTCTGTTGTTTGCTTGCTAGACCTTTAAATTAGTCATGGCCTTTAGGGAAGTCTAAATCACCCTGCTGATGAGGAAGAACTGGTAGAGTGAGGAGAGAAGGCTCAGCACCTTTACCTGCATGTGCTCTGACTCCTACCCCTCTCCCACTCTGGTGCTCCTGTAGAAGGGGATGTGAAGATGAGCTCTGCCTGCTTTAGACAGACGCAGCACGGCTGCAGTCCCGATGGATGACAGCTATTCTGAGAACTTTGATGAGCTCGGTGTTTAAGTGTGCCAAGCCCAGGTGACAAAATACTCCATTCTGAATGCAAATCACGTACAGAAGTTAACTAGCAAGGGCACCAGCTGCAAAATTTGACCACTTGTGAATACAGTGACTTGGACGATTTTCACCCTGCTCTCTTATCCACCCTTTATTAATTGATTAAGTAGTGAAATTCGAAATAATATAATTCAGCCTTTGTACTGCAGTATAGTAAAACTGACTTTCAGCTGTTTTCCAATTATTTCCACTTTCATATTACAGCAATGACAGCCTATTAGAAATTAAAAAAAAGAAAGAAAAAAAAGGGAAAAAAAATTAAAAAAGGTCAGGAGGACTTACAGAGCTGTCTTTCACCAGAAGAGCACAGCACTGGATTCCTGCCAACAACATTTTATGGGGATTCCAGGCAACAGAATCAGCCCTGCAAAAATCATAAATGGAGAAAGGGAGATGAAAATTGCATCTATAATCATGGGTACTTAAGAATCAAAAAAGACCAAACACAATCCAAGCAGACAAACCAGATTTTCTGCACACCCACCCCCACTACAGGCTCAGAAATCTCTCCAACTATTTTTAAAAATGCAGCACTTATAGAAGCCAACAGGCCACACTGTTTCCACCTAAAACCCTGGTAAGTGAGCCTATAAACTGAATTGACTTACCTGTGGATACCATGAAGAAGTCTGCGATGCTTCCTTGATATCAAAGCTGAGCCCCCCCAAGAAGCCTGTTGGAACATTTATAGAGCCAATAAAACATTATTCGTATAAAGTTATTTTGATAATACTTCAACTAGTAATTTCTAAAGATGTCTTTTCTCATTTAAAACTTAGTTTACTACATGGTCCGTGGGCTAAATTTTGCCTTTAGTATCATCTCCTGAAATAAAGATGGCAACCTAGGGCTGCGTATGACATAGAGGAGGTGGTGATCTGTGCCACTACATGAGCCACAAACCAGAGTGGCCCTTCTGCATGAGCAAGGGCAACAAACTGAAATGTCCTTGAATAGCCAGACTCATCCCGGATACCAAATAGAGTTGCTTCCTTTTCCCCAGCCTTAACCTACCAGTGACAGCAGAAAGCCCCACTTTGCACATCTTCTCCCTGCTAGCCATTTCCTTTCTGAGAAATTCACAGAGGAAACAGTAGACCATGGTAATCTCTGCCAGTTGCAAAGTCCAGGCTCAGATTTTGCACAGATATGAAAAGCAAAGTCTGTCAGTGGGCAATAGCAGCATTTCTGTCACCAGCAACCCAACTGACCTTAAAATGACTTAAGACTCCCTCAGGTCATCTAAGACCTAAGTGTGTGCTCTAAGAGCCACTTAGGCTTTCTCTGTAGTGAGGAGCTCTTCCCTGAAACTCCTTATTTAGTTCCATCTACTCTAGACACCCATCTTGGGGTGACACCTTTGGCAGATGTGTCTCTCCAGGGACTACAGAAGAAACCCACACAACAAGCTTTTATTACACAAGTTTAATTTCTGGACAACTTGAATCAGGGAATGTGATTCTTTTTCAAGAATTCTGCAAGGATCATCAGGTGCTGTGATAGTTCAGCTCCCAAACAACAGCCTCAAATTTCACTGTAATCCTGCAGAAACATGACTTGTAACTTTGTTTCTCCAGCATGTCCAAATTTGCCATGTTATAGGTTGCCAATCAAACTGAACTTCCTATTCAGAGACAAATTTTACGCTTCTCATTCTATGATTCAAGGGAGTCAAAAGAGTCACTAACTAACTATAAGTTATTCTCTGATTTTTATAATTTATAAGCAACTCATTAAAATATAATAAATTTTTTACAAAATTTGTATCCAAAGATTTCTGTGTTGAAAAAGTTGACATTCTCACACTGTGAAAAACAGGACTAGAAAGGCATTTGAGAGGTCATCTCAACAGTGTGTCACCTCCAAAGGCAAGATTAGCCACACTCCTCTCATTTCTCTCAACCACATCTTTTCTAGAAGTTATTAATCAATGAATCAATTACACCTGTAATTAACACTGAAGTGAAAAATAAAATGCAGAGAGACACCAGCAATTGCTGCCTCCACAGCACTATTGGCACTACTTTCTGCCTTTGTTTTAAAAACTGCTACTGGAGATCTAGATGAGAGAAATGATTGTACTGGAGGTCCAGGCATCTCCACAATCTTTTGGTCTCTCCTTAAGCCATAGTAATACAAGATAAATTTGTGATCCATGTTTCTTTACCCAATTCAAAGAGCAACTGCTCAGGGATCCAGGGGTGGCCAAAAAAAAAAAAAAACAAAAAAAAAACACCATGAATGTGAAGGCATTTAAGAAGACTGAGAATCACTGGCTTTGTCTGGTTTTAAAGGCCTCTCTAATGATGGAAACTGCACAACTTAACCGCTTCATTTGTGTGTAACACGAATAACACGTTTAATTTAAAGTGTCAGTCCTAAACAATGTTAGCACTTGTCACACCTCCAGTGGTCAGGGGAACAGATTAGTCCTTTTCTTTTAGCAGCACCTTTTAAAGATTCTGTAGACTATTATGTTCTGTTTATTTGTCTTTTCTAGTTTAAATAACATCAGTGCTTTCTATATTTCCTTATTGGTCATAATATCTATATATGATTCTGTTTATCTACTTTGCTTTCCCATTTTCTAATCTTTCTCCTGTAGGGCCTTCTTGAACTGCATCTTTTTATTTGGACACAATCTAGATAAAGAAGATGGTATATGAAGCAGAAAGAATCATTTTATGTACCTCCTTTATTCAATTCAGAAAGATATTTAACTCTATTTGAAAATATCACTGATTTGTGAACTAGAAAAAGATCTGGGCTTTACAGTAAAGATCTGCTATGTAGCCAACAATCTCCAGCCTGTGTTTGTGCACTTGATTATTGCAGCTTAGAATTCTATCTTTATTGAACTGTAGCCTAGTTTTTCCACTTTTTTCTCCGAATTGTCAAAATCCCTTTGATTTCTAATCCTGTCCTCTCACTGCCTTTTTCAGAAGTCTTATGTCATTTTCAAGTTTGTCAGCATGTTCCTTTTCATCCAAGTTATTTAATGAAAATACCAGATCATTTCAACTCTAAGATAGACCTTTGTGGAATCCTGCTCAAAATTTTTTCCCCTTTCAGTGAACCACTGGTAAGTGCTCTGTGGGAATGGTTTTCCAGCCAGCTTTTCACTCACTACCAGAGCTGTAGCTTGGCACGTTTCTCTGGCTTTTTGATGAGATATTGCAAAGACACAGTAAAGTTGACTGCTTCTCCTCCATCCAGGAGACTACAGAAGGAGGGCAGATTTATTAGACTAGACTGACACATTTTGTTTGAGACAAATCCAGCCGAGAGCAACGCAGGGTAGGTCAAAACACGACTATTATCAACCTGTGTCCCACACAATGTAATTGGTAACAAGGTATGAGAAAATTGCTGTGTTTCATATGCAACGAATCACTTAGAGCTGAGCGATGGGAATCACAGTTTCCACTGCGTGATTAAGCTAATTACCTAAGCATGGGCTAATAGGTCAAGCCTGATTTTCTCTACTGGCCTAATAATAGGAGAAAAAAAAAATTGTGAAAGTCCGGACCATCAGGGAAGAAATACTCATACACAGCATTTAAAGCTACGTGAAGACAATACATGACATACATAAATGCTGGAGGGCATACTGATGACACAAAACAACTTATTAAGAAAGGCATCATAGATGAAGGTTAGAATACAATAAGTGGAATGCTGTAATGTGAACAAAATAAGCTTGGTATAACTTCTGCTCTTAGTCTTGCCTGAACTGCTAGGGCAGTTTGGACCTACTGGTATTATCTTCTTAAAACATTTTCCTTAACTCGCTTTTCCTCTCTGGTTTGTCTTCATGCGAGAGCTTATCTACTATTTCTGATGTTATTGAAATTTATTTTCCTGAAGCTTACTGAATTTCTGTTTACATTCTCCCTTTTGCCCTTCCTAAGAATCACAAGCTTTATCATTTCATATTTAATGAAAAGAGTCTCCCTAAGGCAAACACATCAATTTTTGGGATCAAAAAATATTCTGAAATGAGATAAATCAGTGTAAATCTGGAAACAATGCCACTGACATTCATATAAGATATTCTTAGTAATAGCTCGTGAGAGCACTTACAGTAGATAACCCTGATGCCTATCAATGACACATGAAAAGCCCTAAATTAGACAGAACTTTACCTGGGTTTTACTCTTTGTTTTAATTGTACTGTATCTTTTTTCCTTCAAAGTTGCAGCAGGCCTAAACAGCAGTACTTACTTGTTAGACTGCACAATGTGGAAAACATTCAACAAGAAGCCAGGCCTTTCAGAGGACCGTAGATTCTTAAAGATTTCAAAATTATTACATTACATTCTATAGTGATAGGAGGTATGCTTGCTTAAAAAAAAAAAAAAGAAAAAGAAAAAATCCTACTCTTCTCTGTGTTTCTTGTAGTCTTTCTGAATGGCAGAGACCCAATCTCACTGTACCTGCTCATATACAATTTCAGTAAGTCTATTTCTAGTGGTGCTATGAGAGAAAAAATGTCACACTAAGAATCACAGTCTGCTCATTTTACCATAGCACACTTGTATATACATGTGTGCCTGATGTCACTCCTGTGGGAAGCTTTCAGTCTTTCCCCATACCCTGTTCTCTTATAAATACAGCTAGAAACTTCTAACAAAAAAATAGAGAAAAGGCCGTCCACCCAGCCCTTCATAGAGTGTGAAAGATAGAGAAAATACTGATAGAACTTCTGAGAACCACTGAGAGGCTCATAACATGAATCACATCTTAAGAGAACAACTGGTCTTCCAGACCGTAAACCCAATTTATTGCTGGACATTTGTCCTTCTATTGGGAAACAATTAACATCTGACAACTACAATCATTTCAAAACAGAAAATTAACTTAAAGATATTCCTGGATGTTTTTACCTTAGTTTAACATGAGGCAAAATAGGAAGAAGTTAATTCTTTTCAAAACACTAACAACTGGCTATGGTTCAGAATACGGCCCAGGCTTATCCTGCCATATTTTAGTTCAGCTACAGAGACACTACTCACTGCTCTCCTACAGCCACTGGAGATGGCTCCAGCCACGTCTATTGGACTCACCTAAGGTCCAACACAGATTCCAACTACATCCCTCTTTCCACCAGCCATACACAGACACACAAGAGAGTTGTGTAACAAGAGTGCTGCATTTCTGCTGAAAATCTGATGAGTCCTTCTCAGCAGCACACAGCCACGAGGAGGCTTGGCAGACATTTTAAATATTAGGCCTGAATTCTGCATTTTTGTCTCCAAGACTCTATGAAAACTCTTTTGACTCACACGTACAGTGACTTTATTTATTAATGTCTGTGAGACATTTATTTGAAACACGCATCACTGCCTACGTGATCTTTCTTTAGATACTCAACATTAAACAAACACTTCAGATATTTAGAGCAGGTCTGGAAATCTCCACAAACATTGCTCCAGATTCTCTTATTGCTCCATGACTTTTAATCTAGCCATTCTGGATTTGTGGCATTGCAATTATAAAGAGAATGCAATTTTAGAAAATATGAAGAGGCCTATCTTTAGAGAAATGCATTTACAGCTAACTCTTTCAAGTAATAAAAAGGCACGATGATTATTCCAAAAAGATTTATGAATGGATTTTAACATCCAAACCTAAAATTACAAAGAAATTAAAAAAAAAAAAAGAAAAATTTCTGAACAGTTTAGGATAATGTAAGGACTTATACAGGAAACTCAAATCTGTAAATATGAAACAGAATAATTTATGGCTGGTTGGGCCAGAAGCACACCTTTATTTTAACTTGTAAGAACCTCACACCACAATTCTAATGTGTCTATACCCCAACAGAACGTGGGGAGAATCAAAACTTACGTTTGTATACAATCGCTCTTGAAGCATTTTTAGGAGGTAGCAAGAAGAAGAAATTGATTATAAAATATTTTTGAAATATAACCTGACAATAACAAAACGGCTTTGGCTGCTTGTCAGAACCAAGTTTTTGCTGTTTTGAAGCATATGTAACAGAGCCAAATCAGAATGTATTTCTGGTTCCTATGCAAGGAAAAAGAAATGCTATTAGAGCCCAACTTCTAAAAAGAAATATTAACAGTCAAAGTAAAATAGCAATTATAAAAAAGCAGTGCTAAACAAAACCACACAGTATACAAACTCACATCAACATGAAGCCAGAGGCCATGCTTTTCACAGATATCAGCAATTTTATCCAGAGGATCAAATGCTCCCAACACAGTTGTGCCTGCTGTAGCACAGACAAGAAATGGTGCTGACCCCTGCAATAGGATTCAAAACAAAAAAAAAATTATCATTTGCACTGCTCATCTCTTCCTTGTATACTTGTAGAGTTAAAGTACAAAAAGATCTAGGAATGTAGGACAAAGATGTGACAATCTACATTTTAATTTCCCAGCAGAAGGTACTGCATTTAATAGTGCTGAGTCTCTTTCTTCTTTTTTTTCATTAAAAAAAAAAAAGTCATTTTCCATTTCTAGTTAACACCATCCCAGAGCAGACTTCAGCAGCTTCAGACTGTTTTGACAGATGCTAGTTTCGTCAAAATCAAAACATACCAGATATTTGACATCTCTCTTTATATACTGATTTTCATTTCTCAGCCTTCCACATTTCACTACCATATTTGCTGTCATTCTGACTGATAAAATAAAGCTATTAGCTCAGCCAGCAGGCTACCCATGCAAGGAAAGGGCTCATCCCTTTAGGGTTTCCACATGCACTGTCTCTACAACACCCCTATTCTCTGCCTGGTGAGGAGGAAACTTCAGCTAGGGAATGTGATTTGCCTTCAGCTACATTGGCATGTACCACGACAGGGACGGTCACCACTGCCTGATCCCCTGCCTGACCTACAGCTCAGGGCTACTCCCTTGCTCCCACTCCCATCTAGGAAACAAGAAGGGCTGTAGACAGTAACTGAATGTTAGGAGAGAGACTGCTGGAAATCTCAGACAGTGTTAAGGTCAGGCAGGTGGGATAAGGAAAACTTTTGTCAGGTTTTCTGACGGTCTCAGGCAGCCACTGTCAGCCATCCATCTTTGCTTTACTTCAGCTAACAGCAGACCAGGTCACAGACCCTTGCAGATCTATGTGTCAGTGTCTACTTAGGAGCAGAAACTGCAGCAATAAAAGAATTGGTGGAGTCTGTAACAACTCCATGAAATTGAGGGTATCGGCCCTAGCGATGACTGAGCAATGACTGTGCAGTCTCTCTTGCTGGTAAATGCATGCTGAAAGAATGCTCTGCACGGTTCAGTATCTGGCCCACAGAATGACAACGCAGTTACTGAAAAGGCACTGAAGTTGTTATTAAATTGTACAAGCTGGGATCACTGAAATTCATTTGCAGTGAATTAAATCTCCCAGATGATGCAAGTGTGTCTACAGAGGTAACTCAGTGTAGCTTTAGCAAAATCAGACATCAGCTGAAAAATCAAACTCCGCATGAGTCTTCCATTTATCTTCACACAGCCAAAATGTGATCCCTTTTTTTTTTTTTTTAAGAAGTGTTGCTACTTTAAGCATCTACAGAGACAGACAGGCTTGATTCACATTTATGCTCTGACAGTTTTATACTTCTTTACAGTGTAGAGGACTGCTAGAATGGTACATAATTATGATTTATTTGTATTTTAAATTTCCTTTACAAATGGCTAAAGCAGTGAAAAGTAACATTGGAATGAACTTAAATTAATCCCATACACTCACAAAGACTTACCAGCCTTTAATTAACTTCTTGGTCATTTATTCTGAGTACAAGCTACCACAATAGTTAATCAAACTTACAAATCAGCCTGAAGCTCAAGTACAGAACACTTGTGAGGAAAAGGTGTATCCAATGCACCTATTTTCTGTTAGTGTTCCCAGCAATTTTCTCCCACAGCTACATCACAGTCAAACGTTCTCAAGCAGCCAGTTGGTAGCACAACTGAATAGAGGGACAAGTCTCAGATCTCTACAAATTCCAATAATTGCTACCATTATACTTCTCCCATAAAGAAGGCAATCAAATTTTTATTATTCTTGACAATATAGTTAAACTAATCTTCCTGCCTAAATTCCCTAAAAAGAGGCCTAAGACTCTCGCTATTCATATTCAGTGATCATTTTGTCTTCTATCATAAGCAAATACATCCTCTGTTGTCTAGAGTCATCAGAATATTTACTGTAATTCACTGAAGTGTCCTTCTGTAAAAGTTGTAAAGTAGCACTTTATCAAGGACAGACACACTTACTGAAGCTCTGATGAAATGAAAACTTTCCAATACACCTGTAACTTCCTTTAAAATGAAAGTGAAATTGTGTTTTCCTGTAAGCAGAGCATTTTAATATAGAACATTTGTTTTTAAATTGCAGAGTACCATACTGAGGTTGACCTTTTTTTAAAAAATCATAAATGCCAGATGATTTCTTTCAAATGACCATTATATGTATTATTACAAGAACAAACAAGAATACTGTTTTTGCAAAAGCAAAGAGTTGATTCTCCTGCAAGTCTGCTTCCTCTTGCTCTATTTTATTTCAGTCCTTTTTTCCTTCAGCTTGCTCAAATGAGTAAAGTACAGGTTGTCTTCATCAGATAATGCAAAGTACAGAAAGAGGCAAGCAAGAGAGTTTGCTAGGTCATTAGGGCCCCATGTATCAATAGCTATCATGCTATCCAGCATGAAACTCAAGTAAGAGATGGTTGTTTGGCAGAAAATGTATCTAAATCAGAACTTACTGAAAGCTGTTGTGGCCATGCCAGTGCAGGACAGGACAGGGCTGCCTTGGCTTTTCTATCAGCCACAAAGGCAGATTTCCTAAGATGGGATTCCATGGCAGGTATCGTCCATGCCACGGACATGGCACTAGTTGCTTTGTATTCACTCATCATGGACTAAGGGCTGAGCTCTGAATTCTACTGCTCTGGTGCACAAGCTGGAAGCAAGAAATAAGGTGAGCTAACAAAGCCAAAAGAAGAGCCTCTTGGAAGTCACATTTAGTTCTTTAAGCTCTCTAAAATAAATTATGTTGACTATAGTTAAGGGCTGTTTTACAGATTGTGGGAATGTATGTTAATGTTGTCCAAATACACATGTAAGTGCCTTTCTGAATTCTCGCCTTTGACTTTCTACTTGGCAAAGTCCCTAGGGGAAAAGAGGCACACCTCTGCACTCTTGCTACAATAACAGAAAGGATGGAATTCAGCATTTGAAGCTTGTAAGATAGTTTGAGACTAAGCCACATGTTACAGCTCTTGCTCACTGCAGAGGCAATAGAGCAATAGCTGCTGTAATTAACTGAAAAACCGTTTTAAGAAAACATACTGCATCCATTTAAAAAAGGATCAAGGGCAAAAGAAATCCTACAAGAAATGTTCTAAATACTTCAGAGCAGCATTGTACTCGGGACTTTGATTAGCAGTAAACACCCTGTGGAATTTTCCTCCTTTCTAAGAGTGTAGAACTCATAAGCCTTGGCTTGTTCCACAAGTTTGTGGCAAATAGATTGCACCTGTAAGAAAGAGGTTGTTACATTAACTGCCCTATTTTTAAGATTTTGGTCACTCTTAGTTTTCCTTCCTTTCACTCAGACACAAGCACACAGTCCACATACACTCCTCTCTCCTTCACACTCTCTCTCCCCCTCTCACCTCTTTCCTGGCCCGCTGGACTTGTTTCTCCAGTTCCTCAGGTATCATCTTACCTCTAAGGGACACAGATTTAAAACTTTTTCAGTTACATTCAAATAGGTTAGTTTTGTACAGCACTACTGCATTTTAACAAGGCTCAGAGATCACAGTCATGGCTTTTGCTTTCTTACCTTTCATCTGTTTTGATGAAGTACACATTCTCTGTACCAATACCCAGGAAGGAGGCTGCCTTCTTCATGGAGTAATGGCACTGTAAGTGAGAGAGGCACAAAAAAAAAGTACACACACAATTAAAACAAGAGAAATAAATTCCTTAACATAGGGAACAGTGACACTAAAATTAGTACAACAGCACCTAACAGCCATGACAACAGCGTATTCTAACACTAAAAGCAAACTGATAAGGTACATATCACAAAGTCCATCTTGTACTTAACACACACAGAAAACTGGGGAAAATAAGACAAAAAAGATGTTCACCATGTTTAAAATGCGGGCTTAAGAAAAAAATTAGAAGCTCTATTCCATACAATTTCTCTTAGAGCTGGCTCTGCATCAGAATGAAAAGTAGAAGCTTTGAAGTGTCATCAGGGAAGAATTATTAATTGTTCCATAATGTTTTAATACAACTGAGTCAAAAGTATCAATGAGTGTAAGAGCTAGGAAATGCATGAGGAAAAGGGTCTAAAGGCTGTTTAACTCAACAGCCTGGAAGCAATTAATTAGGTCTGAAAGTCCAAAAGTGCCACTCCTTGGAAACTGGACCCTTAGTTAGGGTGTATATTTGCTTGTAACAATTCTGCATGCTTTCTCTAATCCTCAGCTGGTGGCCACTGCCAGAGACTCCAGAGACAGGAAACTCTGCTAAACCGACCCGTGGCCTAATTCAGCAACCCATGTTCACAGGATTAAGGAGCTCAAGTCCCAAGACCTACCAAAGCTTCAGATCTGGTAAAATGGGGATTTGCAAGACTTTCAACGTCCTATCTCTGCGAAAGGATCTGAAAACCATAGTGGTGTGAAGATAGTTCACGTGAGTGTGAACCTTAGAAGCTATCATGAAAGCAAGCAGACTTTAGACAGGACTCAGCACATCTTCAGACTTTACTGTGGATTTTGCAAAAGGTTCCAGAGTGGGCCAGTCTGCATTTTTCGGAAGATTAAGTTACTATTTTAGCAAAGAATTTTAGCTAGGTCTCATCTCAGAGACATATCTGAATGAGTACACAGACACATGCAGCCCACTTCTCACTCTGCACTGAATAAAGGGCATCAGTCTTTGAAGCCTGTGAAATGAATGTAAAAGAGGATTTTAGAAATGGGTGTGTATTTAATCAGAATGTGGCAAAATGACTAAGGTGAGAATGCTATTCAAGCCTGCAGAACCCCCCATACTTTTTACAAGCTTTTTTCTGTTGAAGAAATATTAATGGTTTATCTAAACTTATTTCCAATATTCATCTTTATAAGGACCTGTTCTACCGAGGATATTGTTATTCCAGCACAAGAACACTTCGTCTTATTCCAGAACAAGAGTACACTGATCTCTGCTTAATTTGTCTTCAAGATTAGCCTGCGAATTCAAGATACAGTAACCTTCTTAACCTGAAGATATTTAGACGTCAAAACTACCCACTCACAGCAGTGGAGTCAGTTTTGAGAGCACACCACATCCCATAGGACTAGACAGTTCTTCTCAGAACCAAGACCATCCAACCCTCAGATTATCTCTGTCCTTCTCACAAAAATAAAATTGTCTCTTTTCCATATTATTACTGAAGGGTTAAAATAACGCATACTCCAGCAAACGCAAAGATGTCTAGAATTGTTACTTTTTATACAGGAGGTGAAGCCAGGTGGTTAATTAAATCCATTTTCTTCCTGAGAGTTCACACAAACGCAGTTACTGCAGAACATAATTATGAAAAATGTACAACATTTTAATGTGTGGGCATGAATATATTAAGGGTATTAAAGCCTGTCACGCTTATTTTGAAGAGATGGATGATCTCAGAGAGCTCTCTTTCTTTTTGACAGAGGTTTCCCTCGCCATCCCCCACTTTTTAAACAAAAGCATACAAAGACACTACCTGATACTATTGAGTAGTTTTAAGAAAGCTTAATTTGTAACATGACACATCCACAAGGCCTTTAGGGCTCAGTCACTGAGACTGTTACAAGAATAATAACATACATAGGTGGATAATTAGTCTTACATTACATCAAATTACATCAATAAAGGCAATAATGATTGTAAGTGACTGTGTGTTTTGTTCAGTAGAAGTTTGGAGATGTTTTTGACTGACTAGTGAATCACTTAAAATACAAGTTGCCTCCATCACTGATTTCTAGCCATTACTTTCAAATGAAAGGTATGAATCATCAAGAATAATCAGATTGCTCCAAATTGAGAAAGCAGTAGACCTGCAAATTCAGTATACTAGTAAGCAGACAATCAGTAAATTATATATTTTATCATGAACAATGCTATGAGAGACTGGAAAAAAGATAAAAGAGGCTTGAGTACCTGAGAGATTACACCGAAAAGCAGAGGAAAAGAGAAGAACAAAGTGAATACAAAAACAAACAGCCTGCAAGATACATTGTTTTTCCTCCAGAAGTACTTCTGTACTTCTTGGAAAATTCCATCCTTCAGTAGGACGGAAAAAAAACAAGACTCATAATACTACATAGACTTGAAATATGCTTCCTTTGATGAAAAGAGAGGTCTTTCAGTTACATGGATTGAAAACATGTAAGAATTTCTTCCCCCCTCCCACCACTATCATTACTAAAAGCCATTACACTAAATTTCATTGCATCATTTAAAAAAAAAAATATGCCAAGGAATATTTAGCAGCTATAGTCACAAAGTGTCAACTAATTCACTTTTCATAGCTCCCTTTCCAAAAAAGGAGAAAAAAATATCCAGATTAAAAGTACTATTTTAAATTCTGTGGGTTAAGATTACTCTTGCCATGTCTTTCACAGTTTAGTTTGTTTGGACAAATTATTAAATCTGTAGCCATTTGTAGTAAGAAATTACCACCTTTGAGTACAAGATCAAATTAGAACATTGGTGAATTTAAGATGTGCTGCTGCACTATTTCACCTATATCTAGGCAGAGTTTTCGTTTCCTAATAATATTTGCAAAGACAAGGTACTTTCCACCTGTGCTCATTAAAACAGAAGATAAATTTGTATTTTCTTGATTTTAAAAAGTTTCCTGGAAACATGATTGCATAAAGAAATTACATTATTATGAGACTGTTTTATTACTCATTTTTGTCTGTTGTAATTTCAACAGGGGACAACATGATGAGTTAATGTTGTGTTCTCTCATTTTATTACTTTCATGATCAAGTTGCACTGGGGAGGAATTTAGTTTCATTGCATCTAAAAAAAACTGCTCATATCAGCATGTACATTTCAACTGTTTACACATCCTTTTCTACCCTTAGTTACCTCAAATTTAGCCAATTTCTACCTTTCAGATCAATGTAACACATACTTGTGCCAGAATAAAGCTTAGATGGGACTCAAATAGCAAAAGGGAATAAAAAGGTGGGCTGGTGTCTGTAACTAGAACCGTATTCGCCTCCTGCAGAGACACAAATCATGCCTCCAGAAAGTGGGATATAACAATTACTCTTCTACTGCTACTGTCTCAAGAGGAAGCACTCTGTATGGTCCAGCAAAAGCATTACAGAGTAGCAGCATAAACAGTGTTCCCTGTGTATCACCACAGTTTTAAATATCTAAGCATTTACTTGCAGGAACGAGGAGCCTTTTTATTTCTGAAGGCCAAACAGAATATGTGAGGACCCTGGGTGGTCATGCACTAAACATACATCTTTACATTATCCAAGAACATACAAAAAATACACAGCCCTGGATCACATAAGTCATTAAAAGTCTGTGCGCTCCCTTGCTCTGCAGCAGGGCAACTCTTTCAACCTGACAAGTGCCAAACTGAAACTTAGGGACTTAGCAAATCAAGGCAAAAATCATTTTATTTCAGCACAGTGCTGCAGCCAGGCCCTAAAATGACACAAGGGCCTTGAACAGTCATGTCTTTTGACTCATCAATACTTGGTTCATTATAGCCTCATGGCTTCTCCATGCCAATGCTCTTGCTTGATTCATGATGAAGATAAACCCAGGTTGTTACACTGTTAACTTCTTCAAGTTTGTCTCAGTTTTTGTTTGTTTCTTTTGGCCGGGGAGGGGGAGGTTTGACAATTTGCTTCCCCAGGTACCTCTTCAGTTAAAACAAAACCAACCAAAAAAAGACCAACAAAAATGAAGGATGTTTGGATGAGGGGATTGAGTGTACCCCCAGGAAGCTCAGCGATGACACCAAGCTGCGTGGGAGATTGATCTGCTGGAGGGTAGGAAGGCTTTGCAGAGGAATCTGAACAGGCTGGATTGATGGGCAAGGCCAAGGGTGTGACGCTCCACAAGTCAAAGTGCTGAGTCCTGCACTTGGGTCACAACAGCCGCAGGCAGCACTACAGGCATGGGGAAGAGCGGCTGGAAAGTGGCCCAGTGGAAAAGGACCTGGGGGGACTGGTTGACAGCCAACCAAACATGAGCCAGCGTATGCTCAGGTGGCCAAGAAGGCCAATGGCATCCTGGCATATATTAAAAATAGTGTGGCCAGCAGGACCAGGGCAGTGATTGTCCCCCTGTGCTCAGCACTGGTGAGGGCACACCTCAAATTCTCTGTTCAGTTCTGGGCCCCTCACTGCAAGAAAGACATTGAGGGGCTGGAGCGGGTCCAGAGAAGGGCAACAGAGCTGGGGAAGGGTCTAGACAGTGAGTCTTATGAGCAGTGGCTGAGGGAGCTGGGGGTGTTGAGCCTGGAGAAAAGGAGGCTCAGAGGGGACCGACCTTATTGCTCTCTACAACTGCCTGAAAGGAGAGTGTAGCCAGGTGGGCGTCAGGCTCTTCTCCCAAGCAACCAGCGACAGGATGAGAGAACATAGCCTCGAGCTGTGTCAGGGGAGGCTCAGGCTGGACAATAAGAATTCCATCACAGGAAAAGTTAAGCATTGGAAGTGTGCCCAGGGACGTGGTGGAGTCACCATCCCTGGAGGTGTTCAAGAAACAACCGGACATGGCATTTAGTGCCATGGTCTTGTTGACAAGGTGGTAATCAGTCAAAGGTTGAACCTGATGATCTTAGAGGTCTTGCCCAACCTAAATGCTTCCTCGGTTCTGTGATTCAAAGGTGTAAAATGTTAAATAAGACTCAAAATAAAAACAATAATAAAAAAACTAAGATTGTATGACACCAGCACTTCTCTGCTTATCTCAAGTGTGGACTACCGATTACATAAATTCTCAATATGTAATATCTGAACAAAAGTTTCCAAAAGGTCATGTAGCTTAGACTCAGTACAGGTGGACCTAAAATAAGTATAAATGAATATGCCCATTTCCTCCCTCATAACCATGAATAAATACTAGTGATCTTAGAAAACTGTCACATTATCTAGCTATGAAAAGCATCAGTTTTACAGTACATGATTATTGAGTACTAAAGACTACATAGCTGTGTGAATCACACAAAGTATTAGAGATCAAAAGCATGGCCTTACAAATAATTTATCAATTTATTTTTCCTGGTCAGCTCTATGTTTTATGGTTTTGGTCTTCCTGGTGAAGCAAAGACATAAAAATAAATTTATTCTGTCAGTCAATTAAAGTTTCTTTTGACATTAAATTAAATGTTTGCATATTTCAGTGTAAGAAAATGTTGTACTTAAATCGTGCAATTAAATAAAATGTTACTTCATGATAAAAGCTTTGTGGGCTTCACTTCTAAAGCATTTATGGAACTTGCTTCAAACTAATTTTTTCCTCAAATATTTTGAAGATGTAACATGATGGATTGAGTATGAACTGGCATGTCATTTCATATACACACTTTTCAGGGAGAAAAAAGAAAACAAAACCAAGGAAATATATTTTAGTTGGGGAAAAAAGAACAACAAACCACCACATGTTGGCTCAGTTCCAGAAGACACGTGTTATTTTGGAAAACTTATACAATACCTTCATCCCTTAGGCTTCTTCAAAATAAGCCTCTCATCCATTTACACTGCAAACTGTTCGGAGCATAAATGTCTGAGCTAAAATTATTCTAGTAACTCTATATTTTCTAACACAACAGGGTTCTGTACAGGCTTCCACTGGGGCCTTTATGCAGTAGAGTCAAAATTAATAACAACTATGCACTAAGCAAATGATAAACTCTTAAAACTGAAGGGACAGGGAAGAGAACAGAGCCTCCAAAAAGTACCTTCAGAATAAATGTGTGAATGTAACTCAATTTCCCACAGGCATTTTGGACTGATATTATTCAAAAACTTTAAAAACTTTAAAAACCAGCCACATATTTTCAATTATTTAAAGAAAAAATGTCTAAAGGTCCAGCATTTTTTTCTGAGAGGCATATGGTGGGCTTGACTCTGTACCACAACCAATCTGTATGCAGACATAGGGCAGAGTGGGAGCTGCAGAGAGCCCTCTCACAGGTCCACAAGTACTCAGCTTAGTACAAATTAAATATGCAGGAAAAAACCTTTGGCATTCAAAACCTACCTACAGTTCCCGCTATACTTTATGTTGTGGGAAATCAAATGCTGCAGACCTCCACAGTACAGCACATGCATTCTGCTTCAGGTTTGCCCCATGTACAACTGATTCTTACATCAGCAGTTTTCAAAGCAGGAACATCTGTGTTTGTTTTCTGAAAGCAAGAAAGCTTCTGCAGGGAAATTTACCACCAGACTCTTCCACTTAGCTCCAATATTCCACATCATACACTGATGGCAGAATTATTGTACCAGTGCCCCATCAGATATGCAAATGATATAATTTTGCAGCTATTGAAAAATAAAGTTCAAAAAGCTTTTCTTCGTTTTCTTTTTACCTCTTCCGAAGTGAACAGAACTAGTCTTGGCAGACCTGAAAGCCCTTTCTCCTTTATCTCAGGGCAAAATTTGTATCTTGCTAAGTTCATAGCATACATATTAGAAACAGAGCCACCTGCAAAAAGAGACATACAAATATTGTATTAGCCACACTACAAGTACCTTTCCTGTATCTGAGTGTTTGACCTATTAAGGGAAAAATAAACCCCACAGGCAGCCTAGTGATGCATCCATCACTGTTTACTTCCTCCCCTGAAGGCTACATACATAAAATGAACCTTGGGCTCTGCAGCAGGCATGGAAACAGAGCCTGTTTGGATGCTCTTTGGGGATATTTCCTGAGGAATAAGAGCTGTGCACAAGCAGTCCTTCCCGACAAAGAACACCCTGCCACAGCACCTTCCCCTCTACACTGAAGCAGTGCAAGCTCAGCTGCCTGCACTGAGCTCAGAGCCTTGGAGATCTCTTGGGCAACCAGGCCTCAGAGGACCATGGGAGAAAAAGGTTTTTGGAAAAAAAAATCCCAAATACATACACAGTGAGTGGGAACTGAAAGATCTGCAAGGTAAGAACTGGACAAGCTTTACTCACTCAGGACAGGTTTTATTCACCTAGAAGGACAAAACCAAAGCACTAAGAAAAACCCTTTCATAAAACTAGAACCAAAAAAGGACAATTAATTTATCTTCTCTCAGTAGATCACTAAGTTTTAAGCCAGAAATTCTGCTGTAAAAGTAAGGCTTCTACCAAAAATACGCATCAAATTTGACGTGAAAAAAATCCATACCATTAATTATTAAAAAAACAGGGAATTTTATCTTATTTATTTTTCTACTATTCATGTGTAGGCGAGAATTACTGATTTTGTTTTGGTTTTAGAGAGGGAGTTTAAACTCATGTACTCATTTAGTTTCTCTTCTCACCCCCAAAATAGATATAAAAGCTCCACATCTAGCCCAATTATTTGTTATCTGAATAATCTGTGAAATATCACAATTATGCTTCATTATTTCAATGCAGTGGGCTGCATTATTTCAATGAAGTGGGCTGAAACACTGCCTTACAGAACATTTGAAAAACATGGTTTATCAAGCAGCTTAAGAAATATCTGTTTGGCCTTATCATAACATTTGATAAAATTATAAAAATTCAAAGGAGTTAAGATAATGTAAACTCTTGCTCCCACAGTGCATAGGCAGGACACACAGATCCACACCCTCAGGCACCATGGGTTGGCATCTAGCACACAAATCAGCTCCCTGTCTGTCAGCTGACTCCTTCCAGTGAGGCTGTTGGTATTCTTAATAAGGTCAGGAAGGGCATCAGCTACAAATAATTAATTTCATACAATTCCATATAATTGTATTTAATGTAGAAGATTTTTCATCCATTCACTGGTCAGAATCACCAAATTATTACTAGGAACACATGAGATAAGCCTATATTAAATAGTTTTGTGTATCACTAGACTTTTGCATCCATTTTCAAATATTCTACATTAATCCAATGTTCATAGAATTAATGGTATTAGGCAGTTTATAACAACTCAACTTGAAGTCTGAACTGTTCCTACCTGGATTAAATATACCATCACCTTCTTCCCAGCCTATGAATTCAATCATTTTCTTGATGACTGCTTCTTCCACCAACAGAAACACAGGGGATACTTCAAACGTGTATCTAAAGATAAATAATAGCATAATTGGTATTAAAACTACAGAACTCGTGGCACAGAGCATTGCTAAAACTAAATAAACAGCTCCTTGCACCTTTCTCTCATCCATCAACAGTTGATCACCACCAGCAGCAAGACTCTGAACTAAAAACATTATGGATCTGATCCAGTAGAGCAACTGCTTAGTTTCTGGCAGCATCTCATTGACACTTCCACTCTCAAAGTAATACACCACAGTTTGCTCTTAATGTAGGTCACACACTTATATTTCAGCTTTACATTTGCAAGTAAACAGTAGACAGGCAACCATTTGCATTCAACTCTGTGCAGAGCGCCTCAAAGGAATGAGCAACTAAGTTAAGTCTGATTAGTTCATTTTTATGTACTAAGTAGCATAAAAGTCTAGGTTTAATAGCACTGAAAAGAAAATCCTTCTCTTAAAATCCATCTTCAGCCAATCTGAATCAGCCCATTTTCTCTCCCAAGGTCTTGCACAATTCCTATCTCTTCTATAACACCGAAAACAGAAATCAGAAGCAAGGAAGCAAAAAAAGCTGTTATTCCAAAAAGCATGTTAATTCATCATCAAGAGGACAAAGAACCACACTTACACACTGGGGTTCAGTGCTTCAGTAATGAAACGAGCCACTAACGAGTAATAATCTATTCCAGCATACAGCTGATTGAAAAATCTTGGATGATCTGAAAATACAGATGAAAAGCAAGTGACAGGATATATCAGAAAAGAGAATACATCACAGTCCCTCTCAGCTGAATGCTGATCAATGCAAACCCCAATTCACTCCATTCTCTCAGTATTCTCTGGATTTACTGTCCTTTTCTAAAGTTTAACATTCATTTGAAATTAAATTTAATAAGCGCTTTCAAATCTCAAAACATGGCTTGAGAAATGCAAGTGGTGCACAGAATGAATATAAGTTGTTCACAAGTTTTATAAATCAAAAAATAAAGGGGATTGACAATTGAGTATACATAGTGCCTTTAAACAGTGGGATTGAAAGGCCACAGTTGATGCTCAGCCAAATTTTGCTAAGCAGTAAAATACAGGAACCTGCTGATCCCAAGCAGCTGTGCCTTTTCTCCCACCAAAGTCTCAACACAGAGAGAGAGAGGCAGTCTAACAGCTTGGAAAATTTCGCTGCACACTTAAAATTAATGAGAAGTTAAGAGAATTTATTTACCTGCCTTGAAACACTGAGATATAACTAATTTTGACAAAATTCTATAGTATTGCTGACTATAAAAACAACTCAGTTCAACAGTGGGGGGTCACCACCTAAATTTTAATCCACAGCACAGCATTTTTACATGCAAAACCAAGTAAAGAGTATGGCTCCATTTATGTTATATCTGGGGCTTCAATAAATGTCTATACTTAAATTAAAGACTATTTGCACAGCATATTTTTATATACAACATCCTTTCGAAGGTGACACAGTGTAACAAATTATAATCTAAAGGCAATTTGCAAAAGTAAGATAAACAGAACATCTTCCACTTACTCAGTAATTATATCTGCATATTATTAGTACACTCCCCCTGCAGATCAGTATCACTACTCTTCATGGTTTTCAAAGGCGTAAGTTCCCTCTCAAAATTATTTTACAGTTTTACTCTGCAGCAACAGTGACTGTAGCAGGGAATGCAGCCCAGAAATGCACAACTAACTACATCAAATGTCTTTCTTACTTACCAAAATACAGCCTAAGCCATACAACATCTGAAATCCTGAGCTACTGATTCACAGCGCTATTTCCTGAACACATGTTGTTCATCCTTTTCACCAAGACTGAATTACCCTGCACATGCTGCAGAAAGGTTAGCTGTAGAGAACTAATCCTGCAGAGCTGTGGCGTACTGTCTCTGAAACACTGCAGGCTCTCTTCTCACGGTGTCTGGAACAGGAATTACTGCCTATCAGCTAATTAACACCCTACAAGACTACTTCTCAAATAGAACAATAATAAATGGAGCGTAATCATCACTAAGAACATACAAGGGCAATGATGGTGCCTCCAAATCTCATCACTCAGACAGCAGGAAATCACACAAAAAGGTCCTTCTCCTGCCTATTCTGCTAGACTGTTACATCATTTGTCTAGGTGACTTTCCCAAGACTTCAAAATGACAGAATCTACTATTAATGCCAATGGTATTAATTGCTTTTTGATTAGTTTTCCATTATTACATATTTTAGACAAACCTATGGTGACCAGAATTCAGTCAAACAACTGTTTGCACACTCATATAGGCAGGAGGAAAACAAACATTCACACTCCCAGCTCCCTGAAAGGTGACAGAGCTAAGTAAACATTATCCCGTCTAAGGCAGCATGCGAAACAACTGTGCTCAAAATCCCGTTCCTACTGGTTTTGACGCTGTATTTTATAACATCACGGCAGAGCTGCAGGATCTTCTGATGACATTCTCCGCTGTCCCTCATTTCCAGGTCAAGAATCTGCTTAAGGGTTTCGGGGGCTTGCCATTCACAGACCTAGTGATGGGGAGCAGGGCAGACACCGTCAGCGAGCAGCTTAGCCAGGAGCAAGAGGTTATAGAGGTACAAGGCAATCACCCTGCTCAGCACTGTTTTCACAAAACTTCCCATGGCAGGGCAGCATGCCACCAGAAAATACATCCGCTAAACTGGCCCCATGGCATGTTGGTTTTATCATGTCTCAGGCAACATTCAAGCATAAATATTGGAGTGGGAAATGCTGAAAGGCAGAAAAAAAGGAGGCCTGCAGCTCAAATTCTGTCTTTAGCTAAGGATTTGTAATCACAGCATTTTCAGATGCTGTTTTGCCAATGGGTGGGAGCAAGCAGTGCATGCCCAAAGGCAAGAGTGATTTATTTGCAGGACCTCTTCCCATACAGCCTCTTAGGCAGGTTCTGCAGAACCCACAGCAATCTTATAATGCTGTCCTTTCATGGTGGTACCACACCCACTCTCCTCCTTCTCCAACACCAGCGCCCCTGAGGAGCAAACAAATAACTGAACCCCATCCCAAACACGAAAAACACTACAGCCATTTGTGATCTCAAAGAAAATGACCTTTGTATTCTGAGATTTAAAAAAACCCATCATTTTCTGGCAGATATGTATGCTAATTATGTTATTGGAAGGCTTTACAATATATTCTTTATTAATTTGTAAGGCCGCATTTTATTTTGGAGCCAGGCACAGTCTAGAAACAATTTTGACGCTACTTAGAGTGCAATAAAATACAGCTTATAAAAAATTGATTTATTGTCCATTATGTTCACTACAAATTCTCAACAACACTCTATGGCTTTACCTTTTCAGTTACATCATCCGCTTTCTGGACAATTTCTTCCATTATAATCTTACAGGCCTCTTCCACAAACTTCTCTCCTGCTTTTGAGTCCATTATTGGACCATTTAGGATGACCCCATCCACCAAAACAGCATTCTTCTTCTGGAGCATCTCCTGCTTGCATACACCAACTGTAAGAGAAATAACTCATCACTAAATCAAGAATAAATAAATAATAAACTAAAAAAAAATTATTTCACTGCTGGAGATTTACTCAACTAGAGAAAAAACTCACATGGACTTTACCTGTACAAAAATCCTAGATTGTGGTGGAAGAATCTTTACAGACAAAAAAAACCCCAAAACGCATTACTTCAAACATAGACTGTTATTCTGCAGGCAATAATAGCCTACTTGCATTGTATCTACTGCTTTCTCTAACATACAAAAGCATGCAAGGGATCTTCCAAACACAGAGGAAAATACAGTTCTGGCTTAGAACATGTTACAGCTGTATAAACAGAAATACAGTGAAAGATAATGGGCATTTTTCTTAGCTGAAAATGTTTCCCTCCACAAGCCATCCCTCCGCTCCCACTTTTTCATGAAATAACTTCCAGCTTTGTTTCCCGTATCTTTATGCTGCTCTTTCCCACCAGCCAGTCCTCTTGCTCTGAGTCTTCTGCATTCTTTGCAGAGTGCTTCACTGACCCACACTCCATAAAAATAAAACCTTTCGATGTCACATACCTGTAGTTCTTTCTGCCCTTATCCTATGAAGTGCCCTCAGCCACTCATCAAAATAATCTGCTGGGCAGATTATCTTGTTTATTCCTTTCTCCAGTGATGATCTCTTTCTCGTCCCCTATCTTTACCCAGGAGACGTACTCTCCTGATGTGTTCCATGAACGCATTTTTACTTCCTCCTTTACATTACCCCTGAGAGCACATCCAAGATGCTTGTAAGACACTGGCCAATAGTGACAACTATGTATCTCTTTCATGTATTGATTTCGTATGGCAAGATCAGGACTCTGGTTTTCATCAACATGAGGATGAAGATGAAACTGAGACATTTGCAGATATCTAGGGAATAGATATTCGAAACAGGATCGCGCTGAAAGGAGAAGCGGTAACTACTATAGCCAAATTATCTGGGTTACAGGCAGTATCTGTTCACTGATCCTGCTTCAGAATAGCTAAGATCTATAAAGCCAGGCAGCACTGCCACCATGAGTCATCTTCATTTACAGGGAGGACAGCACAATGCTGGGGTCCACAGAGAAAGTTCAATGCCCAAAAGAGCTTTATCTTATTGCTTTACTTTTTGGTCAACTTAAAAAGTGGAGAAGATGCAACAGGTGGCTCTTTCACAGGTCTAAACAAACAACTGAATTTCCAGAGGACTGCCAGGCACTGTAGTCTGGCACATTCATCACGCTTATCATAATTACAGCTCCTCATGCACAGGAGGACACAGAAGAACAACAACGCTGCTGAGAAATGTGCATCACTTCAAGGCCCATTGATTGAAAGAAACCCTGCTAATCCCACGAGCTTTCATTTTCTGGTAACTCAAAGAAGCTATTCAGTTCACTTTGACTTATCAGGAGAGATATGACAAACAAGATAAAATCCTAACATGAGATGGGACCTCACACTTCCCATAATGCTTCCAACAAAACTGACACACCCCAACCCCTCCACCATGCATTTCTGAAATTACTTCTATTTTTAATCCAAATGGGCAGCATACTAAATCTTCCTGAACAGAGTAGCCTTCAGCACATTATTATAGGAAAGGCATAAAAGTTCTTACGGGACAGATGGAGAACAAGCAGGCAAACAGTATTAAATAAAGAGCGGGCAAAGAGGGAAAAAATGTCATCAAAATTGACATCAAAAATGTCAATTCTCATCATGCTTTCCAGCACACCACAGCAGAGGCACTGTAAAGAAACTGCAGCTTTGGAAAAGTCTTAGATGTTTATCTCTGGAAACACATGCTAGTAGGTCAACCTTACAAGACTTAAAACCCTGGGTATTACCATGAAGTGGAAGGCATCAGGGCTTTGGGCAGAGAGAACAGAGTCTATTTTTGTGTTGAGACTTAGTTATTTGATGCATAAATAGCTGCCTTATGTACTATTCAGAGTTTAACATAAACACAAAAAAGAATTTCAACCTTAACATCACCTGGAGAGTCTGTGATCTCCCTGTGTGCCAAAGGTGTTTTGTTTCTACGAAAAAGAGGACAGGATCTAAAAAAAATATAGTGGTAGATTAATACCTATTGCAGAGCACAGATATTGATTCCTTTGGTTACAAGCAGAATAGATGGCGGAGCAAGAGAACTCACTAACTCTTTAACCCCTTTTTTTTGTTTGTTTGGGGTATTTTTGTTATTGCTGTTTGGTTGATTGGTTTGGGGTTTTTTGTCCCCCTTCAACTCTCAGGTGTCTGCTAGAAGCAGAGTTGTGAAAAGGATTTCTATTTGTAACTCCCTTAGCCCTATTCCTGTCACTTTTGCACAGAGATGAGATACTAGTATTTCCATGACTTTACAATGATCTTTTCACAGGAATTCTGCAAAAGCAGAAATTTACATTACTTTTTCTAGCAGGTCTTGAGGGAACTGAGTCATAGGTCTAACAGCTGCCTGTTTGAAGCAGGTCTTTTTACCCCTATACCCAGTTTTACAGTCTCCCCAGGATGCTTTGCAGATCCTGAGGAAGAAGATACGCTCCAGAAAACAGGTGATGGTCTACTCCTAGTCCCCACATCTGTTTTGGAGCTTGAGCACAGTCTATGAAAGAAAAGCAAAGCAGAGAGGTTAGAAGAAAGGGATGGAAGATGGCCTTCATTTCAACAGCATTTCACCTGTGTAAAGCTCCAGCAAAGAGTTTGTAACTTTGCCTATATTTCATTTCATGGAATAATACTCCTTGCAATTATTTACCACTTCCTCAATAATTTTTTTTTGTTATCGCTTATATTTTCAATCTGAATTTGTTGCAAATTTTGCCCTAGAATATACCACAAGACCATTACATGAAATTAGCAGAAACAATTATTTCACAATCAGGTGCTAAATCAAGCCCCAAGCACACACATTTTTCTGAGGTAGACTTCAGGTTCTGGAAACCACTACCAGATACATACGCTCTTCTCACCCCTCATGATCTTCCTGCAATTGATGATACTTAATCTTCTACTTGTAATTGTCTGACTTCTGGAGTTCTTATGAGATGACCAAACTCTCCGCATATCAAAAAATTAATGTTTCCTCTCGGTTGCAGTAAAATCCTGAAGAGGAAAGCTAAGTAGATGATAAACCTCTGAAATTCCATAACATTTTTTCTTTTTATCCCATTTTTTAAAAGGGGTCAATGACCAATTTATTATGCTTATATAGGTGAACCTCCAGAAACAGGTTCCATTTCTACGTCACAGTTAAATAGCATGCCTTTAACACATTCTCAGAGCTCAGCATCCAAGCTAAGAAACACACACTATGCTGATGATACATTGTCTCATAAGAAAAAAATAAAAATATTCATCAAATGTTCACAACACTATTTTCCAAAAATTTTGGGCCTTTTATATATCTGTCTCAAATGCACCTGATTGCACTGAAGGAACACAATTTTCTTTGAAGTGGGAAAGCCCACTTCATAGAAACAGCATCTTGTCACATATGCCTGCTTTGTTTTCAAATACGATAGGGAAACCATCTAGAGATGTGGCTGTAATAAATCTGTTCTTTCCTATTTGAGGATACAGAAACACACTCCAAAGCAGACTCAGAAAACAGACTTCCAGAAAATACATCAAATACAATTTCAGCCATAAGGCTCCAGGCTTGAAACAGAACTAAAAATTTAGCAAATGGGAGTGCTTTAACACAGAGATTAAGAATTACTGACTGTTTAAGATATCCTCCTGCGAAAGAGAAGACTCAATCCTGCTCCAGTTGAAGGCAATTGGGCATTCAGCCACTGGCTTCAGCAGCAGCAAAATCAAGCTCATAATTCTCACATTTCATCCTGAAAGAAACATTCTATTACAGAAGCCTAAGGATTTCCAACCAGCATTTCATTTTTATGATCAATATTATTTTCACAGCAGCAAACATAAATTAATTGGAGTTGGAATAATGTACAGAAAAAAATAAACATTTTTTCAGATGTTTCTATATCTTTATGTAAGTACCACATATATTTCAAAAGCTTCATCTGTTTCCATATTTGACTGCTAAATCCTTGCACTACAAAAAGAAACTGAAGCATTGTACTTGGCCCATTCTAACAATATTTGGGAGAGTAGCACGAAATGACCAGAAAGATTTACTGCTCACATGGCAAATGAGGAAACAGGAGGGGGCTCTTGTGAAAGAGTAGCTTGTACTTGAATGCCAGAGCCAAATCCTGTTCAGTTTATAATGTATTAGCACCACTGACTATTTGAGGGAATGCAAAAAGCTGGCTTTGACCAAAGGCCTATTTTTGCTTTGAAACAAATGCAGTAGTACTTGCCAGCATCAATTAGAAAAAAAAATAAATTTCTCATTCACTATGATCTAGTCACGGAGTCTTCTTTCAGTGTGTCCAGCAAAAGAAAACAAGTGCCTTCACCATCAAGACTGCACACCACCATGTTTAATGAATTACTGGGGTGCCATATCATGTATCAAACCATTAAAACACATACTTGTCCCACACTATGCAGCTATTTGAGTCCCTTGGTATAAATAATCTTTAAAGACACTTCTGTTTCTATAATCACTGCTTTCTGTATATGTGAATAAAGTAAAGCCACTCCAGTCTAAAGGCAAAAATACATTGTTTCTTTGTAAACTGATTTCCCAGGCCTGTCGCCAAGTAAAGGAGATTCAGTTTTCTTAATATCCTGTATATAAAATGACTTGTTGTCCTGGAAAAGCTATCCATATGGAAAAAAAAGAAGCAGGCATGGGTATGGTAGGGCTTATGCAATTCCCCCTATATTACATATTCTTGTTTTGCACGTTTATGAGCCAGGCCTGTGGACAGAGAACAAGATGGGTGCTTCCCCTCAGAAGGTCTGCAACAGCCACCCCCACACAGGAATCCTCTGACTGTGAAAAGGCAAATGTGACCTTCATAGAGAAGGACCCAAGGAAAACAAAAGTGCTTGTGTCTGGGCTCCAAAACCCCTGAATAGACTCATTGAGCACACTGCTAGCACTGAACAGCAACAGCACAACAAATGGGTCCTATTCTCCATCCCACACCTGAATTTCCCTTTCCCAAAGGAAGGGTTGGGAGAATGAAATGATGAGAGGAGGCCCAGCAATAAGTATCTGACAGGGAATGTGAGGACCACGCTAGGACAGAGGTCCTGCTTTCAGAGGTAATTCCAGAGTTCTGAGGGGGGCACCCTTTTGAGTTGAATGCTTACAACACATCATGTTGTGCAGCCCTAGGCAGGATTTGCTTTTAAAAAAACAAAAGAAAGTAAAAAAAAAAAAGATTCAGACATTTTTATGCAGCCAAATCTCAGGAATTGATGTTAATTTTTCATAACAACTCTGCAATGCCCTAACCAAGTAACTGCAGGAATGATTCATGCTGTAACGTTTCCAATTAGGAAGAAAGGCTGTGGAGAATCGGAATTCACCTTGATGCAAAACTGAGAAATGGCAAATGCCAACTATGAAACGGAAATCCCAACGCCCTGGCCCCAGTGAGATTCTTTCGGCTCACATGTTCTAACTCTTAACACCTGCTAACAGTGTAGGAAGCATCTGAGAAACAAAACTTTTTCATTTTAATCAAAAGTTGTGTATTGATGATGAACATCTAATGAATGTTCCTTTTTCTGTGGTAAAGTGACTGAATCCGCAACATTCAAGTCAATCAAAGGCACTGTGCATGGGATAGCAAAGTTAACTTCAGGAGGCTGAGTTCAAACAGAAATGATGAATATAGGTGTGACCCACATAGAACATACAGAATCCCTGAGATTTTTCTGGTTCCCAGTGGAAAAAAAAGATTAAATGAAAACACAAATAGGTTTTTTTTTTTCCAAACAGAAGTTCTGCCACTTGTTTTAAAAGGGTTCCTGACAGCCTGCAATTTCATACAAGAACTATATTTTTAATCATAATATAAAATCAATTTTTAGCTCCAGTCTTTCAAAAATCAACTAAGCAGGCAGTAATTTACTAAAACTGAGTTTCATGGGATTCAATGCAAGTTAAAATGTAGAAATAGATGAAAAGTCTAAATTTCATTTTAGGAAGTTTTACCTCCACATTCAAGTTACAGTCAAAACAAGTCTTTTCCTCTCACTTTTTCATACCATAAACACTTCCATATTTTCTGCTTCCTATGAAGGATTTCCAATTGCTGTTCAATAGCTCGTGTCTACAACATAACTCTGAGATACGCCCTTATTTACTAACATGGGGAAGCTAGTGCATAGCTAATCAGGATGTAACTTTCCAGCCCACCAGCTTCTCTGAACTAGTTCCTACACAGATATTCATAATTAATTAGCCTATCAGTTCAATGTAAAAGTAGTTTAAAGTAGCTTAATGCACTTTCAAAATGCAGCAAGTTGCCTTGCGCAGGCTATTATAATGCTGCTGGTCACACCAGCAGAGATCAGTCACACAGATGAGAGACCCAGCGGGGCTCTGGAGGCATCACTTCAGATTGTGCCTGCCTTGGGTTTACTACCTGATTTTGGAAACCACTCCTGGGCTGCAAGAGGCCAGGCTGCTTCATGGCACTGGCAGGTGCCAGCAGAAGACACTAGCAGTCCTTTCCTACAGCATCAGTCTGGATGGTGCCTGGTGGAAGCACAGACCTGATCCTACTGCACACACCAGGGCTCAGCAATGAGACTGATCCCAGCGAGGCAGCTGAAAGAGGCCCGAACAGAGCCACCACACCGCCTGTAGTCTGATGGCACCCAGGTCTTCCATTTTTCCTCTAACGAAGGCAGAAAATGGATACCTTATTTTGTTTGGGGTTTGTTTGTTTGTTTTGACCATGCCAAAACTTAAATCAGTCATTTGACCCCAGCATTAGCGCTGCAACCAAACACCAGGTACATACAGCTCTTTCCCCTTCAGGCTGGTGCCAGAGCTTTTTAACACGATATATTGGCCCCAGAGAGGGCTCCATAATCCCTGAACAATGGAGTAGGGCTGCTTGAGAAAAATTAGTTTAAGCAGCTCAAGGAGACCCTGAAAGCTGTCTTACAGTGTAAGAGGGATGCCAAGCCACTTAAAGACAATCTTTCTTATTGAAACCCTGACATTTGCCAATGGATAAGATCATATTTATAAGGCTTTTCAGCATACGTAAGATGAGATGTGACAAAGGGCAGAGACAGCTAAGCTTTAGAGCCACAAGCTCTTACAAATTACCTAGATTTAACCAACTACTTCGTACAGTCATTGCTACTTTGCTGACGAAAGACCTTGGTCACTAAAAACCAACTTTCTCACCACATTCACGACACTGAAAAGCTTCTGGTCCAGCGACTTTTACTTTAAAACACAATTCTATTTGCCGACACTTGACAAGGTTTTCATTAAAAAAAATAAAGATCACATTTACTCAAGAAATGGTGACAGAGATGGACATACATATATTTGAATCGGGTCAAAGACACCTTTTATTACCCTTAGATGAGGCCTCACAATAATTCTCAACAGAAACAACCACTACTGACATGCCACAAAGCAACAACAATTTGCCTTTTCAATTTATTATTCCCCCATTGCGCATGTATAAACCCCAGTAATGCTAAAATAAGATTACTTGTGTGCAAAGATAGGAGAACAAAAAAAAAGGGAAGAAATAGCCCAGATTTAGCTGTGTCCTGCTGAGTATCCCTGACTTATCAACACTTTACCAACAACTACCTCCTACAACCTCAGCAGTTTGTGACACAAGACAAAGCGAAAAAGGCTGTAAGAAATTTAACTTCTGATTTTTGCAAAGCTTGAAGAGGCAGTTTCCATAAACATCTGGGATGAGCATAAAAAACTATCTCAAACTGGACCACAGAGTGGGGGGAAGTCAGAAATACAAAGACATGTACTTCAGTGTGTCCATTTTTTCTGTCTTGAATATGTAATAAATGTTTATCCAAATATAAATGATGTTTAAAGAAGCAGGCAGCTTAAAATAGTCAAGAGCAGGGAAATAAAGGCACATGTAATCTAAACTGTTTTAATAGGCAATAATACCTGAATCAATATGCAACAAGATCTCCTAATGCATTAAAAAGTGACAATTCTTGGTTGTATAACTGACAGTTTAAAAGATGTCTTAATCAAGAAAGAAAAATTATTTACTGAACTTCTCAATTGTCAAATTAAGCTTCTTCACTAAATGTTCATTAACTGCCAAGAAAATTCTTATGAATTTTAAAGCACCATGAATCCACTAACACAGTATGGCTTTACTTGATGCAAGCTTCGTTTCTCGCAAAATGATGTCTCCCTTCCTCTGACGAGGTGATATTAGCAAAGATCCTAGTACCTCTTTTATCAGACCAGATTTTAAGACACAGGAGAGATCCTATCCCCCTGCTCTGACCAAAATACTGACCTGAGTGCCACCATTACCAGCACCTTAAAGTCTCCCTAACTTTCAGGGTATTTTACCACGCTTCACACTACAGCTGTTTGGGATGGCAGCACGGCAACGCCTTGCACAAAATGTTTGCCAACTCACCTCTCCAATCTGCTGGTGGCATAAAACCACGTAACTCCTCATTCATACCATATACGCACCGAGCCACCAGCAATTCAGAAGTTTAAAAGCAGCATATTGCACAAATTGCTGGCTGCTCCCTTCCTCTTGTGATTGCCAGCTCTGACTCTGTTGATGAGCTAGCAACCTGCTTGAAACTCTTCTTAACACACTCAGACCTACGCCCCACAAGAAAACAGCTCACGTATTTTTTTTTCTCCAAACACAGAATTTGCCAGGCTTTCTCCATGCCAAATCAGCCTTGGAAAACTACCCTGATGCCAAATGACTGAAGTATATATGCAGTGAAGATCCCTTTCTGCAGCCAGCAGTAGGAATTTACAACTTGACCCCTTCCCATTAATGAGATTTTGCTGTCTTTTGTGTGAATGGAAGCACAGCCCAAAAAAATATCCTGTTACTTATCCCTTCATAGTCATTAAGGCTCCCCTTGTACACAGTGGTGATGTCTCAGAGAAATTAGGCTCAACTAACAATCAGCAAGATGAAATTCAAGTGGTCACTTCCAGATACATTGAGGGGGTTTTAAAAATAAGTTAAAAAAAAAAAAAAAAAACCAAGGAAAAAACCCCAGAGTGTCACCCCTCAGAGTGCTCCCACTGTGCTCACAACAGCAGCTACTACAAGTGTTAACTCTGCACATTCAAGTCTCCACTCCACTTTGCCAGCTGCTCCAGCTGTGCAAAGCAAACAATATTCTAGTGCTGCAACAGGCAGGTGCCTTCAGTCTCTCTCCCAGATGCTTTCCAATAGAAGCTCAAAAGATGAGAGCGCATAATACCAGCACCGAAAGGAGAACTGCACCAATCAGCCCAGAAGGTCTGGTTTTAACGATGGACTCATATTTGCTTATAAAAACAAATAAATATTTCAGCAGGCAGCAAAGCTGTACAACCTCAAGAACCACAGAGCCAAATTTCTGCAATAACCTGAGCTTATAGAGAAGGCTACAATGCAGCTGAACTTCATTCACCATCCCATTTAAGTGAAGTCCGTTCACCAGACAGAACCTGGCAGAAAGCACAGCAAATTACCAAAGATAAAGGAGAGAGTACAGAATTCCTCATGAGACGGAAAGTACAGAGAAATAACAGATGCTACTCATGAATAAGGTAGAGAGACTGGAAAACCTGCAGAAACAAGGGTGGAGACACCACCACATTACCATTAGACACATTCTGTCTTACCAGCACAAGCCAATGGATTTGGAAGGGAATTAGGACTTTCGGTAGCGTACAACAGGTGATATTTGAACAAGAACACTACTACCCAGCTAAACCACCAGGATCTCAGTCTTAGTGACTGCTGGCAGCGTATATTTGGTGTTGTTTTGGCAGAGGATATAAATATAAGCTGCATCTGAAGCAAATTACTTTGGAAGCTGCTGTCACTCATCCAGTATCGCCCCTGCTACTCATGTAGTACAGCTGTCCTTACAGTACTGCCTTGAACTACTCTCAGCAGCAGAACATATTTACTACACACCAGAATTGTCATGTAACTTTACAACACTCATTCAATTTACATCAAATAAAGCAAAAGGGATCCACTGTTTTTAAAAATATTAAGTTTCTGGAGTTTTCTTTCAAATACATGATTCTGTTCAGAGATTTTTCAACCAATATAGTGCTAATAGTTTGGATCACCCATGAATGCAAAAGGAGACTTCTCAACCTGGGAATTAAGGGTTTTTCACTGTTTCATCCATGTTTAGGGTAAAATATAAAAGAAACTCATTAGGTATCAAGCCTTTTTTGACGGTTTTCTTAAGAAATTCACAATTTGAGATTAGTGAAGAAATTATTATAATGAATATTGATCTTATGGGAGGGGGGAGAGCGATCTGCAAATACTTTTACTGTTTTCTGACTTAGCAGTCAGCTTCCATTCACAACACTACAGACTTCCCCGTTTCTTAACCTTGCAAATTTAATCTCTGCATTTTCTAAGCTCCTCCAGCAGTGTCATTATTGTATTAGCCATAGTTCAGCCACAGTCCCAACTTTCATAAACATATGATCAACCTCCACTTTTCATCAATGATGCAAGGCCGCCTTCTTCTTGCAGGTAAAGAACTTGATAACACATTTATAAAACAGGATTAACTTATCCCTTACTGAGACCTTTTGTTCCAAAGCAAATCACCATATTACTATATATCACTATGTTATTCTGGTGCCTGATGAAAAAAAAATAAAAAATCTAAATTAAAGGCACCCCTCTTTAAAGACCGCTTATTTCAACAAAAAAATACTGTACCGCAATGCTTTTATGACAACTGTTGCGAAGCCGGTACCTTATTAAACCATCCTGGCTACGCTACTGCTGCGCTGTAACAAAAGGAGGTTACAGGTGGATGCCCAGCAGGCAGCCGCACACCTGCGCTGCGAACCGACCCTGCCTCTTCCCTCTCGCCCCGAGGCCCCTCTCCTCGCCAAGCCCGGGGATTCCCGAGCTGGGCAGGCTGCAGGAGCCCCCGCAGGACGAGGAAAGTGCTAAAAGCCCCGAGCGGGGCAGAGAGCGAGCCGCCTCCCTCCTCCCAGCCCGTCCCGAGCCCCTCCGCCCGCAGCCCGGCCGAAGGGGGGGAAAGGAGGGACAAGGCGGCCGTGCCCCGCCAGCGTTTACCCTCCATCGCGGCGTCGCGCTGGCACCGGAGAGGAGCGGGGCCGCTACCGCTGTGCCCTGCCCGCCGCCTCAGCCTCCGCGCCGCCCGGGCGGCCGGGGCCGCTATAAATACCCTCGGCACCGCCGGGCCGCCGCCGCCGCCCCTCCCGCGGGGCAGGGCGACCCGGCACGGCCCCGGCTACCGGCACGGCCCACAGCCACGGCTACGGCCCACGGGCACGGCCCCCGGGCACGGGAAAGTCCCACGGGCACGGGGCTACCCTCATTGCCAAATCGAGGGGTTGTGGCAGATGGCTGCTTGTGATAGCGGGTTTGTTTCAGGCTCTAAAGCCTGAGCCGGTGCCTGAAAGGCCTCGCCGGCGCCGCGGGGCTCCCCTGCAGGTGCCGGCAGGCAGCCCTGAGCGGGGCTCGTCCCGGCGGGGCGCCGCCGCCTGCCGAGGGCAATTTTCACAGAATCACAGAAGTGACGCACAAGGATCATCAAGTCCAGCTCTAGCCACTGCACAGGACATCCCCAAGAATCACACCATGTGCACAGGAGTGCTGTCCAAACATTTCTCGAACTCTGTCAGGCTCGGTGCTGTGAGCACTTCTCTGGGGAGCCTCTTCCAGTGCCCAACCACCCTCTGGTTAAGAACCTTTTTCTAATACCCAACCTAAGCCTCCCCTGACACAACTTCAGGCCATTTCCTCAGGTTTTGTCCCTGGTCACCAGAGAAAAGATCAGTGCCTGCCCCTCTGCTCCTCCCCACGAGTAAGCTGTAGACTGCAATGAGGTCTTCCCTCATTCTACTTCTCCAAACTGAACAGACCAAGTTTTAAGGCCTCTGGATGATTTCAGGCTGACATCCCTGTTCCAGTTCATTCCAGTACACCTGCCCCATCCAGCGCAACACAGGCCTTCTTAATTCTCATCCTTTTATTTCCTCCTAATTACTACCTCTTAAAATAAATTTTCTCCCAATTACTACCTTTTAAAAGAAAAAGGTAAACAAGTTTTGTTTTGGAGTGCTGTTGTCACAGGAAGGTCTGGAAGTGTCCAAAAATTAACTATCAATGCCCCTAAAATTTTATATCTTCCCTTAGAATTCAATCCTGATTAAAGTTTGACAAAGATGTTTGGAAGGAGTGAATATTCACGTGTGAATAAAACATCTATTCACATATAGTAGCCTAATTTTTCTTATTTGCAGGGAAACAAATGTAGCCCTTTTGTAGCTTAACAGCAGATTCTACCAAGCCATTAATAACTTGTACTATTGGAGAAGGTAATTTTGTAGTCCAACAGATATCCTACACTGCAAGAGATAAGTATTTGAACCTCATTTTTATAGATAAAAGGGATGGATATCACTAAATTAAGAGTTTGTAGTTGCCTGGGAACAAGCAATTGTGGTCTAACTGTATTCATCACGGGTAAATGAAAGACAGCCCCAATCAAAACTATGCGTTTCTGCTGCTTCAAGAGAGCTGATTTCCCCAAACTGAGAAAAACAGTAGGGACAGCTGAGAAGGAAAAACATAGTTAGTGTGAACATCAAAAGAGGGGCTCTCATAAAGCCTCTATTAAATGGCCAAAAGACTATGACTTTGCAGTCACAGAAAGCAGTAACTTTACCATAAAACCTCAAAGCTGGCAGTCAGAAAGAACATGGTAAACAAGGAGAAATTATATAAATTATGGTTGCTATAAATTACAAGCTACAATTTTAGAAATTGATAATTTAATAGGCAAGAAAAAAATATCTATGGTTGTAATAGCTAAAGACAAACAGGACATTTAAAGTATGTTAGGAACAAAAGAAAACCCAGTGATGATACTGGCCCATGTAGTAAATGTAGTTCATAAGTGCTTTTGTGCTGATGTGTAAAATGTAAACATGTTCTATAAGTACTTCTGTGCCACAAAAGAAACAAGTAGATGGATCTCAAGGGGATTATGAAGAACTGCTCCAACCTGCTAGTAATTAAAAAAGATAAGAATCATGATTTGTGGAATTCCAAAGGGGTGTTAATCTTATACCAGTAGTCAAAAAGGAGCAAGTGCCATGAGAGGAAAATACAGGCCAACACTGGCACCCTAAATAATAAAGGGAGTAACATTTAATTTAACAGTGAGATTGCTTGTTTGGTTACATGCATACTCATGGTTCAGATTTTAAGTCTGAAAGAAAACGTGGTACCCCATGATATCATTAAAGCAGATGTTAAATTGACTAGGTCTTGCCTAAATGGCTGATGGCAAAAAGTAACAAAAAGTAAAGGAACCCTCTTTGAATGGGTGTGTTTCTCTGCAAATGACCCCAAGAGGAGAAAAATGGTAAAGGTGTCAAGCAACCAAGTGAAGTAGTCTGAATTGAGTGGCAAACTGGACCTTGTCAAACAAAATACATCTGCTATAGCTAAATCCCTGTAGTAAGCTTGAAGGATTGTCGGTGTTGTGTACTGAGCGGGTGACAGCACTCACTGGAAGTGATTTAGGGGCTGTAGTCACTGACTCATCCTAAACACTGACTGTGATGTTGCTAAAAGGAAGGATTAACCTGCATTAAGGGAGTAGGAAATAGGGAACATAGGTTTCTCTCTGGATATATCACTGATGAGACCAATCTTGCGTACTGTGTTCCTGCCCATGTTTTGAAAAAAAAGTCAAAAAATAGTAGAGGGGGCAGATTAAGAGCTGAAAATGTGATTTGAGAGTTGAAGAAAAATGCTGCTAAGTGAGACGTAAAGTGCACAGTCTGTTTATCATATCAAAAAGATTGACTTGATTACAGCATGTAAGTACCTCGATGCAGAAAAAAAACTGCTGGATTCTGAAGGGCTCTTTAATCTAGTGGAGAATGGCATAACAAGAAGCTGTGGTAGAAACTGAAGTCAGACAAATTCAAATGTAGCACAAAATTTTTCTTCTTAAGGTGACAACACATCACTGGAGCAGCTAATAAAAGCACCAAGAATTTTTTTTTTTTTTTTATGTCCCTCAAACAGGACAAGATGGCTTTCTGGAAGACAGGTTTCAGCCAAATGCAGGCTACTGCTCTCACTGCTTGTACATGTGTGAAATTTAATGACACAAGATACAGAGGAGATCAGACCATATGACTAAATGATCCTTTGTGTCTTATTTGATTTTTTCTTCTTATGCTAAGTAATTATAAGAAGGGGTGGCTACTGGTGAGCATCTGCTCAAGATGATATTCTTTGTCAACTGACTGCAATCAGTCTGAAAAACATGACTACCCTGAGCATGTAGGATTCTAAATGATCGCAGTACATAAGACATTCTTGTCAAGCAGCATATGAAATACCAAAAGACAATCAACATTAGTCACCTATTTTCATTTGTCAGTGCACTAAGCTGACAAGATTTCAATTTATTTGTGTCAAAAAGGAGCTCAGAAGAGCTTAAGGAGAAGCTGAAAGAAAGGGCAGAAGCATGAATCCATTAAAAACACTGGCCATCAGACTTTAATTATCAGACTGATAATTAAACACAAACTTTGAAATTCTGGCAGGCAAACCAGACAACTAATTCAATATGCAATATTACGCTAGTAAATATACATCAGTTTTAAATATTTATGAATTTCTTGCCCAGCTTGAGCGTAAATGAATCAAGTTACCTCACCTGAAGCTATGATCCCCCATAATGAGCTGTGGTGTGCAGTGAAGACTAAAAGGTTTGATACAACGAGTAATGCCTACCTCTCTGAAAGCAGCCAGGACCACACAACTGAATTGTGCTGCACATAAACTATTGAGAACTGCATTTAAATATTAATGAACTAACATTCTTCTTTAATTGTTGTATTTGCCAGGATGTGAACTTGCATCTTCTCTCTTCTGCTTACTAAGCTGGTATGGCAAAGTTACAACATAGACCTGGCTGATATTACAAAGCTGAATAGTCTCAGTGGCCTTTCTGATCTCATCACCTGTCCCCCTGCCTGAAGTTTGTTCTCTGAGCACAAAACCTTTTCAACAAGTAAGGAATCTCCTCTAAACTATGCAGAACCCCAGTGGCTCTAAACAAATAGTTAACACAGAGGAGTAGAATAACAATTCATTCCTTACTGAAGGAAGAAAGAATTGTGTTGAAGAGGGAAGGTTCATTTTGGAGATAATATGTAAAATTTTTTTCAAATCCACTACCCCAAAATTGAAAACAAGGGTGCTTTCCAAACAAAGCGCTTAATTTTTTCCAAAAGAGGCTGAAAGATTTTGTAGTATCTAATACTGGTATGCAAACTCTAATACCATGTGATTGGTTCAGACGTTTAGAAATTATTTAGAAAAATGCCAGGGCCCTTAGATGGTCTTAAAGATGGAAGCTCTTAAAATTACCATATACTCTAAAAATCTAACCTGGAAAGTGCATAAAATAGGGTCTCAGCTCTTCCTCTGCCTTTTCCCCAGAAGAAGCTGTGGGTTCCATTTTTAGAATGAAAACGAATTCACAACTACAAATTGAGTAAAAAAAAAAAACCAAAACTGCAGGATCCCTGAGCTTGTGAAAATCAGATCCGGATCCTGGGGCATTAATAACTGAAGTGTCATGGTTACTTCCATTGGTGTCAACATCACCTATGGAACTCAAACATTAGTAGTCTGGTGCAGGTAACTGAGACAGGGAAGAAAAAGCATTAAGGAGTTAAAGGGCATTCATTACCTTTCGGATGCCTAGAGGAATAATGTTGCTGTGCTAGTGGAGGCCAACCAAAGGTGAAGACGGATCATCCTATACAGTAAAGTGAAGAAGTAGTTAGGTTCTCGAGTTGCAGCACCTGATGCCTTCAAAGGAACAATATGGCATTAGATGGCTGGCAAAACACATTGTTCAGAACGTCAAAGCAACAAAACATCAGCTGCCGAGGCTTGGACCCTAAAGACATCAGCAAAGACAATAAAGCCAGCCGGAATTTGCGAATACTGAATTTAAGCTGCAGTACAGGACACTTTCTGGAGATTATATTCGGCATATCAGAGGCGAACAAATGTCATTCCTTCGAGACACAAATAGGCCACGTGTTCTCTTGGACAGCACATCTGCAGCTGCCCAGAGGTCACACATATAATGAAGACTCTGGGTGGAGGAAAGATGGGGAGCAGTTCACAAACAGCAAAATGTCCTGGACCCTTATGAGGCAGGGCAAGGACAAGACAAATGCCAGAACTCAGTGCTGTCCCTGCTGGTGGTGCCAGGGACAGGATGAGCAGGAAGCGGCAGCCTGAAAGAGTTAGAGCACTTCTCACCACTCCACTGCAGGCCTGGGCTGGACATCCGGCTCAAGTCAGTGGCAATCTCATGCTTCTAGTTTTATCCCCACTTGCTGCTCAAATGGAAACTTACTCCACTTGCTGGCAAGTCTTTTGTGGTTTCATAGACCCAGCTTAGATACCCACGGTGGGTATTTAAATCTGTTAAATCGCATCTGTATTTTCCTGAAAAAAAAAAGTAGGGTAATCCAAATAGGTTTATAACCTTTCAAGACTGACTGTTGTTCATTCAAGTCAACAATGAGAATTACAGATCTAACTGTTATTATTCCCATGTTTAATAAAAGCAGCCATGCAGCATATGTTATTAAACAGTAGACTGCCCAAGGTGCCTGATTTCAAAATTGTAATACTGTTTTTGAATAACTGGTATGTCTTGTACATTGTCCTTTAATCAAGCTTGGCAAACCAGGTCATATCATATCCTTTCTCTAGTGCTGATTTTGGTGGGAGGTGAAAGAATTTAAAACCTCATAGGAGGAGGAACCTCTCAAGATTTGGGCATCAGCATACTGTTTCACCCATTATGTTTTAATCAAATATTTTTATGGAAAAGATATGTGTTCTAGGAAAGATCCTCACAGTGAAATAATGCTTAACAAATCTCATTACTCAGGTTTATGGAGTTGCTTGCCCCCTCTGTAATTCAGAAGGATTAAATCGCTCCTGCAAATTAAAAATAGGATGAGCAACCGATTAGAGCAAGGTTTCTGTTTGCCATTTGAATGAGACAAAGAGGGAACAGGCATAATAAGGAAATCACATTCAAAAATTGCTACAAAAATGAGGATATTTAAAATCTAAGACCCTCGTTTTATCTGAAGATCTCATTGATTACAAAGAAAAAGTCTAGACAAGCTTCATTCCTATGGTTTACTATATTACCAACATCTTTTCATTGATATATAACCCATATTTGCCTATTTTATTGTGTTCTAGACAGAGAAGCTATGGGTAAAATGGCTAAAAAATGCAAGGTGTTTTCACCCTCATTATGTCTGTATTTGATTTATTCTAATAAGCAAAAATATATAAACATGCACATAGCTTTTGTCTTTCTATTTTTAATGCAAGAATCTTAACCTATTTTAAGCCAAGGGCATCACAGGGAAGGATAGAAAAAATTAGAGAAACAGCAGATACCACTCTACTGTGGTCACTGCAGCTACTGTGGGCATGTATGAGTTATCTCTAAATTAGCAAGGTTAGATATTGCTAAAGAAGCAGCAAAAGTGACACAATGGTCAGGGCAAGCTGCAGACTCTTTTCTCAAGTCTGGATATTTGGCCCATGGCCCATTTGGAGCCACACACTGCTGCAGCTGGAGTGCTGTCTTGCACAGGAAGGTAGGAAATTATCGTATGTGCTGGCTGAACAGATCACAGATCAGTCCTTAGGTTATCTTGGAAGTTAGGAGATAAAATCCATATATGAACATTACAAAAGTTGAAGATGAAATTAGTAAATAGACAGGGTTTCTCTCCTCAGTCAGCTACATCAATTAGATTCTCCCACAATGTCTCTTTTCCTAAATTTTTTTATAGATACTGCTGAATCAGGTTTCACTAGATATTTCTGAGATGATAAACTCTGAAGGGCATAAGAGTAGAGGTGGCGAAGCACAGAATGGGCAAACTCTCCTTTTTGATGTTTTGAAGTGTCAAGAATCTTAAGAAAGCCCTATATACCTAGTTTTTCACACAAAGTAAATTACATGTTTGTTCCACACCTAAAAAAAATTAATCCTTTCTGGCTTTCCAAAAAAAATCGAAACTGGGAAATTTTGCATAGGCCAAGTACATGCCATCCTGAAATACCTTTGCAGCAAAGGCTGGGTTTTTTTTATGTTACCTAGCCATAAAATAAAAGGCACGAGTATTGTTTCTAGAATCAAGATTTATGCCCTTCGTAACATGCAGCCCCCAGAAGGTAACGTGAGTCCAAGAAATGCACTCAAATGGGTCTAGCACTCCATCCAGAGCAGCTCATTGTGTGGAACTATCTGGAAGCAGATGGAGATGCCAGAGTGTAAATGAAACACATCTCCATTGTCTCCCAGAGCGTGTAACCATGCTAAGGAGGGCTAATGTTACAGCTTCCCATCTCTGTAAACTTCAGGAAAGGATGAAGTTTATATCAATTCAAGACAGATTTTACATTAATTCTTTCCAGTTGCAAAACAAGAGTCACGGACCACATAACATTTAAAAAGGATGCAAAGCAGCAGGCAATTTCAGAATCACACTGAGCAATGTTATTTAGCAAAAAACTAGCCTGTGGGTTCTGCAAATGAAACTGCTCCCAACGCTCACTTCCATGGAAAATGTAGAATTCTGTGTACAAACAGTATGCACCAAGCAGCATGAAACTGCATTTGAGGACAAAAAAATAGTTTCTTTGAGCCATCTTCAAACCTGGTTTGACCTTGGACAATTTCACTGCAATGAGCATGATTTCTTCTCTTTGTGTGAACACCTGTTATGGATAAAGAAGTCTGAGGTAAAATGAAATTGCTGCATGCAGGGATTACAATAATTGATGTCATGGCTGGGATACAAAGACTAGGAACAGACAAGAAGCAAACAGCTGTCACCATCCCACACCCAGAACAAAGGGGTTTTTTAACGGTAGCATGTGTTAGATAATGTAAATACTGCTTGTAGATAAGAGAGCCGGTTTCAGTGAAGTGCCTTACTACTCTTCAGTCTTTAGGAGAAATGGAGCAGCAATAGGGAAAGGCACACCTTCAGCATAGTACTAGCTATGTGAAACCAGAAGGCATTTTTGGCCTATGTCTGTGCTCTCACGCTAGCACAGGCAGAAGTTCAGTATTTCAATGGCCCTTTTTGTCTGAGTAGGCACTTTGTTAAAAAGCACAGCTACACCAAACACTGTGATTGTGATAACTAAAAGTGGTTCTGATATCTAGGTCCCCATGCAGAAGGGGAAGTGACCGCTTACCTCCAGTGGACACATGTTCAACTGCAATTTGAGTCTGTCCTGCTGCATCTAGCTTCCACACAGCTTCCACAACACTGAGCTGTATCCCTGGTGCAAACAAGCAGCATATGCAACAAGCTGACCTTGCAAAATCAGGCTTAAGACCAAGAAAGAGATGACTGAAAGCTGGACACTGTACAGTGCATATCAGTAATATCTGCAAAAAAAAAAAATTTTGTTTTTGTTATTTCTCCAGCAGCCTTTTTCTAGCAAAGAAAAAGTTTAGCTTATGACAAAGCATCTTTTCTGAGATCCAAGGAGATAAACAAGAAATAAAAGCACCTCTCAGGCCAAGAATTATGCTAAGCAGCTCATTCCTCTTAGCATTCTCAGGTCTTACATAACTTTAAAAGTCCCCTTTGTTATATTAAAGAAAACAGCTTGCATGCAGCCAATATAGGGGATGGGAAGGTCAAAGCAACACCAGTGGGTTGCTGGACGTTAACTACTATACTCCTGAGAGGTCAAGGATCTGAACTCCCATCTCCTGCATCCCTGCACATGGAGTATAATTCACACTTTGCGCTTGGGAATGAGCCAGTGAGTTTAAATTTTGACAGGGCAAAAAAGAAGTGTAAGTCCCAGCACCTAACTAGGAGAAAAGCCAAATTCTTGTTGCTGAAACACTATAATCCCTCTTTCTGCTTCTCAAGGACTCAGAAGACCACTTCCTCCAAAGAAAACACCATGAAAAGTGCCAGATGTTTCTGCTGATGGAACTGAGGCTAACTTAGGACAGGTTTACCTGAGGAAGGCGCTGATATTAGATGTGGCACTTAATGAGTATATCACAACTTTTACCCTGGACTGCATCCTTCTGACACATGGATACCTTTGGAGACCTTTTGTAATATGACCATTATATAAATAAAAAAGGAACTGGAGTTTCTAGGTAGAAATGGCAGTGTGTAAACATGAGAGAATAGAAGAATTTTGAATAAAGGGTTGCTTTGACTGTTTTCAGCTACATTTTCAATTTGGCAAAGACACTAACAGCTGAAGGGCTGAACTGGAGCCTGTACACTGTTATTTCTTTCACCATCAAATGCTTTTGGAGCGCTGTTAGATATTAGGATTGTGTGAATTGGTCTCCTGAAAACAGCAATTCACATAGTGGCTTTGAGAAATTTTAGGGAGAAAAATAGAGAAAAACTTAGCTGAAATCCAAAAATTGCAACTTGAGGGAAGTGTTTTAAAATCCTGGATCCTTCAGTTATGTAGACTCCTTCATGGGATGTGCTGGTATGGGGCTTCTCAGGCAGGAAGGGGGAGTCATTATTCCCAATACTATTTTTATATTTAATAATTTAGAGCTGATTTTCTCCTGATACATCATCCGTTCAAACTTTAATGGCCTTCTTTGCCAAGACATCTTTTCTCTTGGGGTCTGTCTGGATTGCACCGATGAAGAAATGCCAACTGTGACGGCTCACTAAACCAGCTGTATTAAAAACAGTAGAGATGAGAACACTGCACAGTCTTCTGTACCTGATAAAATGGAAGAATACGAAGACTTGCTCTACAAGCACATCAGAAAGAATGGAGCCAAATGAGTCACAAAATAAAAGGCCTGTCAGCAGCGAAATGGAAAGAAAGTAAAATGAACTTCCACCTTGTTTTAGAAAAGATGACGGTAACATTTTACAAATAAACTGAACTATAGGGAATATCTGACAAATACATAAACTAAGATGTATGAATACACATACTATTAAGAATTAAATAAAGAGAAAATGCATCATTTTAACATATTCTTTCAGTGCCTACTTAGATTAAGCAGTACAGAGAAGTATATAACGCATTTAGAGAGAGAGATGTCATTAAATTATACACTTCACAACCAACTATAGTACATTAAACCCAGTTGCATTCCCTTCTGAATCATAACTGTCTTTGAACATTTAATGCCAAGAGCAACTTAAAACCAAAATGTGTAATTTTACATGCTCTGTGTTGCATCCTGCATGTAAGAAACCCATTTTGAAAGGTTTGTCTAGATATACTTCTGGTATCAGTGTAGCAGTTCCGACACAGAAAAAACCAGCACAACCACTGAAACAGATTCTCTTACCACTGGTATTTAAAAGTGTTAAATCACTAGATTAGACCAGCACATAGCCTTCTAAAATAGAGCTACATATATTGACACAGATAATTCTTCTTAATCGTGTAGCTATTTGATTTCACTCCAAAGGTCAATCCCTATAGTTTAGAGCTTCTCAATAAATACTATAGCCCCCTAATATAAATTGACTTAATGTAGCAAAATTAGGTATCTCAGATTACTTCCAGTTTTACAAGATGACTCTTTAAGGCCATTTGCTTTTTATCACAGTGTTTGGCCATCAAAAGACAACACTGCTACTATTTTTGACCCCTCTCTGTAAATGCATTAATAAATTCTTTAATCCTAGTCTCTTGTAACTCAGTTCATTTACACAGGCAGACTGACAATAAGGGCTTTTGTTCCATTCTGGATTCCTTGGTTTCTTTAGAGATGTCAAACAAATTCCTGAGTATTCTTAGTGCTAGAATGGATGTAACAACTCTGCCACCGGAGTTTTCAAGAAAAACCTCTGTTGACAGCAAACAGGACTTTTCACTTGACAGTCCCAGCCCTGAGTATCTTGTACACTTTATTGCTCTCATTTTCTCAGAAGCTAATTTTAAGAATGGGTTTAATAAGAGAAATATCCCAAAGAGTACTCTCTTTTCCTTTCCAAAGCATATATGAGTTTGTTGGAAGAAATACCTAAATGTCTGACCCAGTCCAGAATCATTAAGAAAAACCCGTATTTATCATTTTGTTACTCTAAGGCTTTTTTCCTGTATTCTAATTCTCACAACAATAAAAATCACACACTAATTAGTTTCATAATTAGGCAAGCCATCAAAAATGGAGACAGTTAATTAGTATTTCTCCCTTACCAGTCCAAGAAATAATTCTGTTCAATAAAAATGTTACAGCAAAATGGTAAATAACAGGACTACATTCAGGGGGTTTCCAGATTCTAGTCAGCACTAAAAGGAACAGGGAACTTTTGGTGTATTGAGGCATTATAAACCCAACCTTTCCCAGCTGTTGGGAACTATGTATGGGACTTTTCAAAGGTTTGCAACTCAGAGTTGAGTTTGTCTGTTTGGGAGCTACCTGGTGATTTGTGTGCTGCAGTGCCATGCCTCTTTTGCAGTCTCCTCTGAGTCCTGCTCCAGAGTGCTATACAATCTCTTGCTGTTAAAGAATACACTGAAGCTTTCACTTGATTTCTTGTTTACAATGTCAACACTTCTCCTTTCTTCTCTTTTGTTTAAAGGCTAGAAGCACATAGCTCTTAGCGGCCCTGAAACCCCAAAGGGTAATTTTAACAGACATTGTGTATGATAGAGACTCTAAAAGTTAACCTAGTTTGACAGCAGTCCCACCTGAAGGAGTTTAATTTATAAAAAATGTATAGGAAAGGCCAGATTTTCTGTCTGATCTGTACTACTATAGACAACAACAGAGAAAAATAAGATAGATGCATAGAATGACAACATAGGAGAACAGGCCCACAAGACTCCTGTGCTAGCCTCTAATGAGCTCCTTCTCCCTCACCCTGCAGAAAGAGCTAACAGAAAAACAAACAAACATTAAAAAAGAATGGTTAGCTTATTTTCAGAATATTGTTTTTACAAGATTCAACACAATCTCTCTGACAGTGAGTTAATGGTCAACATAAGATGCATCTGAAAGTCTGTGCCCAGTTTCTTGTGTGTCTCACTATCACTATGTCTGGAATCATCAATACTAACACAGAATCTAATTAGCTGTCTCAGAAGATAGAGGCCAGTAAAAACCAGAATGGACATGGAGGATAAACAATTGTCCAAATCAAGATGCATCTTGCTCAGACACCAAGGGTTAAGCTGGTGCCCAGGAATGAAGCAAAAAAATCCTTCCAAAGTAGATTGGAGGGAAAGGCTTGGAAGGTTTTGGCCTCTATCAATAAAATGATTAATTGTTTACTTTGTAGGACCTTCCAGACTTCTTTAAAGGACAAATTCTCCTGGTACTTTAGAGTCTAAATACACTGGTATTGCCCCAGGCTCTTCTGCTTTTTTCCTGTCGTGTGGTGTGCTTTTGTGTTTCTGCCTTTTGTTGCTACAAGTTTGGGGGAAGTTCTGTGGCTCTCCGAATATACACAGAGCAGCATTTCTGTTGACTAACCTGTATTAAACATTTATCACAGGGCTGCCTGCTACTGCAAAGGACTGTATTTGATGGCTGAGGTGATTCCTTCAAGATTCTTCTTCCCATCGAGGTGGTCTTTACAGATTATGCATTAGCCAACATAATGTGCAGCTCAAAGGGAGCATGCTCCAAACATGCCCTGCCCAGCCAGTAAAAAGAAAGCTAGACATTCTCCAGAGCCATCAACACAACATAAGCTCAATATTGCTGTTAAAATAAACAGCAAAAGTAGAAATTTCTCAGTCTGACTGCAGCTGCTGCTGCTTCCACCATCTCCTTTCCTACCCCAGGGAATCAAACTTCGCACTGCAGATATTTCCACAATACGTCCTCCTGCCTGGCTGCCTGATATGTTAACACCAGGCTCAAAACAACACATGCTCTCCATCTACCTTTTTCTTTAGGTGATTGTAATCCTTTGTCTGCAGATTTCAATTCCTTCCCTCCTGAAATTTGCCATCTTATTTTAGACATTTTTTCACCTCAAGCTGTCATTGTCATATGTTCTGGGAAAACAGCTCCAGAGCCAGTGGTAATGAGCAGTGCTGAGGGCAAACAGCATAATCCATGTGCTACCTAGATCCTGCCCTCAACCTGTTTAGGAATTGCAAGGAGAAATGCTGTCCCCATATGAGTCAAGAAAATGAATTACTACTAACTCTAACAGTTCCAGCCTCGGTTACTGAAGCTCCAAGTAAAGCACTTTATACTGAAAGCTTCCCCTGTGGCTGCCGCCAGAGGACCTGAATCAATTAGCAAGGTATTTGTAGGAAAGTATAAAGGCAAAAGCAGATCCACGTTCGTACACACCCTCCTTCATCCATTCTCCTTCTCCAAACCATCAATATACCTGACCCACTTTCTGACTCCCTGTTGTTGCAGATGTTGCTGATGCAAAGCCTGCTTCAGCTTATTGGGAAGATACATTCATCAGAGAAATAATGCAGTGCAGCAGTGTCTTCTTTTGTCAGGAGCAGCTGGAATTATTGCTTACTTGGTGTCACCCCAAGGCATTCATAATCAGGAGCAGGAGATGTGTGTGCCAAGATAAGCTGTAAAAGACACATTTTATGCCAAAAGCAGGTTGGGAATGTCTTTGTAAGTATGGCAAATGGTTTCATTTATAACTTAATGAAGGCAATTTTCTTGGATTTCATTTTTGCCATTTGCATAGAAGAATTTGATCTGCTGCAATAAGGATTCAAGTAGCATGCATCTATGATGGCGCAGCACCAAAACCCATTATTTCAGTCTGCAAAAAATTCATAATTCCATGATAAAGAAAAAAAAATCTCCACAACTTCTCACATTTCTGAGTATTTAGATATAAATCTGAGGATTTAATTTGACCATGGAAGAGCATTATTTTGTTATTTTCAATTAATTTAAAATTAATTTCAGCATGAAATGTGTCAGTTTAAACTCTGCTCAAAAAGTTTAAAACAAAATCCCATTATGTCCCAACGCACCTGATAGTTGGCAAAACCAAAGGACATGTGCTTCCACTAGGATGACAGACTGTGGATGGGAATGGTAGAGGCACAGGTACATGCTTCTTTCTGCCAGGTTTCCCGCTGCAGTAGTAACTGCTGGCAGAGCAGCAATTAGCAAGGAGACTATAAGATCTTAAACCTATGCAGCTGTTTTCTTAGCAGCTGACTTAGCCTTAACTGCAAATACATAGTTCTATCAGCCTCACCAAGTGGGTGATAAGCTGTTAACCCTTGTCACGTTCCCTTGCTTGACCATGGTCTGAGTAGGGGCACCTGTGACGAAAGACTGCTTCCAGCTCAGGTTCACCACCAGGACTGTGCTGTGGGGTTTCCCAGTGGGACACTCTCCTGTCCTCTTCTCTCCTGGGGACAGGCTGAATAAACCAATTCATCAGTCTCTGAACAAGCCTGCCAGGAGCCTTCCCCTCGTCAGAAGGAATTATCGCTACTTATGACTAAACAAGTCCTGCCAAACCTCTATGCAGGACTATCCCTGTGCATCTGACAGCACCAGCCATTCATGTGAGCAACTCAGCTGGGAATAAAAAGTGTTGCAAAAGTCTTCAGTATGGCATATTGCAGACCACTGACTACCAACCTTTTTAGTCCAAGCCTCACTTCAGTGACCCCTTTTGCCACCAGTCATAGCCAGGAGCTCTTTGGCATCGTGGCTTGGTGGAGGGCTCTGCAGAACACTGGGTGAGCATCTCTGCATCATGTGCATGTGTGAGTGCAGACCAGTCATACCCCAGAGGTCCAAGTGTTGAGTTTCATTACTTAATACACAAACATCCCCCTTGACCTCAAGTGCCTCTGTATAGTACTCAGACAAATCCCTCTGCCAAGATCAAGTTGCAGGGGCCAGAGACAATCACACACAACACGATGCCGTAATAAGCTCTTTTCTCATACCCCTTCCTGGATAAATAAAACTTAACATCCAAATGACAAAATATTAAAAAAAAAAAAAAAAAGAAAAGAAAAAAGAAAAAACCTACATGTTTCAAAGATATTATCAACTTCATGCTTTATCAGAAAGCCTTTTAACTGGAGTTTTTCCAGAAAAAAAATATGACCTGGGATTCCCAGATGACTTTGTATTTTAACTGAGTGGATGACCATTATTCTTCTAGAAGCAGAAAAATAACTTAACAGTCACAACATAGAGGAAGAGAACACTGATACATTTTGACACTTATGACTTGCAGATCAGAGACCTATGAAAACAGTACTGTCCTGTCAAGATTTTAAAAAATGTACTGGATGAAAATCACCTACAGAATTCTAATTAGGCCTATGCCTCTCTGTCCATCCCTGACATGCCACATGTTGAACTTCTGCTTCTTCCCTCAGCAACTGAAAGTTAAAGAGTGAAAGGTCTGACATTTCTTGCTGGGCTGCACTGACCATTAAACAAACAAGTGAGGTGACAGGAGATGTATTTGTTAGGTCATCTTATAAATGAGATGAAACCCATGCATCTTTAGGGATGAAAGGGAAAGCACGTACCGAAGCACAGGATTATGGCTACATGGTCAGAGTGGTACAGGACAGAGTACCTTGAGACAAAAGCCTGAAAGGACTTGGTTCAGAGCAGCAATGTGCAAATGCAGAGTTTCCATGGGAATGAACTATTTTGGACCAAAGAGAAGCTACTTGGAATTCAAAGTGGGGCACCACTTCTGAGGCAAAAGCACCATGTGTTCATAGTTTTTTCTCCCTTGGAGGAACAAAGGCTTTCCAACCTTACTCCACTTACACGTGTATAGTCACAGAATATGTAACAATTTCAAAGACAAGGGACTTTGTAAGTGGACTAAATATTCACACTTTCACGAAGTTTCCTTGCTATTGTTGGAAATCGTTAGGCATTAATAGCAAGGGTTCTTTTACTTGCTGGTCAGCCTCGTTGCTAGTTTGCCTCATTATGGCACTGCCGTCACAGTGATCATCATTGCAATGTGTTGCAGTGGGACATAAAACACTCAAGAAGTTCAATCTTAATAACTAAATACTGTAACATATACACAGAAGGAATTCTTTACTTTTGAGGCTGGTGAGACACTGGGCAGGTTGCCCAGAGAAGTTGTGGATGCCCCATTCCTCGAAGTGTTCAAGGCCAGGTTGGATGGGGCATTGAGCAACCCAGTCTAGGGGACAGTGTCCCTGCCGATGGCGAGGGGTTGGAACAAGAGGATCTTTAAGGTCCTTCCCAACCCAAGCCACTCAATGATTCCATGATTCTGTGAAATAAGCAGAGCTGAGTACTGCCCTGAGCTCTGGACTGTGATCATCGATGCCATTTAGGTGTTAGCATGCTCCCAGCCCGTTTCTCACCCATCCAGACTCCCACTCTCCCACATCCTGCCTGGGCTCCATTTGGGGACAGAATAGTATTGGCATGTTCTTACTAAGCCATTTGGGCTCAGTCATCATGTTCAAAGATGGAAAGAGTATTCAGCCATGTGAACATGAGCTAAGCTACACTACCTGGCTCCAGCTTTGTCTAGCTTTAGAGTCACAGCCCCTACACAATATTCACAGTACTGTGCAGCAGAGGCCCATCTTAAGGCCAAATTGCTGAACTAATCGCCACCTGAAAGCCCTCTGCATTTGTTGGTGTTGAATCCCACGACAGTCAGAGAGGGAAGCTGACCTCGGATGCATCTTGGGCTTTGCAGTACACTTACAGGTGTAAGTGCTTATATACCAGACGAAGGGCTCTGATCTCACTCTGAGCTCAGTGAGTCTCCTCAGAGAGACTGAAGCAATTTTAATCATTGACATGTGGCCAAGAGGGGCTATTTTTAAAAGAAGTTCTCTGAAATAGAATAGGTATATATTTAGGTGCGATAAAACTAGAACATTTTCCCAACAATAGAAGTCACTGACACTGCTCAGAAAATCTGTAAAACTTTCACTGGAAGAATTTAGATCATCAAAGTTTAGTCACCATTTTTTTTTCAGGAGGAAGAGAAATAAAAATAGCTGTTGTATTTTGGAATCATTAACGATCTCACATGAATTTTTTCCACAATGTTTACTTTGACAAGGACAATTTCAGCTCCAGCTGTCTATGCCCAAGTGCAATGGATGCGAATATATAGTGGTTTTAAAAACAGTAATAAGACAGTATCTCACTATCTTGTTTTGATTCCTCTTCAGGAAATGTTTTCCATATGGATATTTTCATAATTTTACAACTGAATCAAGGACCTGCAAGACATTTTGAATTGTTTCAACATCATGAAGTAGATAAAATGCTGTGACGTGGGCAAAATGTGAAGTTGCATGAGATATTAAATTGAGGCCGAGAGAAAAAGGAAGATGCTGAGTACTTGGGAAAGGAAAGGGAAAAAAGAACATCAAGACCAAAATTTCTCAGAAATCCCACTCCCTGCAATATCAGCAACCTGTGCAGATCACAACTAGGTCAGAGTCCCTGCAAAATTAGAGGACAAAAGATGAGAAAACCACGGAGTTCTCATAGACCGCTGAGCTAAAGGCAAGTCTCAGGAAAGAAGAACATATCCCTACAAAGGCTAAAGGCCAAAATAATAAAGCAGAGGGCCAGCTTTGTGTCTCTCTGCCAAGAATCTAAAAGAGCAAATTCCAAGTCCCAGAAATATTAGACAGCAATCCCTAAACAGAGATACCAGTTCAGAGCATATAAGGACATTGGGTATGTGCACACAGATGGAGAGGCCAAGACCATGAAGCTCAGAATCAAATTTCCAGAATTCAGTGTTTAGGGTATCAGTGCTCATGTATAATAGGAAAGAGACATGGTCATGAATCAAAGAGCCTGGATTTAATTTCCGGCAGCTAACTGGAGAAGCTCAGGGCCTCGGTGCTACAGTCTCTGGACCTGAAAAAAAAAATATTTTTTGACCTTTCATATGTCAGACAAGTCTGTACAAGATCAACTTGCAGGATGGAAATATAAACTATATTCTCTACAACAGAGATAATTAACAAGGATCTGTACAAAAGAGATCAGTAATATTCTCAAATTCTTTGATTTATGAAGCCAAGGCACTTGTTTTTTGTGCATCGTGCCTTTAGACTCCTAGCATAGCAAACATTTTATATTAGGGTCACTTCTGGCTATTAAGGAAGGTATTCACATAGGCTTCATTGAAGGGGAATGGTTTGGTTTGGTTTAGGTTTTTTTGCCATCTTTGCAAACTGCTTCTTTCCCGATATTAAAGTCCTAGCACCTTCAGTGTGTGACAGAGCAGCAGATCTGGTCAGCCTGTGACAGGGAAAGACCGTGGCAAAAGGCTCCTGCGTACTGGATCTCATGAGAGGGCGTGTCTGTGCTCCATGGTGGTACTGTGGCCTTGCCTCTCCGCCACAACAGGCACATCGCAGCTCACGCTGGTCATGCACATCCTCCATCGTCAGCTTCCACAAAGCAGGAGAAAGGACAGGGTGTTTCTAGTGGATGGCTAAGGCAAAGGACAGTCGGGTGAGAAAAATGAGATGCAGTGCCATGGCAGGAGCAGGCAGGAGCCTTTGAGCAACTGCGAGATTTGACAGGTCTGTGATTTCCTTAATCTAAAATAAAAAGAACATGTTATCCTTTTAGGAGGAAAAAGGCTTGGGGCCCTTAATCCTAGTGACAATCATCCTAATAACATCCTAAAAATAATCCTAATAACAACCCACAATAACTGAAAGGTCAAGGAAGGATTGCTGCTAGGTTTAGCTAAGGAAATTCACTTGTGGTTTTAATTAATGATATCCAACTGGCTTAAAAACTGTTCTTTGCCCTCTCTTGAGCATGTGTCACAACACATTCACTGAGTCTCCCCATCCTAAACTGCAGGGAAGGAATTTCTGATAGTCACTGAAGAGCTAAAAGTGCAAACACCAACATGAGTCTGCCCGAGCTGCCTAAATTTGATTGCAGCCCTCATGTATTTTGCAGCTATGAATATTGTGAGGGCTAGTTCTCAGCTTCTTAGACCACTTGCCAAGCAGGACATAGTCTCAATGAAGCATACAAAGAGGGGAAACCAGGACAAGAGGCTTCCTTGATGGAAAACATCTGATCAGATTTCTCCAGTATCAAAAGCATACAAACAGATCTTTCCGTATTCATCTTGTCAATAATTTACAATTAAATTAGCATATACTTAAAATCTCCTACAGACAGGTGGACTGGAAAACTTCCATGAAGCATTACACAAACAAGAGGACAAGTGGATGCTACATTCAAGAGACCAGGGATCAAAAGCAGGAAGCTGCAGCCAGTACAGACAGAAGGGTCTGATAAGAGACTCACACTAACATTGGCTGAAGCTTCAGCTTGCAGCAGAAAGCAGCATGAAGCCACCATTGAATGGAACTTGCTTTCTGATGTTCAGCTAAGAAAGGAGACAGCTGACAGGACTGAAATGGGCTCTGTCACAGTTAAGGGACCAACTTTATTCTCCCACTGGTGCTATAAATATTCCCTTGATTTAACTGTTTTCCAGCCGTAAGTGCACAGACATGTCAAGAGAGAGACACTGCTTTTTTTCAGCAGGATTTCAAAATTGCAGTCTCAGTGACTTGCTTTTAGAAGGGCATGTAAGTGCCAATCCAGATTGGAAAATTACATTTCTAAATGGCCTCCTTTGAAGCCTCACACTCGAAAGTAGCACATCTTGACAAGCAGAAAAGAATTACGGTTTTTAACAATGTGTAAAAACTCACAGTTGCTAGAAATACGTATACCAACATTTTTCTTTATAGGGTATGGATAGAAAGTGGAAAATACTAGGCAGTGCTTAGTTAGCCTTCTGCACTGTGAAATGCACTGTGGTCTGTTCTGCTTTTCTGTGCATAGCAGGGTAACAGCTCCCCAGGCAAAGCACAGGGATGTTCAGCGTTGTCTGTGACATTCTCACCTACCTTGAACATTTGAGTATGCATTGTACCGACCCTGCTACAACTGTTCAAGATTATGGTAAAGGTCATGTAGATTTCTATAGTGAAAAATTCAAAAATAAAGCTGATGTAAGAACTGTGTGAAGAAAAAGAAGTCAAATGTGAAACTTTCTGGGCTGCAACTAAATGGGTTCCAATATCCAAAGCACTGTGCATGAGCTGGAGCTGTCTGAGCAAGTGCTGCTGGATTTTTCAACAACTTCACTATATCATCAAAACTTGCATCCCATAAAGAAAAACACCTGTCTTAATGCAATCCAGAATGTTTTCAAGCACTGCACTGTTACAATCTGGATTCCTACTAATTAAGCCTTGCAGGTGAAAAAAATAATCCCCTGCAGAAATCATTCAAATCTTCTAAACTTTCCAAACTTTCTTCTAACTAGTTTTCTTTGTGTAACTTGTACAGCTGGCACCAAACATATATTACTGCGGTTTTCTTGGCACGAGGCTGCAGTGGCAGAAGGCCACGTTGTTCAAGTGAAATAGATACTAGGTACCAGATGCACAGAAGGGCTAGGGCATATACATTTCACTTCTCTCTGTATTTACCACCCTACCCTGAAGCTTGGATACGTAAAACTGCTGGCTGCCTCCTTCCCCTCTTGGCATATAAACCCTGAGTTCCCTCAAGGGACTCAAGCATAAGTGCGAGTGTTCCCTGAGTCTCTGGAATACTTCTGGCCGTGCACACAGATACTTAACATCACTTGGCAGTCGACTGCCAAGCCCTGCTGGGTTCCACCAGTTCTTGTTCCATCTGAGGGGTGATCCAGCTGGTGGACTATCAGCATGTCTAGAGGAGGAGTGTTATCCCTGCCTTTGGAAGCACAGTTAACAAACTACTGCTCCCCCTTTTGTACCGTAATCTAGTGGTAAAGTCAGCAAATGAAAGCATGCATTTACACATGGCCTCTCCAAAAAACTTCTCTTACCAAAAATGCTTGCCTATTTTATGGGGCAGAAGTCCTGACAATCTCTCTGGCTGAGTCAGCTTCACTTTGCATGAAAAATTTTAAAAAGCTCATTGGGTGAAGGAAAGTAACAACTCTGTCACCTAGTGGTCAGAATTCTCTCCAGGGAGTTTGCAGTCCCAGGTCAACAGGAGTGATTACAAATTTTACAATGAAAAGTTGCAATAAACAGTCAACATATGTGAAGGGATGATGTCCCAGAACTTCACACAGGGGAATCGTTGCATACAAAGCATACTTCTTACACCTTTCATTATTAAAAAAAAAAAAAAAAAAAAGGAAAGAAGGGACATGANCCTTTCATTATTAAAAAAAAAAAAAAAAAAGGAATGAAGGAGCATGAAAGAAGTACGATCACTTATCCTCAGATAAGGGCAGTTTCAGTGAGAGAAATGGGTTAAATTTCATTCATCAGAGCACAACAAAGTGCCCCAGTGCCTCTGTGTGCTGGTTATTGCCTCTGGGCTGTTGTACTGCTGTCTCATTCTTCAAACATAAAGGACCAACACAAACCTAGGCTTAAGAAAAATACATCCTGCAAGCTGAAGTGTGGCTGAAGCACAGCGAATCTCACACTCTCACAATGTATGAATTTGTATTCTAGCACTTGTACCCATGAACACTGGGAGCCTCTGAGCTTGGTTAGCTTGCCATCCAGCAACCATTTTACAGGTGCAAAGGACACCTGGAGAGTCACTGTGCTATTCTGTTTAGACAATCATCTTCTGCTTGTTTTCTTCCACACAGAGAAATCTCTGAGTCATCAGCATCATTACTGCCTCCTTTTTGCTTACCTAGCCTCATTAAAAGGATTAGACAGATCGGCAAGGGGCAGCAATTTAACCAGTACATACTTTACAAACAAAGCTACACCAATTTCCTCCACCTCCTCTGATATTTTTGCCACGTGGAGAAACACTGTGGCCTGATTTTCCCAATGTAGGACTTCTGTTCTTGAAAAGGCAGTGCTGGTTATTTGATGTCTCAAATACAAAATGTCCACATATTTTCATTCTTCCCATCAGTCTAATGTCTCTGTCTATAGTAAGTTTAAGATGCTTATTATTCTATTGTCCAAGCAATTACCCCGTACATGGCAGAGAACATTAAATGCTCCTTAAATCCCATTACAGGCAGAGGAAGATGAGTCACTGGATGGCAACTAAACTAACCATGGCATTGAGGTTGTTCGGTGACTGCTGCGCAAAGACTGTGGAAAAAGTCAGGATGAGCGACATCAAGAGTCGACTGGTAAAATCTGCCTCTTTTCAAAACAAGATAATAACGGTGGTTGAGATTAATGTCTTAAAGATCACAAAGTATGATGCACAGAAGGGCTAGGGCATATACATTTCATGTATATATGCTCCCACCAAAACACACTGCAAATACCTGGAATGCAGGGAAAGCCACTTTGAAAAGCTGTCATGGAGTACAGAGCAGTGTTAGGGGACACGAGTCAAGCCTTATATAGCTGAAGGATGGATTTGGCCAGGGAGCATTAAAGGTGAGGCCTATTCTACCTCAACAATAAAACTGATGTAACAGTTATGGGCAACGACAACCCTTGCCTTCAGCAGGGAATTCAGTCTAACTCTCTTTCTTACTCTGCTAGGGCAGCGTTCGGTGCTGACCAGGAAGGGGGAGTGTCACCTACTGCCCTTAAAAGCACTGTTCCATTACAGAAGAAAATTATTTTCTTGCCAGTTTGCTCTATGAGCAGGCACCCTGCCTGTCCTGCCAATCTACCTGTAAGCAGCTTGTAAGCCTGATGTGATACCAGTATTTTATAGTCGAGGATAAGAGCAGAGAATTCTTTATCTCTGGGTTCTGACTCAGCTGATACTTGCTAGTCTCGAGTGAATGCTGAGGTCCTTATTCCACTCATCTCAATGGGATTTCTGCCAGTGAGGTATCAAGGCATAAGGATGCAGTTCTCAAGGTTTCTGCTGTTGTCAGCTGCATCTTAAAATTCTACAGCTATTGTTGAAGAAAAACTAATGAATAAGATTTGGCACAAAGTAACAGGGCAAGCTTTAGATCTTCTGTTTATTGCATTTCATTTGGTGAACTTCCTTGCGTGGGATTAAAGATGCGACTTCCTACAGCAGCAGCAAATATTTTGATTTCTAATAAAAAAAATCATGTTGATTATTCAGGCCAATGGATCCACAGCAACCGTGACATTACTTGTGACAAGTGATGGGAACAGTGGATATTTTTCGCTAGAGATAGTAAATTGGAAGACAGCTGAAAAATGGAACCAGCACTGGAAGAGATTAATGAGGAACTAAATGATTTACAAGTACCATGTCCTCATTTGACTGGGAATTAGATAAATTAACCAAAAAAAAATCAATGCTCTAATGAAGCTGAAGGGCAAATCCACAAATATATTACAAATGGACTTGGAGACAAAGCGGGGGGAAAGAGAGGAGGGAAAAAGCAAGCAAAAAAAAAAATGACAGCCTACATGTAAAACATCCTTAGCAACCCAATGGAATGGTAACAATTCAAGCAGAAGCCCTTAATGTTGTTTTCTGAGGGTGACAGTCCGGGAAGGAGAAGACGGTATAAGATAGTCAATTCATCTGTTAATAAGAGGATACCTTGTATGTGGGGAAATCTTACAAGAGAACTGGGTCATGCTACCAAAATAATAGAAGATTTTTAATTTTAAACATAATAAATTGGCTGAACATAGTGTTGTAAATGCCAGAGGTAGAGGGAAATTTAGCCTAAATTAAGGAACACACTTTTGAGGATCTTCCAGGGTACATTCCTCTGGCAACAAAAAAATGCAAAAGCCAGGTAACATGTCTTACTTCAGCAAACTTCCATAACCACAAGATGAAAAATATTGATTCTTCACCAAAAATAAGTTCCAAATAAAAAGGAATACTTCTTGGGAACCTGAAAAACATTACTGCGTAGCAGGATTGTTACAAAGGAAACAGCACTGCTGTTTTTCAGTAATTATCATCACCAGATCCATTTCTTGGGCACTGAATTCCATCTCATTCTTGACAAACCAGAAAAGGGGCTACAGCTCAGCAGAGGACGACCAGCTATTTACGTAGTAATGGTCATCCATCCAGCCTGTTGTTTTAGTAACACAATTTTCACTGACCCTAGAGCTGAGGGCTGTTCATACTTGGTTAGCTTAAGCATTTTAACCAGCCTACTTATTGGTTTGTTTCCAGCATTCAGGTTCCTGGAAACTGGGAAAGGATTCACAGAAAATTTTTGCAGGCCAGGTTACCCCTGCAATTCATTAGGGCGATTCAGCTATATCTTGTTAATAAAACATCTATAGAATTTACAGCAGTTTCACGTTTGGTGCGGGTTTGCAACTGCAACAGCCATGTTTGCATAATACAGTCTATACTGTTTAACCTGCTTAAAGCTTCCTGTTCTAACACTTAACAGTGCACGTTATAATTAATACGTACTTTACTAAAAGCATATTCTTTTGAAGCTTTTCCCAGTTATGAATAAAACTGAAAGAAAACCCAATTTTTCTGGTTCAGACACCAAGCCAAGAAACAGAAAAATATTTTAACACTAACCTATTTGTTTTCAATTTGAATATTATCTTTGACATAGACCATATCCAAATATTTCCTTGACCAGAGAGGAACAGTGAGAATTGCTCTGGATGGCTTCAGGCCTTTTTGTAAAGCAAGCTATCTGGCCTGTCTTATCTGCTGCAATAAATACTTCTGTATCACTGTGCATTAAAAATATTATGTTGAGAAGAGTCAATACACACCATCCTAGAGATGGACAACAAGTGCTATTCCAAGATGTGAGAACCACTGTTGTAATTTGGGTAAAGACTAGGTTTAACACTTCTTCATCTAAAGTCCAAGCAAGAACCACTGGATTTTGGGCTATTAATGGAAAACAGGATGATACCTTCCCTTTCTTTATTGTTGTAAGTTCTCCTCTGAATCAAATCTCTGATTAATGGCTGGGCTTGATGATCTCGAGGGTTTTTCCAATCTTATTGATTCTCTGACTCTGTGATTCTAATGCTGAAAATACTCATATTTGGAAAATATTAGAACTATTCTTGTCAACATTTCCATCTCTTCTTTTTAGGATTTTTTTTTTTGGCAACAGAATTTGCTGAATTAATCTCAAATTCAAATATTGTTCTGACCAACCAAATATGACCAATTTATTATTGAAGGAAGGAAGGTAGGAAGCAAGCGGGATGCAATTCTTCTCTGGGTAAAGATATTTTATAGGTTGTGTATGTGTAAAAACAGGCTAAGGACAGGGACCATAAGATGAGCTGTCCTTTTAGTGTGACATATAGCAAATTTTAACAGCATCCTTAGAACTACTGGAGAATGAAATTCATCTCTGTGTAGAAAATTGCACTTAAGCCTTCAAAACAAGGCTATAAGTGAGAGATAATGGTCGTATATACCTTTTCCTGGCTCATGAATGGAGCTGAATTTCCTCCCAGGTGTTTAGGATAAATATGAATACTCTTCTGAAAAACTGCAGAAATGCCACAGGTAAGCAAAAAAAATTGTTTTAATGAGGGCTTTTAGTGAAACAGAGAGGTGTTGTGAATTCCTGCGCTCTTGCAGAAGTGCCCTTAGTGTACATGATTCTTCCTGGTAAGTGTGTTCATGCTGTGCCTCCTCACTGCTTGGTAGGCACAGCCATAAAAGCCATGTGGATTTTTTAGTATTTACACCTGAGGATTTTCCTTTCTATTCCATTTGACTGCTTAGGTGGAAACACACTATCCAAAAGTATCATATGTTACTGGTGCTACTTCAAAAAAAGGGCAGTTAAGGAGAGACTCCTCATTTGGTTTAATTCAAAAAGTTATGCTAATTTTGCTGGGCATGCAAACATAATCAATGCTTTCAGTGGGGCATTCTTAAAAGATGCATAGATCTTCTAAAAGTGAGATCCAGTTTTTGATCCAATCAGCATGCAAGCACACTTTTTCAAGGATTTGAATATGAAGATAATGTCGTCATGGAGCAGCCCAAAAGAATATTTTTCCAACACGACATCAAGTACCCATTAAAATCCAGTTTTGCAAGGCAATGAGTAATCTGATGAGAGCCTAAGTTGTCTCTGTGCTTTGCATAAAGGTTCTCAGTCTGCACCAGCAGGATCAAATTGAAGGAAAAACAATACAAAGATGATAAGAAGAAAAGAAGAAATACATTACCCTTCTGTTCTGCCTTAAAGATATTTGCTATCAATGTTGATAATGTTGCAATGAAATTAAATCTATTGTACGATGTTGTATTCTCAAAACAAACATGTTTCTCAAAACAAACACATATTTATTTATTCTCTTCATATAAACAGTCATGCCTGCCTGGAGGAATCAGAGTTGTAAAAGGAGCAACTTCCGAAGCACAGGGAACTTGTTGTGTTCTTCCCACGTCTCCCTGAAAGTACACAATAATCTGAACTGCCGGCCTCAGCAGGCAGGCAATGGAGGAGCACTAAAGCCACGGCTCCTTCTGGTAAGGAGGTGACTGATCTCTGTGAGCAGGGACAGCAGTGCTTCCTCACCTCCCTTTGAAGAAGGAGCTCCACCTGCCAGGACGCGCTGGGCAGCGAGCAAACGCCTCCGACACGAACCACCACCAGGTGGGCACTTAGAGCATGTAAGGCATCTGTGGGAATGCTGGGGAGACGAAACACCGGCAAGAAAACAGGAGTGCGTGTGAAAAGGAGGCATGAGGAGCAAGAGGAGAAAGGACAAGATCATCTACCAGGTCAGAGGTGCAAGAGAAGAGGTGTTTGTAGTTTCGCTTGGAGTACCTTTGTGATTCTTCCCACCAAAACCAGCAGGACTGAAATGTTTCCTGGTGTTTTTAAAGATAAATTAGAATAAATTGGAAGCTGTGAGAGAAACCTCAACATGAAATCACTCTGATAGACCAGTGAGCTGTACAAGAAGGAAGATCAGGTTCTGAATGAGTGAAAAGCTCCAGTTGCCCTGCCATCAATATGCTAAATGAGCCATCCTTACTCTCCACTGGCCCTGGGACAAATGACAGACATGCTGGCAGATTCAGAGGAGTGCCAGCCACACATAACATACACCCGTAACTCCTTATCCTGTGGAGGGCTCGGGACTAATCTCTGCACTACTGGGTGACACTGCTGAAACTTCACAAAGCGTTGCACCACAGGACAACAATTTTTTAAAACAAAAACAGAGATCAAGAGGAGGAACCCCCGAGGACAAATCATTTGAAGTATTTCAGCACCCCACTGTATTCATACTCCTATGAAGATCACACAAAATGTTTGATGGAGCAACCAAAAGTGCCAAAGTGTAAAACATTCACTTCACTACTAAATTTTAAAGCTTTAATTATAAAAATGTCTGACCAAGTCTACCTGGCACCTTTATCTTTACGGTAATGAGAACAAAAACAAGAGAACTTGAGAGAATTAACTACTCTTTAATTTCTTTGGATAAAGGCAGAGGCATAAATTTTGTAATTAAGTGGGAGTTTGAACTGCCAGTGTTCGAGCCAGACAAACTAGATCTGTCTTGCATGTAAGCAGGGGTTTATAACCTTGGTATGACAGTTAGGACACACACTCATTAATGTCTGTCTAGAGCTATAATACAAGTATTCCTTTACACATCTGTGTCTTTCATCTCCATTCACAGGCTTTTAAAATAGCTTTTTTTGGCTTGCCACCTGCCTTCTCATCCATCCAGGAAACCAGCTCACTTTGTGGACTCCATGCCAACTTCACGCTGAGGGCTGGCACATGGTCTATGGACTATTTGAAGCAGGAAAGGAGCTCAGATCATACGGAGTCCTTGTACTATTTCTCCAAACACACACAACATCTATCCCTTGTAACTACACCTGAGGGAACACTAAGAAATGTTCCACGTAGATGGAGCTCAGGAATGTAGTAGCAGCTGATGGCAGGTGTGTCCAGAGGTCCTTCCTGCTGGAATCCTCTCTCTGAGAGATGCCAGAACTGGATGTTTAAGGCAGACAACAAGAACGGAGTTAACATACAGAGAAACCATCCAAAAGTGGATCAAACCACTAGCAACATACAGCTTCCCGAACTACTGATGATGCAATTTTGTTTTTTAGTGCATGCATTTGTCCTGTCACTTTTGCAATCTGCACAAACTTGTCAGGTACAGAACGGCACTTTGCCCAGGCAGACGTAATTTTACCTAACTTTTGCTGTGCAGGTCTTGAATGTCTGGTCTAGGCCATTTTCTACAGTTTCTCTATCAGCTGGGAGAAGCAGGGTTTTCAGAGGGAAATTCCACTCATCATAAGATTAATTATTGCAGACACTGGGGATGATTTACCTCATGGACATGTTTCTTCCTCCATTAACTTGGAAGGGAGCCTAATGAAAGCCTAGCATCTGACAGCTATAGCTAGGTGACACAGATGCATTGCCAAAAGCATGCTTCTGGAATGCAGGCACCTTTGCTCTAAATGGGTGATCCAAGGAACACAGAAAACAGAGTTAAAAGGGATCTTAAAAGGGTCCCTTTAACTATACAGAGATTCTCTCAACATCTCAACCGAGTGATGCCATTGCTCTTTAGGATGGAGCTAGTTACTAGAATGACCTACTCACAGTATGTATTTTCTTAATAAAGTCCAGGGCTCTGACAGAGAAAACTGAAATTAGTACAATATTTGACAACATACTTGACATTTTCAAGAGAATGCACTGTGTAACAATAACAAAAACAAAAATAAATTGTTTCAGAAAAGCTGAATCTCATTATGCAATGAACTTCTAAACAGAAATCTGAACAGAATCTTTAAAGGGGGGAGATAATTAGGCAAATGTTCGAGAGACAGAGCCTCATAAGAATGTCAAATGTCACAATTATGCATTTACTTGATAAAACAAGTGCTCTGTTGATTAACTTTTATTGCTCTCACTGCTTCCAGCTTTAATGATTAAAACATCAGAATCAATTCTGACACCATTTTTTTAGGAAGGGGAGGAGGATCCATGTGTCAGCAGAGGTCCTCAGACGAATTCTGAGCCACTCGTGAGGGTCTGTAACACCCGCTGCCAATCACAATCACAAAGGCTTGAGTTTTGTGGCCTGTGCTGCTGGGAGGGATGGGGAGGGATCACAGTTTTGGTTTCATCAGACTTTCTTTTGGGAAATCTAATCCACCCACCAACACCAGCCATTCAATGTAGCAGTCCTCACCAGCCACAAAAGCTGGCCACAGCAGGAAGCTGGGTGAAGAACACAACACTTACACTCTGCTTTCCTGCAGAACCAGCTATCGCCTGGCTTTAAGCAAACATGCAGAAGTCACAAACAGTGACTGGTTCTATGGTGGACCAGTGCTCCAGTCTGGTTCACCATAGAATTTCCATCCCAGTGTAATTTTATCATACATCAGCAGAAACCTGGAGTGACACGAGTTATTTCAGCTCTGGCTATTTAAAGTTCCACAGAGATGAGCTGTTACAGTAGGTCTGTTTACGTGAGAAGAGGGACATTGCGGTTTACAGCTCATGACAGAATTTGGAGAGGCCAGCTGCTTCCACTCTGTATTACACCATCGCTGGCTCTAGCATGAAACTGACCCATCAGTTTTGGAAATCCCTCTGTTTCTGGATGAGGCTCTTTTCACATCTTGCTGATCATGTGCTACTGCCTCTGCCACCAAATCCAGATGCATCAACTCCAGCCTTCTCTCCTGCTTATTCAAGTGTTGTCACTGAGCTATGCCCTGCATGGTGTAGAGTGGTGCTGTCATACTACATGGTCTCTGAGCTTCTTGGCTCAAGCTTTCAGTGGACTAGAAGCAACTTTAAGCTTATCAGGGGTCTTCTTGCTCCATCTCTACCGAGGAAAAGAAGAACGGGAACTGTGCAGCAATAGCGGCTGAGCAGCAGCAGCTGCAATGATAATACCTGTGGGGATTCCCGGAGAGATAAAGCAAGTCTAAGGAAGGGGAGGGAGGAAGTAGGAGCTCCTTCAGTCGAATCCTCTTTTTGATACATACAGATGTACAGGAGCTGAAGGATGCTCACCCTGACATGTTGGTGTTACAAAGTATCTGCCAGAGGACAGCGAATACCATTATCTCTGTTGTGCTAGGTTTTGACCTTAGCAGCACAATTATAAACTCCCAAAGACATAAGCCAGTTTTCAGAAATAGAAACCCCAAGTCAGAGCTGTGTTTAGACACTGGCATCAAATGGTGAGTGGTGGCTGTTGCAGGCTCAGGAGCTTTCACAGGTAACCTGCCCATGTCAACCTAAACTTAGCTGCTCAGGTCTGTGCTTCTATCCCTAAAATCCTCGTGTGGTGAACTCACTTTCACCACACCCCAAATCCCAGCCCTGCCTGCTCATTAGCTTCTGATTCAGTAACCTGCCAGCTAGCCAGCCTTTTGTTCAGATGAGCTGCACACAATTCCATCAGAGCCTGCTATCGCCTTTCAATGTGATTCCAACTGCTGAGCAGATTAACATTCAGAGGACACAAACAATAAATATTTTGCTTCATTACTTTTAAGGAATAAATAAAATGGATTCTAAAAGTCCTCCCAATCACTTCCTCATTCTTTATTGTTTTTGATATACTAAGCCACGGTGTCCCAACTACAGCATATTTCTCTTACATTCCGCTTACTTCATCGTGAGATGACTCAATTCAGCAAGAGGGTTTGAAATACACACCAAAGGCAGTGTAAAACTGCACCCTTACCAAGTGTGGAAAAAGAAATATAGTTCATAAACAGAGTAGAAAGCATATTTAAAACAACTTCTAATGAACTCCAGAGGCAGCAGAGCTTGAACCAGACAACATATCCCTGACATCAGCATTGGCTTTCAAAAAAATCACATTGTCCACGGGTCATATATTTCACTGCATCTTTGAAGAAATGCTAAATCAATAAAATAGCTAAAGGTTGCCGATGAATCAGGCAGTGTTCTATAAAAAGCCAAGCATTATTGCTGCAGGGCAACTTAAGAGCTGAAGAAATATTTGCAAGGAAAAGGCCATCCCTCCCACTGGAGCCCATTCATATTCAAGCATTTGACACATTCCTGTGGACACCAGTGAGCAGTACCAGGAGCTGGAATCGTGTTGGCCTGCTTGCTCTGCTACAGCAGCTTTTCTTGATCGTGTAGGGTTTCTTACACATTGTCAGTTTGATTTCTTGAGCGTTCCCCCTCCCTGAGCCTGGATTTTAGCACTGTTCTGAGAACTCAAGCTTGCGTTGGCACATATTCACCAATTAATGTCTGTGTTACCTCAGCACCTATACATCCAGATTGCGCATTCCATACTCAGCCTTCCAAGGGCCACAAAATTATCCATACCTGGTAACTGTGAAATCAGAGCTGGGAACTTTTTAGCAATTCACAGTAGATTTTTGGTTCAGTTGTTTTCCTATATACCACAGGATGCCATCTTCTTGCTGATGGAAATATACAGAGGAGAATAAAATATTAGGTGAAAGCAAGTTTGATATTCTACTGCAAATCCAGAAACTTAGCTTATTGGTGTCATAGAAGACTTCTGTTTCTTGTTTCCTTCAAATGCTGACATCCATCTTATTGAGTGGAGTCCTTAGAAAATCAGACTATCATACTCGTCTGACTTGGTTTTCACAGAAGTAAAAATAAAGGTAGATGTCTATTTCCTGAACTCCTGCAGAACACTTTGATCTTTTTAGGCTATCAATTTTTAAAAAGGGAAAATCAGCCTAAAAGCCAATTCAGTGTTGATGGGGAGGCTAAGAACTACTGGAACTAGATTATTTTAATTTCATGCAAAAGCTGGAACTAGAACTTTTATCTCCCGATGTAAACATTCTAAAAAGTGCTCTCTTTTCAGTCATGGGAACATACAACTTCTGCAGTAGTTTCAGAAAATAATAATCCATTCCAGAAGTATATAGTACATATATTATGTCTTGGCAATGCAGTTCTCTGTTCTACTTCCCTGTTGCTAAAAATGCAGATTTTTCACAACCATACTTTCAATATGCATTTAATATTTGCAAACAGGCTGTCTTTGACAAACAGGGCTTTTGGATAAGCTTCAATGAGCGCTGTGTTCAGCTCCATTACCTACAGCATCACGGCCCTCTGAAGATACATCCTCCCACTGTTACCACCAACATAGACACAAAAAAGGGGTCTTATTCTCCTCACAGTCACTCTCCTGCAAGCTTCGCAGTTGGAAAAAGCCAATCTCACCGACATTCCATTACTCACCTCAAAGAATTTGAGAGTGCAGGGCAATGTCAGAGAGACTTTAGGCTTTATACATGTCTTACTTATAAGTGTTGTTCAAGTCGGGCCCTACATCTATGCCTCTCTTCCCCTACACACTTCCATGCTAGATTCACTTCTCACAGGCACTCAGCAATGGCAAAGACAACATTTTCAAGCAGATGACTTTGTGGGTGACCAAATGCTCACCAGTTAAACATACATCAAAATTGTTTTCCTTATTTTATAGGAAGGCAGCCCAGAAAGACTTATGGATTCCAAAATGTTTACCACCATATGTATTTCAACATTGTGCTTGCTGGCAGATGGTGATTAAAAACTTATTTTCAGCTACTAGTTCTGTGGAACGCTTACTTACAATACGTCAGTTTTTCCTTTCTCCTCTGGTAGACCCACTTGATCCTCACAATGTATGGATTACAAACCTTTTCCATTTCTTTATACCTTTCTGATGTTAGACTCTGAGATACTGGGCAATAAGAAGCAATGTCAGGCAGTGTATGGCTGATGAGTTTCCTTTTAAATTCATCAGGCATTTCCATTTAGCATTGCTGTGATTTTTATCCCCTTTAAATTATCCTTTTGATTCCAATTGCAGTATATAATTTCCCTGAACAGAGCATTTATCTTGTAATAATTTTAAACATGTTTCTGCAAAACAGTCATCCTTTTAGCCCTAATATTTTTTTTAAAAATCCTCTGCTGCACAGTATTTTTCCATTATGCTGTATCCCTTTTGTACAACACTGATTCCTTTTTCATATTCAAACCTGACATAAGTGGCATAAGTGGGTGGGATGATGAGCAAAATTCAGTCCATGTATCTTCAAGCACAGAAAGATTAAACCAAAAATTAATTAGGCCTAAGTAAGTAAGGCTCTACTGCAGGAATGACAAAGCAGAGCATCTCAAATGTTGAGCGTGTTTCTTACAAATGAACATTTACAGATGCAGAGGATACAGATACAGAGGATCTTTTTTCTTTCCACAAATTCTGATTCCCAGAATGCCATTAACAACACCAACTCACTAAGTTTAACAAAGATAGGTGTTCTTGTCAAATCCTCATCAAATACAACATTTATATCCTTCACCCATACGAGTCTTTAGTATTAACACAAAAACTTTTCCCAGAAAATAAGTGCAGATTAGTTTGCATTGTTCAACATCTATCAGGCTCTAAAATGAGCACAGAGCATACCTGGAGTGAGACTTTTACCCCTCCAAATTTCTGTGGAGTGCATCTTGTGGATTTTATTGTGGTAGAAGGAGAAATCTATGGGGAGCACCTTAAATAGTGCATTTTAGATGAGCAATGTATGTATGTACAAGCCCCTAACATCAGGGTGAATCTTGCCACTGATTTCCAAAGCTGTTAGGCAAACCCTAAAAAGTGCATTGAACATATTCCCATTTCTTCCTCATGAGTGCAAATAATGCTGGGCACAGCATGACTCTTCCTGTTCGGGTGTTAAATGGAGGCTGGAAAAAGCAGATGGCTTTTTGCTACTGGGATGATGAGGGTACTACAGGGAAAAGATAGTTAAGGATCTAACTAAATCAACATTTCTGCAGCAAAAAAATGAGCCGGTGGTAGAATCTGTGCAACTTTTATAGCATTATTTGTGTTTCTTCAGGCTTGGGATATGATATTGTAGTGGCATCACCTCTTTGCCTGAAGTGTGTCAAATCTAAAGTGAACAGGTTCTGAAAGAAACAGAGTGTTAAAAAAGATATATGAACGGTGAAATCTTTAAACAGTTGATGACTATGCCTACAAGACCTTTTCAGATGATATATTATGGCATGTATCTCCATCTTTTTCTCCCCATACTATTCAAAATGTTAAAACTGTCTCTGATTATGATTTGTGTCTGAGCTAAGAATACAGAAGCTGATCAGCTACAGCTGCTCCATCACATTTCTCAGTAGGTGTAAACTGAGATATTTCTATTGTATTTTTTAGGCTGAGGTTTGCTTTGTCACCTCCACAAGAATGCTGGTTTTGCAGTTGGTGGCTTGGAAACCCCCTCTGGTATCAGGATCAAGGAAAACAGTTCATGATTGCCGGCCACCAAGGACAGTCAAACTTTGCACCCTACTCCAGGAATGAACTGCCCAAGCTCACACACTGTGCTACTGGACAGGCCACTAAAGGGCTTGGCTACCACTGGACTCCCCCATTAGGTCCTTCTGATGTGAGCATAAAGAATTAAGTGCTCCAGCACGTTCAGTCAAGCGAGGTCAGAAGGAGGAAAATTAATGTCACGTTACATTTGATCCGGTGTCAGCGAGGTTCATTTTCAAAAGAGGTTGTGTCGGTAGGGCTCAGGCCATTGAACTCTTCCAGCCACTCTTCTTGTCTGATTAATTTTGCTTATTATTTGATAGCTTTCAGGTATGGTGGAGTTTGCCAAAATCCTCTTGCCGCTGTGGAATAGAATAATGCACTGTAGTTTTGCCATTTCATTTTAAATCTCAGCTGAAAACAGCTGTTCCCCAGGTCTATAATTTGCTGTGACTGACTACTCCTTCTACTGTTATTTATCCAGGTAGCTATATTATTTAACTCTGTGGAGCACATTGGAATACAGTCTACCTGGAGAACACTAGTAACTGGAGAATGAAGTGGTACTCTTAAATCAGATTTCACTGATGGCTTTGAAGAGCTTCTAAAAATTCTCAGCTGGTGCTTCCCAGTACAGTCATCCTTTACACATCTATTCCATAATATGACATGAAAGGAATTTTCTGCTTCAGTCCTTCTACTTCCTGATTCCAGCAGCTCCTGAAAATCTTTCAGATCAAAGAACTGTTGGCAGTTTGTCATCTTTGTAATGATGCATTTTTAAAAGGTATAGCTGGTGCAAGAAGTTACATGTACCTTTTCTGCATCAGTGCATTTTTCCAATTAAGTAAGATCCTCTGTTTCTGCAGGCTTGACTGGTCAGATAATGGACTGCAGTGAGATATGTCCTGAGCTCAATGCTGCAACAGGGACAAAATTAATGCTGGGAGAAAAATGACATGAAAAGTAAAATTAAGTGGAATGATTGCAACGCAACTATATTATTCACTTCTAAATTGTTGGAAAAATTAGAAAAGTGTTAATCTTTTAGCATTTAATGGGCCAAATTAATCCCCAGTTTTTATAGTCCATTAGAATCTAATAGAAAAGTGAAAAAAATCTTGTGAAGAATCTTTAAGCAAGCTGCAGAACTTGGTTGAAAATTATACTACACAATACCACAGGGTTTTTTTGTTCTTAGGATATAAAAAAATTTTAAGTTTTATAATGACATTCTGTTGTTGCAAGGCTTTCATATCTAGGGAATTCTAGCCAATCCATTCCTGCCCTGTGGAGACAGGATCTTTATTTGGCCCCTGGCTGCTGGGTAACACACAATTAATTCTGCCACTGTTCTGTAATGTTTTCCTCTCTATCCTTCAGATACCTGGTCAATTCAAATTGAAAATGAGTCCAGGACTGTCACATGTATTTACAGTACATGTATTTACATGCGTGTATTTACAGTAACAATGCAAGTGGCGTGCTCATTGCAACTTGTTCTTTAGCTAATTTTCAGAAGAAAAAAAAAAGAAATGTGAAAAATTGTCTTTGGTTGCCTTTTACTTCAGCAATGTAGGTTCATGGTGAGTAAATAGACTGAGGAGTAGGTCTTGGGCAGTGAGATGCAGAGTAACCAGCAGCCACAGTATCCCACAAGTGTGCTACAGAAAGGCAGGCTGCCCAAAAATCCTGGTCAGCTTTCAAGTTGGATTTCAAATTCCTGTACATGCCCATGGTATCAGATCTTCTGACCAACCACAGGGATCAGTAGCTTCTCAGATATGTAGCTAGACACAGATTTAAAGACCTTATAAGGTGCAAAGGGTCTTACTTAAATATTCTTTGTGGGAAGGAAAAATGCAAATGAATGAGTCATGGCTTCAATTAACATCAATTGCACTCTAATGGCCGGCTTCATTCTGTTTGATTCATCACGTAAAGCTGCATGTACCCCTGCAGAATGTATAACTAGGGGTTTACTAGTGCAGTCACTCAGCTTGCAGAGCTCCTGAGCTGGTTCAGGACATGAAAGCACTCTAAGCCCACGCCTGTCGTGACACACCAAGATTCAGAGTTTATAGTTACTCAGGGCAGCACTGCATCCCCAAAAAGTCCTGTCCAAAAAGATGTGGTCATGATGGATAACTGATAAAAGTAGTCTTACTTTGAGAAAACAAGCCTCTCTGCAAGAGTAATACAGCAGTGAAATGCTGTAAGTAGAAAGAGAACATAATCTACATAGGGAAAGGTTCTCATTTAAAAAACCAGTATAGAATTAATCAATACGTCTCTGATCCTGTTATTCCCTTTTAGTAAGGTTTTGGCATAGAGAAGCAAAGACTGTACTCTGACACTGTTATTAGACTATTTCCTCTTAGCAATAAACCGATTATTTTGGATTAATGATTAATGAACTTTAAAATATTAAAAGCCATTAGATTTCCATTTACTAATTCCTGCATCAAGACCAATGATTGTATGCAATTGAAATTGAACAAATCTTTCAAAAGAAAACATTGAATTCTGATTTTCTACATTAGAAATTTTCAAGAACCCACTACTATTCTACATAAATAATTTCCAGTGGTTAATTATCTTTGTTAGAAAGGTGCACTTTATTTCTCTGAATCCCAGTGTCCACCATCATGAATAAGTACTACAAAACTATCTTTTTTTGGATCCTTCCAGAAGCAAAAATAAAGCTAGAGCAGGAAAAACAACGGATATCAGGTACTGGACAAAGTAGATCACCACACAGCTTATAACTTGTATTTATACCCAATGTCTGAACTGGAGATTAAAAGTTTGTGTCTTATTAGAGATGTGAAATCGATTGCTACAATCTTTTTCTTTTAGGAAGGAAGATATTTTTCTGTTCTAAGGAGCAAAACATAATGATGGAAAACCTCGGGTTTGTTTTTATTTTTAACCAACAATTACTCAGTAGAATGGGACAAAGCTGAACATAACACTTGACTACCAAGGAAGGGCTAACAAGTAAAAATGTACAGATCCTTCACAAGGAGAAGGCCTGATGCAGTGATGGGGACAGATGTGAATGGATTTTGGGGATTCCACTTTTGAGTGGAATCTTATGAGCCAAAACACAGCACTAAGAAATAATGTAGTGTGTATATTGTATCTCATTGCAATAGTTTGCAGAGCTATTCAGCCAAATTATCTGCCAATTTTTATTCCCAGCATAGACTGCAGTGAAGATATGTAAGCTTCCACCATTAGATGCCATAGCCCATCTTCTAGAACCAAACAGAAATTAAAATGTTTCCAGGTACTGCATTAACACTGAAAATTACCATCCTACCTTTTACCAGACTTAAAATTCTTGAGCATTATTTGTCTTTCTAGTTTTAAAATCAGAAAAACCAAAAACTTTACTTAGAAGTAAAAGACATCCATGGAGAAAGATCAAATCTGAGATAGAGAATGCTCAATGGTGAGCCAAAAACTTGCCGTTCGTCCTGGGTTGATGCTGTAGTGACAGGGAATATTGAATGTGTTGGAAAACTGCAAGGTTCACTTCCCCTCTGCTGAGCCTCTTCTCACTCCATGGCCAGCTAAAGGGATACTGTCATTTCTTCATTAACACTGCTGACAATCAGCCTCTGCTTTGGATCAGAGATGCACAGAGTTGTGCTAATGAAAAAAAAATGTTGTTTGGATCAGGTTTCAAATCAGGAAAATTATAAAAATCACTGATTTTATCCCAGGCAGACATAGTATTAATAAACTCCAATACTCACATTTATTCATCCAGTTTCCTCACAGACTTCTCAAGCATTCACATGATAGGAAATCAGCAAGTAGTCAAAATGAAATTTACTTCTAAACCGAGTATTACTTCTCCTCAGCTCCTTCCCACTTATCAGCATTTTTTAACCTGCTCAGATACTCAGAATTCAGAGCAATCTGTTTTAAAAACAAGATTAATTACTTTATTTCACATTAGAAAAAGATGAGTTGTCAAGCATGATCAAAATAGTCTTCATTTTCCAGGAACAATAAAGCCAGCCTCCCTAGGTTTGCATTGTTTTGCTTGTGTGAGATCCAGAGGGGCTGTCTTCCACCTTTGGCATGGAAATTCCAATGCATCCCAAATTTTATTAACAGATGAGACAGCAAGGCATTGTTTGTGGCTAAATTCTGCTAAGATCTCTGCTGCTAGGCAACCTGCCTTAAGCACAGTGTGAATAAGGTCAGTCAAGTTTGTCGTTCAGCAGGATGTATTTTCTGTGGGCAAGATTTGGTGGCAGACTTGATCTCACTCTTGAATCCAAGTTATCCCTTACTCTGCATCTCTCTCTCTCTCTTGTGTTTGGTCAGCTATTCATCAGCTTTGAAATATTGCAAGGATGAGGCGCCTCCTCACACAGACTGATGCTCTGACTAACACAGGCATCACAGGGGAGGCTGGTTATTGCCATGCACTTTAGCCTGGAAACCTGCTGAATGTTCTGCTGCGCTCAAAACACACGTTGCAGACCCTTGGCAGGTGCTGGGACAGGGACTTAGCAAAATATGCTAAGTGCAAATAAAATGGCTGCAACTTCTCTGAGATTACATCTCTCGCACCAGGTCACATCTGAGGACAGGCTGAAGCCACTCCAAGCCAACAAAAAGCCTCTCTGCTTTTTCTCCAGCTCCCCAGAACCACAGAGTCTGCAGGAATCCATAACTCAGTGCAAGGAATATGTGCAGTGCCCCTGCCACAGCAGAGACACGGTGGCAACAGAGAAATTAAGGCTTTAGCGCTAGAGGCTCAAGGGCCAAGGGACAAATGACTTCATGGTATGGGCCCAGATTCATCACAGCTAACTTCAGGTTCTCCTCTGAGGCATCCAACCGCCAGGCTTCCTCTGTACCTGCCCTTCAGTGGGCAGCTCAGATGGTGTCTGCAGGCAAGTTAGCTGTTCTAGCCCACATGCTTCAGATGAGTGTGCCTGATGAAACGGGGCGCACGAGGAGCACGGATCCCTTTCGTGATAACTAATCAGCTGCAGGGGTTGCACCATAGCTCACTACAGCCTCATTCAGTGGGGACATGGTGTCCTCTAACTCCAGCTAGCAGCAGTTGTAGGATTGTCTGAATTGCTAGAATAGCTAAGGACCATGCACTGTATTAGAAAAAAACCCAAATAACATTTTCCGGTTTATATGTCAAATTTTTCAAAACATAGGTGTCCTGAAGTTAAGGATGGTTAAGAAAAATGGATTACCTGCCAAAATCACCCAAATTCCTCTTTGTTTTGACACTGGATCTAGATAAATATTGGGTAATGAATACACAGCATATGAACACATATATGGTTGAATACTAATCCTTGCTACTGTGTGGCAAAATTGATCAAGGAGGGTTTTGATCTAACTTTAAGATAGTGCAAGCAGTGAACTGTGTCTATGCATTTTAAATATCCTGAATGCATAATAGAGTGATTTTTTTTTTCATGAAATACAGGTGAGTTGAACACACTTATAATACACATGGGGTGGGGATTTTTGCCTCATGGAAGAGTTGCACATCACATTACGCTATGAATAATATGTCTGCAGTTTTATTCAGATTTTTTGCCACTTGAAAAAGCATTGTCATATTCATGTTTAAAATAAGTTTGGCCATTAAATCTTCAAATAAAAGCAAAGCATGAACCATCTTCACTACAAAGTCACTACTGCACCTGGTAGACTTTCATATGAGAAGTGCTTCCTGAAAGACAATGGACCAAATGCAGATGGCAATGGAAGTATTTTGCAAAACAAGAACAAAAAGTAACGTGCGTAAAATTCCCCCTGTTTTGGTGGCCAAAACAGTCACTGTCACAGTGGGGGTGCCTGAAATCTTTACGAAGTCAAGCAAAACACTTCGAGCCACTGACTGTGTGCTGTCTAAATTACATCGTTCCAGGGCGGAAGGGTTTTTTTACTACCAGATGGTTGTTGCTCCAGTTGTGGTAGCCTAGATATGTGCTGACATCTAGTGGGCCTTTAGAGAATAAATACAGTCCAAACGCTTATTAATTAGCAATAAAGAATAACAACCTCAGATTCAAAAACGTATTTTCTCCCTTTTCTTCCTTTCCCCCCACAGCGCATGTAATAGTGTTCTAGACAACTGAATTTTAGTGATTATTGTGCTTTTCGATATTTGTTCAAGCTGATGTTTTCTAAAGCACTGTTCCCATTGACACCATGCTGAGTCCTTTGGGAAAATCCACCTGGAGGCATTTCTTGACTGACAATCACCATGTATTTAAGCAGAGACTGTAAAATCGAAAAAGAAATAGATGGGAATGCAGTTCTGCGTGTCTGGAGCCACAGTAGGATCTGTATTACACCTGGTTTGATCAGAGACTCCTTAAGCTATTCCTACTAAATTCAGATCAAAATTTGTACTTAAGCAGTTATTTACCTATTAATGTAAGTAAATGGCTACAAATAGCCTTTAAATGATAATTTCGTTTACTACTATCTTGAAAATACCTTACTATATTGTAGACACTAATGAATATTTATGAGGTAACAGTCAAAACTCTACTTAGAAACCCACTTTCCATAGTATTTACTCCATCTTCATTTAGCACATATTTCTGTTCATTTGCAAAGCCATGCATGCAATACACCCCTTACTCAGGATAACTAAACTGGGGAGAAACTACTAGAACCTTAACCACTGATTTCAAAGCAAGTTGAAAGAGGAAACAACCAGAAAAACAACTGCCTTTAGGAAGAACTGCTTTGGGAGACAAAAAACTCCTGCTTAGGTTTCAGTTGATTTTAGAGTCCCCATCACTGAGAAAGGCTTTTATTACTTGAGAAATAAAACAGCTGGAGGTTTTACAGTGATGTGTGTGGTCAGAGAACCCCAGCCATACTCAAACCCTGAAAAGAAGGTCTAAACCACCTCGAAGGGGTCCCTGAGGCTGTCTTTTAACGAGCTTTGATTTCCAGGACATAGTCTTCTAGGCTAAAGGAACAGGCTGTTACAGAAGAACTCAGGTCATGGAAAAGGAGAGGAATGATATGCTGAACTAGCACTGAAGAGATTTATTCTGAAGGAAAAAAATGGAAAACACTCTCATAGCTGGCATATATGTGCTGTCACTCTTTCACACAATCACCAGGGTACCTTTAGTGTTTCCCTGACATGTATCCACCAGTGTCCCTGATAACCCAGCATGCTCAGCTCCTCATGAACAGGTCATTACTCACCACTTGCATGACATTCATTTTGGGGGTATTACAATTCAATTGGCTGCTCAGCTGGTACCTTATAAAGAGTCTTGCCACATAACGTTATTTTTCATTTTTTGCCTCAGTGCAAGACCTGCTTGTGATTTATCGGCTGTAGCAAAGCACAAAGCCATAATTTTCTTTTATTGAACTCACTCCGGGTAGCCATCACTCTGCAGAAATGCAGATGGTCATCTTATTCTTATTCTTAGCAATAGGATGAATGCCACAACTCTGCTGACAAAGACAGCAAAGCAGCCATTTATAATAGTAAGAGAAGCTTTCAATTTAATATCTGTGTTAACTGCAAATAGTTAGGCTTTTTGGACACAGTTGTTATAGGATCCTGCTCTGCTAATACTTCAGGATTTTACAGCATTTAGGCAAATTTGCATAGCATGTGTACTGGCATCCAGGTGCGATTTCTGTGCTTATGGCAAACGAAACTGAACTATATCCTACTATATATATAGTTGGCCTCCAATTGAACTCTAATCACAATCAGGCTTTATGATGTGTATTTGATGCTGCGGTTTAGTAATTTGTCTATTACCTCCCTTACTTCAAATTTCAGGGGCATCCCCACAGTGCAGATGAAATTCTGGTTCTGGATCAGAACCTATGAGCTTGAGTGAATTAATGTATTTAACTATTTCATTGTCAATGGAATTAAGGAGATGACTTGCAGCTTCCCTTCCGTCTCAGAAAATACAAATTTAGGGAATTTCAGGTGCCAGCATGATACACAAAACACACTTTCTCTGTTCTGGGGTGAGAAGAGCGGCAGTGAATAATTCACAGCAACTAGTGGAGTGCCCAGAGACTTGCCCTGTGATGACCAGTGAGTTTGTGTAGAACAAAAATATGGTGTTGAATATTAAACAGAAAGGGGCAGGTGTTTTTTAATAAGCACCCTGCTGGATCCTGCCAAAGGGCCCCCATACAGACCTTAACAGCTGAATCTGGAATGTGCTTCATTTCATCGCAGAACTGACTATTGCCACAGCAACGACTCTTGACTAATAATTCAAAGGAATAAAACAGACATGCAAGTCAAATCCCAGAATTAGAGTATTTAATTGTTTAGAATAAGGGGAGCTTTACCTAGCATTTTCAGTCAATGGATTCAGAGCAAAAATTCATCCAACATCTGCTAATGCCACATTTTAGTATTGCCTCTTCAATCAGAGTAAATTATATAGTTTAAGTGTTCATATCACCAATTAATCTCTTCTGAATCAGATCTGCATATTAGTTGCTTGAAATAGGCTTAATATAGTCATAATTGTACAAAACATGAATACCATTTTTCATAATAATTAGGTAGTCACTTTGGCCTTTCTCTCAATTTGTCTAAATGTTCATATTTACATTAGAAGTTAGCAGTTAATTTTATCTATACAACCCTTCTCAATTACTCCATTGGTCTGTCAATAGACCCTTCAGCTTAAGGCACCAAACCTGTGCAAAGTACACGCATTCAACGTGCACGGTATCGATTTCCTACGAGGCCCATTTGAGAGGACTGGAACTCTGCTCCAGCAACCACATGGCAAGGAAGCAAATAAGGTATTTCCCACTTTGGAAAAGGCTCAGTGAGAGGATCCAGGCACACTGACCATCAGATCCTTTCCTCCCAAGCTGAGATCAGGCCAGGAGCTTGCTGTGAGAGGGCCGTGGAGCCTTGCACAGAAACTGCCTTGTGCCAAAACTACCCAAGCATTACATAGCTCTTCTATAGCACATTCTGAGTGCCTCGTTCTCTACAAAGACCCCAAAAGTGACGAGGAGACAATTACTCTGACCTCTGCTTGTTGGACGTTGGTAGAGAGAGAGTTGATAGCAGCGCCATGAACTGTCCTCATGTTTCATTTCTTGATGTGCTGTAAACCTTTGACTTGCTGCCAAAATTTAAGGTTGCCTTATGAGATAATCCCAGCTAAGAAGTTCAGTTTCTGTGCATCTTCCTGCCCTTCTGCTGGAGACAGGGGCATGATGTAGTTAGCTAAGAAAAAAAACACAAAAGCTCAAGGGCTGTGAATAATGATCTTGAATATGTTCTTGCATTTGCAAAACAGAGATAATCTATTTACCCTCATATTAAATTTATAAAATTCTTCTCCCCTGCTGGAGTCTCTAAATCCCTTATTAGACCACCAAGAATTCTTTTATACATTTCCTGCTGGTTTTAATCACCTACTCCCAATTTCAAGGATGTTTCCTAAAAAAAGAAACAAAACAAAACCAAACAAACAGAAATTGTGCATTTCAGAAACAAACACTTACAGCAGCACTCGGGAAGAGCAGGAGACTTGGCTTGCAATAATAACTTAAAAGATACTGTAAATACTTTATTAATCCATGCTGTTGACAGCTTTGAATGCCAAATTATCTGTGTTGCACTGAGCCATGAAACTATCCCATGAGGTACTAAAGTCCACCTTGAGACAGCACTGAAGCCAAGCTTTGATCCTCAAGGCTGACTTGAGTAAATCATTATTTTTAAACTCTTTAATCCCCCATGCATCCGTAGCACATAATTTTAGTAATGCATTTGACTTAAATTTCTTATTACTTCAGAATTCAGTCCAACTTCTACTGCAAATAAAGTCAGAGCTCCCAGGGGCTCCAGAGAGAATTATTCCTGCTCTACTGCAATTCTCCATTGAACTGATGAGACAACAGAAACTGTATGTCATCAGGAACCATAATTTTACCTTCTTTAGGTGCTTTTTTCTCTTTTACTGTATTTCAGTGCAGCATTTTCTGGAGAGGAGAAGCACAGGAATTGAAAATCTAGAGGTCTTTAATTTCAGTTCTTGCTCCCACACCGGATCATGAGATGACTGCTAGAAAATAACCACTGATATCACGCTTAGTAGCAGACAGCACCTTACCCACAATGCTAAATAAAGTTCAAGCTGTGTGGCACTGCCTCATCACTCTGCATAACGTTTGGCCAAGGGTTTCCCTTTGGTCCCCTGTGGTTGCCTCATAGCCTGATCGCATAAACACTATTTCATTGTGTATTATTCTCAGTTCAGAGCATTTTAAATAATGCTATGGCAGTGTCACAATGCATCAAAACAACATTTTATCAGTACAAAATGCAGGCTATAGGTTGCATTATCTGTGGTTTAACAGAAGCCTTGAAGGTGCAAAACATCTTAGGATATCATTAGGGAGAGGGGAAAACAAAAGTGGTCCTGACAACACAAACAGTGCCAGACTGCCAAACAAGCATCAGCAGCCCCAGGGGTTCATTCCCTGTCCCTAGTCTCTTCTGCAGTAGAGGCACAGCCATGGATCCCTACACACTCCAGCTGCCCCAGTCCATACTCTGGGCTCTACCCTGTACAGGGCTGCCTCAGGCTGCCCCTCCCTGTAGCCAAATGCAAACTCAGTTTCTGCCTGTAATGCAATGATAGTAACATTTGCCCAATTACTCTCCGTAAAGTTCACCTTATCAATGCTGATATATTGTTCATTGTGCTGAAAAAATACATCTTCTTTGTGAATACATATCTTCAATAAAAAGAATAAACAGAGATATTTTATATCACTGCAATTGCAAACTGTACCTGTGATTTAGGTAGTCATTTGCCAAGTGCTGTGAAACACACCCACTTCTGAAACTGCCCTGTCTATTAACTGTCAGTTCAAAATCAAAGGCCAAAACGAGCTCCTGCTGGCAAAAATAATTAGTGCCCAAATATTGCCGCAGCATTCTGCTCTCTCTGCAGTTCCTGGAAGGACAGGTTGGAGAGGGAACCTGGGGTGCTCAGCTGCAGGATAACCGCTCAACAGAAGCTGCCTACGGAAAGTATCACCAGCAAAGCTGAGAGGAGCTGCAAGTGCCTGATCAGAAATCCTGCACACTTACTGCTTGGCTGATCTATGTGTCTGTTAATTTTCATGGTGCTGCTCTAACTCAGACATCATTCCAGCTGAAGGAAGCTTATTTTGCACGATACGCAGCGTCCTGAAATAAAGCCTGTCACTGCTGTCTCAAGCTTACATTGCTACCAGGAGTCAGTGAATCTCAGTGAACTTGACAATGTCTTTGGAAAACAAATTTCTTACTGCTCAGAAAAACATCACGTGCTGAGTGTGAAAGGGATGGATAATGCAATCCCTTGCTTTGCCTGCTCTGCTCTTTTCAACTCGCTAAGTCTTCAAAAATCTCCTTGCTGGAAAAAATGAGCTGAAATGTGGATGATCTGGTTCTGTTTACCAGAAGTATATATTGCATATATGTGTCAGTGAACCTGTTTTCTAGATAGCATTTTCAAAAATCACAATTGGCTAAACGTTTCAGATTTTTGCTCTTGTTTTCAGGGGACCTAGATGAAAAAGACAGATTTAGGCAGGAAAAAAAAATAATTTAAAAATAGTCAAACTTTACCAGCTTAAAGCATCATGATTCTTCAGTGAACACTGTTCTCATTTAGTGGCAAGGACAGCAAATCCACTTAGACCAAGCAAGTGAAAGTATCCTTTCACCTACCCTCCTGAAAAAAAGATGAATGCTTGTCCTCCAGGTTATGTCCAGCAGACATCATCCCCTTGAACCAAACTTGTTTATATAAGCTGTAGAAAATTACAGTTCTTCTATCACCACCACTACAGAAAAAATGATCCTCAATAGAGGGAAATAGCAGGCACCCTACCACGCGCTAAGTTCTCAGCGAGCAGTTTGGTGTGCTTGCTTCTAGGTGCTTGAGATGCTGTGCATCTCCCTGTTTACTTGAGAAGGACCTCATTTCTACCATAAGAGACACTTCAGTACTATAAAATGTTTTTCATAGACTGCCTCTCAGTTGCTCCTTCTGTCACTAACTTCTCCTGTAGGAAACGCAGAAATCAGTGCTAACAACAATTCTGATATCATCACCATTTCAGTACATTGCAGACCTCCCTGCACAGACATGTGTAGCTTAGCAGCACCTTTCAGTCTAGCTTTGCAACAGCAGATTAAAAATATGACCTCTGAATCCCATTTGGCTGGCTAACAGACTGAGGGCTAGGAGGGAGACAAAAATCAGAGCTCTACGGAAGTTTGACATGCTGGATTTCCATATTGGTGGTATTGAAAAGATAGAAATAGGAAGGAAAGGAAAATGTAGTGAGTCCATCCTTTCACAGCTACAATGAGCCATAAAATAATTGCTAATGAAGAAATTCACTTCCTATGAATACAGAATTAGCAACTGTAATTCTTATGAGAGAATCAATTAAGATCAGCATAATGATAGCAATATATAAGTTTATATGACAAAAAAATTATCTTCAACAGTTCATTAATATTAAAAAGTGTCATTAATATTACTTTAGAAAACATTCTTGACATGTTTGTAGGCGTACATTTTTATGTTTTCTGTGTAGTTATAAGTCCTTAGAACTATAGAATTTGAGCACCTTACAACTTCCAAAGGCAGTTCATTTTTTTTCCGAGTTTTCTTCAAAGATTGGAGAGTATAAAGACCATGAAAAACAGTCAAAATGCTCTATATTTTGTCTATAGCTTTGCATATTCACTGTAAACACAGCCCTAGTCTTCCTAGTGCAATAATGTCAATCAAAAGCTTTGTTATTTCACAAGAAGAAAATAAGAAATCCACAACCAACAACTGTGGAAGCCAACTGAGAAAAGTAAATGTGGCTCTGGATTCTATTTCCACCTACAAACTCTCCCACAAACACAGCAAGGAGCAAGCTCAACATGACTCGGAAATGATCATGCTATTTGTACAAGTTACCAGTTAAAACACAGCAGAAGCTTCCTGCTCTGCATTCTATGCAGCAAGGGATGCTGCAACCTGCCATTCAAAACAGTGCCTTGGAACTGCAGGCGGCTGTGGGATTTGAGGAGAACAGAGAGGTTGTATAAGCCATTTTATTAGCAAAGGCAAAGAAAGAGTCTGTGCAGTTATTGTAACAGTCAGACAAGCTACGGGTTCACAGCTATGTGGGGCCCAATTGCAGCCACAAGCTGAATGGAGAGAGCTGAAGGCTGGTGAAACATTTCTTCTGCTGCTGGAAAAATGTCAATAACACTATACAAGAGGCCTGAAGGACCAGGACTGAATATCGACCAGAACAGGTAGATTCCACCTCAGGAAGATTAGGCTGGAAAGAAGCAGCAAAATTTCGTGATGGAAAGGTGTGAACACGGGCAGCAGGGAAAGAGATCCTATAAGACTTCTCTCATTTTCTTTATCATCTCCATCATCCCTACTTCCCTCACAGTTTCGCTTATCTGAAATACCCTCTCCTTCCAGTCATTATCCTTCACCATTCTCCTAAAAAAATGCTTCAGTCTTTTAAAGTCCACAGAATCCAGCCTGAGTTGAGATATTAAATATACGCATCTTGAAGATGAAAGGACAAGTGAGAAGTCAGAGACAGAATAATTTTAATAATGGGAAAAATGCTGGCCATGAAATCAAAAGGTGGGTGAGCTTATCCCACTCCTAAAAATTCATGCACTTTCCCAACATCCTCTTTAATTCAGATTGCCTCTTATGTCTGCTCTGTCCATATAATCAACTAAAGGATCACTCTAAAAAATGTTGTCATCACTCCCATGAACCCTCTCAAATCTACAGTAGCTTCTGCATTCTTTGTAGGATGCTGCTTAGAAAACAAATGTGCTACATCATCTTACTTGGGAGATCTGAAAGATAGGGTGGATATGGACATTCTTCACATTAATAATTGGTCAGCTGAAGCTAGAAAAAGTACATGCAGAAATGCAAAAACAATTTTTTGAGACACTGACTTGTGAATTTTAAGTCATTACAGAAAGGGATGCAGAACTGTAGATTTTCTCCACTGACTTGGATACATAGATACATAAATCATGCTGCTCTTTCAGAACCACGCCATAAATAAAATCAGGCTCAGACTCACATGTGCATCAATGTGCCTTATTCAGAGTCAATAAGTTATTTAGTAACAGCACATTCTTAGGTGTGTGAACTCTACAACAGGCCACATAGAGAAAAAGAGTGATATCCTTTAAGCAGTCCACGAGCTTTTTAACAACCTTCTCTCTTGTTCTGTGTCCAGAAGACTCATGAGAGCAGCTGCACACAAAAGGAACTAGCCTTCACCTGCTCTGTACGATTAATAAATGCATTTATTTGTTATTACTATAATTATCCTTATAGGCAAAAAACTGTCCTGTTTGTGCAAGTCCTTGTCAGGATTATATATAAAGAGACAGTTATATCATGGTAATATAGCAGAATATAGCTAGTATGATTATTAACACATGCTAAACTTAGTCAATGTAATTATATTACAAACTTATTTATATAATTGTATGATAATCATATATTATATTGCAAGTATGCATATAAATAGAATATCACCCAGTTCCAGATATCAGTGTTTGCTTTGGGCTGCTCATGTTTACTTGGAAAGGGTGTTCCTGGGGCTGCTCTAAACTACAATCTCAAGTTTTTGCCTCTTGTTCTTTGGACTCCTCACAGACTCTTGAATCTCAAGCAGACCACAAGATTCCATAATCTGAGAAGAGTTACCATTTATAGTTAAAAGGCACCTCAAGATGAACTGGACTTTCTGCTTAATTATAGTGCAGTATGGGAAAATTCTGCACACCGTGCAAGTACAGACAAGTACAGTGGAATATGTTGTCATCTTTTAACTACAAAAAAAAAATGTTATGATGGAAGACATTCAAGTCTCTAGTTCAGTTTTAGATGGATGGAAAAAAGTAAAGCATCCTTTGACGCACAGGAGAAACACATCCTGTCGGGCACCGTGTAGTTTGCACTAGAAACATGTTTGACATAACATGAGTAAATGTGAGACTTGTGGTCAGGCTGAATTTAGGCGAGTAGCTAGAGAAGCAAAGCCAAGTTGGGGTTTTAATGGTGTTTGTGGCGTCTTTTAATGGTTGTGGTGTCTTGGAACCCCATTCTGTGAACTGTGTATTTGAACTTGAAACTTCCAGAGAAGTATTAGCGCACTTCTCGTCTCAAAGCAAGGATGACCTGTAACTAATAACATTCAGGAGACATTTATACACCCACTTGCAACATGCACAGATTAAACTGACATAAATATAATACAGTTTTTAAGATTCTAATACATACATATCTCGGAATCGAATGCTGTAGAAAAGAGACATATGGGTAAGAGCATTATTTTTTTCAAATGACATAAATTCTTATATTGGAATGAAAACATGGCATGCTGTCTGTGCTAGATACTAAATTCATTCTATTTTTTATATACACAAATATTTCATAACTTTGCTAATTTAAAAGGTTTCTACTTTTTCACATTTCCCAGTTATTAAAGTAAATCAATTACTTACGAAAGGTTATACATTGCCAATACTGTTCACACAGGACCAAGGACTGTGTTCTTTATTTTATTAAGCATCAACATTTTTTATGTGGGCCTGGGTGGCCCGAAAATAGCAATGACTGGGGCCAGATCTGAGTTAGAGAACCTCTTCACTCGCTGGGATGTCTCTGCGGTGCATCCTGGCAGTAGTTCTGAGTCTGAAGCAGAGATGGAGGTCACACATACTTTGTCCTCTCTTTTCTTATAGAGGTAGTTGGTGCAGTATAGATTCTAGCCCTGAGCTGGTACAGACATTTGACCGCATAGCAGAGTAAAACACACTGCCCCAACAGCTATTGCACACCTCTTCCAAGGAAGAATTGGCTAGCCTCATGGAAATATCTCACAACCTCCACAAATCCAACAGTCCGCAAATCCAACAGCACTATATTGCAGGTCTTAAGACTGGAAGCATCAAAATACACAAGCAATTTTAAGCATGTGAGCTAATGAGCCTATGCATAGTTCTCTTGTGGGTGAAATATCAGAAAGATTCTTACAGTGTATCAAAAATTTCCCAAACCTTCTCATGAACAAGCCAAAACTTTGGCATAGAGAACCTAACATAAGAGAGTTATTTGAACTCCAGCTATATTCAACTTTCAGCTGCTTTGTTTACAGTTTTGACAAAACTCACAGTCTTACTAGCACTTGTTTTTTATTAGTAATTTGGCTGACACCATATCAGTCACTACCAGCTACCAAAAAGTTACAGACTCTATTCCTGCTGAATGGCAGAAGCTAGCCTTTAACTGGCTTTAATATGAATGTCTCAGGTTATTCTATGCAACAGCAAATACACAAAGCACATCTTCATTAGAGCCCAAACTGTTCACCAGAGATACATTTGGAATCACAGAAAAAGCTGCAGCTGCTTCAGAAACAGAAGATACATTGCCATGGTAGGAATCACAATACAGACAATGCTGGAAGGAAGAGGAAGAGAAGCTGGCAGGGTTAAATTAAAAGTTTAGTCCAAACGCTGCTCAGCAATGTGAATGCAATTGTCTGTCAGACAAAGAGCATAATTTCCAGCACTGTCAGTCATTTACCACAGAAAACTAAAAAGTTGTGTTTTGAACTGGTCAGAGCCCAGGAGACTTCACAAGAAATGAAAAGCAGAATGAAGAAATGCCAAGAAGGCAGCGAACTGTTTAAAGATCTTTCTGTTTAAAGAAAGAGGAAAAAAAAAGGCAGATTGAGAGAGATATTTTAAGCTAAAAATAAAAAAAAGTCAGAAAATAAATATAATATTAAATAATTTCTTGTGTGCAAACATTCCAAGTGGACTTGAGCACATAGTAATCTCATAAGTGCTGTCAAATAGTGCTCACCAGTCAAAGCACTTTCCCAAGTTTTATTGCAATTCCTTAAATTTTATAGAGGCAGTTAAAAGGGATGTGAAGCAAAGGCAGCATTCTCTTAGCCTTTTATGACAGACCTCACAAATTGCTTTATTCTAAGGAAATAGCTATACCTATTTCCTACTGTATACAATAATGGTGCTTAGGAAATAGTTACTTGAGTAAAATCAATTGTAAACCAGGATTTTTTTATTTTATACCTGAATTGGACTCCAAAGATACTGCCAACATTAAGTCCTCGAAATTTCTTGGCCATGTAGAAAATCAGTAATGGGTAGGAGTATCATGCTGCTTTGCTTCTAAAATTACTACAAAAGACTTAGTAAGACTGGAAAATAAAAATAAATTCTAAGGGGAAAAAAAGCTATTTAATCCTGAAATATAATCAGAGATATAGCTTGGGGTTTAGAGGAATGATTTAAGATTTAGTCTTTCTTTATGTTTAGCTAGTCATTAGAAAGAAAAATGTTTCTGGAATACCTTTACAGAACATAAAATCAAAGCCCAGGTGAACAGCAAATCCAAACAAAAGGAGGAAGTGTTTGCTATTCAGATCTGCATCTCTGTGAGGAAGAGGCACTCACTATTCCAGGATGTGTGTGTCAGATGAATGTTAATCTGCCTCGTTAAGATACCTGGCCAGGTTTTCTTACGTGTGACCCAAATAATACGACTCTAATTCACAGACACAGCACCGTGCACAGGCAGTCAGTCAAGGATTTCTAGAAGGTCAAACCAAAAGATGCCAACTTCTGCTGAACCTCAGCAAGAAGGGGATGCCTAACTCATCCAGATGCCTTGGCAGATCCAGTCTGGGATAGAGGCAATAGAGGCAACCCTGACTGCTGATGTTCCAGTTGTACTTGGCAACAAAATATTTGAAAGGGCGGGTTTGAAAAAGAAAAAAAAGTTAGCCTTTTAAAGTTTTGCCTTTATTTCTTCTACAATCATTCAACAGCTATCTAATTTGCTATAAAAAATGCATCTGTCCTCATGAATGTGGTTTTTTTAGAAAATTGAGTTTTTTATCTAGATAGAGCTTTTCATCTCAAAAACAGAGTAAATTTCTCATTTCTAGCAGTGATATTGATTCCAGGACACAGGAATGGAAAGAACAGCTGTACCATGTTGGATCTCTGCCACATCATCAACTCTGCCACTGGCCAGTACCACTCTGCCTAGAGCAAAGTGTAAGAAAATAAACATTTACCCACAATACTGCCTCAGCTTCCTGCAGTTTATTGAGGCAGATATAAGAATTTTCTTTAGGCAGCCTTACTTAAATTTTCTTTCATGAATCTGTCAACTGCTCTATAAAACCTTAACATTTTTCAGCATCTTGTGTTGATAACTTTCTTGGCTGAATTACCCCTTATATTCAGAAGTGCTTCTTTTTGCTGTGAAAGTAACACCTTCTAATTTCATTTGAGGTCTCTGTGTTTTGCACTGGAAAGGATAATGAACTCTGCTCACCTTCTTTATGTCAGGCTTTGGAGACTTCTAGCTTGTTGTCCCATGGCCAGCTTTTCTCCAAACTAAACATTGTTAGCATACTTAACTTCATATTATGGAAATTTTTCAATACTTGTGATCAGCTTTGTTATTCATCTCACTAACTTTTTAAACTATTTTACATTTTATTTGAGATAGGGGGACCCGAATTGTTTAAAGCATTCAAGATCCAAGCCTAATGCGGATTTATACAGCGCTGTAATAACATTTCCTCAAAATTGTGAAGACAGCTTGCTTTCATCATATAAAAATATAGAGATAAAGCATCAGAACTTAGAAATCTGTAAGTAGATTTAGACAATATTCTTAAACATCCTTGCTGTCCTTAGGGCAATCTTATTTTCATATATATCCAAGAGAACCTACAGATCACTCCAATCCAATAACTAACAGAGACTGACCTGCATTACTTCCTGTTTTATTCATAAGGCAAGGATCCTGGTCCTTCTGCTAATATCCATATGGTAGTTGCTACTAATTCTGTCAAATAATTAAGTGATGAGATAAAACAATGATCAGCACGTTAGAAGAGCCCAGATAAAATCGGGCAGAAGACTGTAATAACTCCACTTGTTCTTCACCTGGCTGATGCTGAGGTCAAACGTGGGACTGGCATGGAACAACTGCTTCTCCTGTCCAGAAAAGTCAATCAAGCTGATCAAAGACTATAAGGTCCACCAGTAAATTTCCCTCGCAAAGCCCTGCACCCAACAAGTGGCAGGAAAATATGCTTAAGTTCTCAATTTAGTTCTTTCAGATATTTGCATAACAGAAATAAATGTTATATGGCTGTTATAGCCAGGGCTCTGTAGCAGCTCCTGGCAAACGGCAGAGCAGGTAACGCTCCATGCTGAGATGCTCTGGCTGTGACACACCCCATGACAACCTGATGGAAGTTGTTGTACCTGCACTATCAAGACTGGCAGCAGCAGACTACATCTTCCACTTTGAATGTTGTAAAAGTGTTATTAGGTTGAATGGAATATTTCATTTCATAAGCAAAAGATGTGTGAGGTAATACACTGAATCATAATGCAGCTTCTCTTGCCTGCATCCCTTCCTCACAGCAAACTGCTGAGTTGTGTGTTGACAGGTCTCTTCAGACTGAAACTTTAACATCATCCTTCAGTTATCAAGCCCTCAGCAAACCGCAGAAGGAATAATCAAAGGCCTTAAGGCTTTGTGCTGGAGGGAGAAGACAAGAGAGCTGCACTAAAATGCACATACAGATGGTGTTTGCACATTTATAGCACATCCAAACTGAGGCTGTCAACTGGCCTGCAAGACGTAACACCAGACCGTGGTGTTCCAGCTTGCAAGGACAGCCAACAAATACCCTGGGAACTGCTCCCCAACACTGGAGAAAATCAAAGGGAAAATTAACTAGCATTTCTCAGCTTCTGTGAGCTGTTCAAAATTGTTTTATGGAGGGACATACATCATCCCTTCTTGTAAAGAATATCTATGGTACCAATTTCCTACCAACGCTATACAGACTGAGACAAGAAGCAAATACCTGGAACTAGATATTTATTACTTGGCTGAGCAGACTAAATGCAATAAAACTGAACTGAATCCCAAGAGTATTTTAGTTATTGTGTATACCACCTTTAAACACTTCTCAGTCTTTCTCCCAATAATTTAATATAAGTCTAAAGATTTATGGGTTTTAAAAGAAAAAAAAAGTTAAAATTAAACCTAGCACTATGAGAATGTTTTCTAGAGAAAGAATTGTCAGGATATATATCAGGATGTTCTTACTCAGATGTCTAACAAATAAGGATTTATTTTTGGATGAAGCCCTGCACTGGAACTGAGGATGCTTACTTTTAATCAGCAGCACTGCCATCAGCTTCTTGTATGACCTAAGGCCAGTCAGTAAATTACTCTTTTATTCAATTCTTGTCAGTGAAGACAATGAGAGTTAATTTTTCCTACTTGTGTTTATTTGGGAAGCCATTTGAGGCAGACACGCTTCCCACCTTCATGTATATAAAGCACCTATTGCAAAAGAGCTGTGATCATTTGTGCTGCTGTAATAGGAGTAATTGCACATATTATTTCCTCCAGGTATTCTCCTGTTCTTTGAAAGTAAACTCCTGGATCTACAGGGTGGCTATGTAGTCACCAGTAGAGGCAGGGTAAAGCTGTGTACAAAGAAAGAAGCCCTGAGGTAATATGAGTATTAAGTAATGTTGACGGTTTATGTGACTGAAGCAGGTCTTGGCAAGATATTCCAGTTCATTTAAGCACAGAATTAGCCATGATTAACAGTCAACTTGTGCTATCAAATACCACCTATTTAATTAAGTTATCCTGTAAATTACCTGTAATAAGAACTGTTGTGGCTTGGATACAAGATGTAGTGGCTGTGGAGAAAGACTCTCTTAGACTGGTGATTGCAGCATGAAGGCTTGATGTATGAAGATACCACTGTTACATGGTGTTTTTTCCATCATTGCTATGCATTAAAAACAGAAATCAAGTCCTAAAATTTACCCTCTGTTTAAATTATAGTCCTTGCCCTATAGTATTTCCTTTTTCCAAAGTATAGTCAAGCAATGCCTTTGGGGTTTTTTTTGGATCCTAAACAAAATTTAAGAAAATGTTGTTCTGAATGGTAACTAATACAAAATATACTCTTGACAGTCAACACAACAAACCAGTGAAAATTGTTCAAGAAACTGACCTATTGTTGTCTTCTCTATGAAGAAACTGAGATAAATGTGACCAAGTGTCTCAGATAAAAGACTGGGAAGTAAAGGAAAAAGCATTCTTATAATATATCAGCATGATTCTGACTCAGCTGCCTTTAACTTTTTTCCTGCCCTCTGTGTAAGGCCAATCCCCTTCAAATCTCTGAAAAGTCAGGTGGTCAAATAGTTTAAAACCCTGTCATCTATATTTAGAGTGCTCAAAAAATTTCCTGTATAGACTTTCTTTTGTCATCGGCACAAACATGTGGTCTGGAATGTTTCTGGAATGTCAGTCAAAACGAAAAGAGAAAAAAGAAAGGTGAAGTAAAAAAAAAAAAAAATCCTAACAATCATTTCTCAAACTATATACAGTATGGTATGATTTAATATTATCAAAAGTTTGCAAGAGTTTCATGAGCATTTTTATGCTGATTCATAAAGAAAAAGTATTTTGGTTAACACAAAGGACTGAAATTAAAATACACCTGACAGTATGTCAGGGATTTCCTGTTTGTCAAGTATTGGATATATTATTGACAACTGATCTTTTGTATTTATATTTTAATGATCTTTAGTTCTGCTGATTTATTTCAGAATCCTAGAAAGCTGCACTTGTAGAAAATCTTTTTCCTTGGGAATTATCACTACCTGATACCAAAACCTGTATCCCAAGAGTTTTGTTCCATAGCTTCAGTGGATTTTCAACATCTGTTTGTGACTGACTCTTTTGACAGAATTTATATAAGCTATAAACTGGATCTAAAAAGTGTGATATCACACCATATTTTCTGAGACTATTCCTTAAATAACCCTTCACTAGGATATTCTATGTGATGTGAGTTTATGATACTATTTTAGATTGTAAGTTGTGAAATGAACTTCAGCGTTCAAGCATTGCTTCTATATCCTATAAAGGGCAATGTTTGGAATATGAACAAAATTACGGTCTGTCACTACAAAATGACATTGTGTTATCAAGTAATATCTGGCAAGATGAAGCAGTTGGATGGGGATCTAAACACTTTTGATATTCATCCAAAGTGAAGAAAATCATATCTGTTCTGACTGGTTGAAAATTGTTTTGAGCAATTTATCAGACTATCAATGTCAAAGTTAGTGTTGTGAAGTACAGATTGAAATGGTAATTTTGGTCTGAAAGACAAACTTAAATTCCAGCATTAAGAAAATATAATATTAACATACATTGTTGTAATTTAGACAGCTGTCAAATTAGTTGTGCCATGAAATGAGCTTTGAGAGTCATTAACATGAGAAGATACTTTGTTAATTACATCAATGGTAGATGATGCACTGAGTATGCCTACCAACGAAAGCATCCTTAATGGAAAGCTGTAACTTGTAAGCTGATGCTGTTTCGTGTGAATGGCCCTCTCACTGGAAATAGCTGACATAGAAAATCAAAATTTGCCATCAGAAAAGTTGCTTCAGCTGTTACTTATCCAGCTCATCACAGACCATTTTTAGGACATAGAAACTCTGGTATTTTATAAATTTGTGTTTATTCAAGAAATTAGAGCAATAATCTATGGGCAAACCAGATTTTGGTACAAATGGTGACCTGATATCCAACAGAACAAAAGAATTGCCTGACCCAAAAGGATTAACAATATTAACCCATAAAGACACCAATTTTTACCCTTTTTCCTAGATTGGTCATAGCTATATACAAACTGAAATAGGTTTAAATCAGAAGACAGATATAGTGTTACATGCTTGGTAGAAAAAATGAACCATAGCTCATGTGATGGTCACAATCATAGGCTAGTTCACATCTTCTCCATAGTTATGCTTTCCACAAGCTCCTTTGGCAATTTACCAAGCTTTTCCTTGGTGCTGTTGAATTAAATCCTCTGCTTTGCTCTCCAGTTGTGCTCAACATCCCTAGCCAGTTCCTCAGACACAGTCCCATTCCACAACTAGTTGAAATTTTATAATTTTCAGCCTGTTTAAGGTTGCTTTGCCTGCCTGTATCATGGTTCTCACTATACCATCCTTTAAAATTTCTTTCCATTTAATGCACTTCTGTGCATTCAGAAAAATCCTGTACTTCAGGATTTTTTTCATGTTTGTCCTTCTATGTGAACCCACAATCTCTGGGCCATTTGTCCTAATGGTTCTCTACAATTCCTCATGCCCAGAATGTTAAATCCCTTCTATTATGCCAAAGGGCACCATTTGTTCTTCCTAATCCCATTGCAAATATCCCTTCTATTGCCATCATCTACCCAACTCATCTGCTGTTTTCTCTATGCACTTACAAGAGTAGTCACATATAGAAGACAAGAAAACTAAAATAATGCCTCAAAATTATCAGGATGTGTTCATTCCCCTGCATGATTTATAATTTTTACATCCCATCCCATAAAGCTGCTTTTTATTACCCCTTTCTGTTCTGCCACACAAAGAGGCAAAGTTCAACCGGAATTCCTCTGTCACCACTAGTAGCTCACTTTTCACATATTAATTCACACTGCAAACTCATTGAAGCAAGGATTGTTCTATTTAAATACCTTTTAAAGGCCTTTGGGGCTTAATTCCTCTCTGCCATGCCCTGATTCTCTACCCTAACGTCACACAGCCCTTCTCTTTCACCTGTGAGAAGCCACAGCACTGTTTCTACCGTTGTCTCCTTCTTCCTTCTCAGAAGCAATGAAAACATCCTATTTGTTTAGCCCATGAGCAAAGCTGAAAGAGGATGTCTAGAATCGGGGTCAGGAGAAAAGACTTTAAAACCAGAAGACCGAAAGGATAGGCATCTCATTTAAAAGTGAGGGCTCCTTTCAAAGCACTGTAGGTCTCAGTTATAACCCCGTAAGAGTTTTTAATTGATGGGGGCCTAAGGAGCTGGGGAAGAAATCCCTCCCGTTTCAGATAAATTGAAGTATGTAAAGGTGCTTGCCTGTTTGTCTTATCCACCCAGTAGGATGGAGGCCAAGCACTACAATATAAAATAGCTGCAGCATTAGAATTATAGAAAACAAACTATTATAATGCTCCACTAAGTTATTTATGACCCAAAGATTTAAAATTATGAACAGAGTCACACACACTCCTGCACAAAGCTGGTCAGATTTGTGAGGTTAGATTGGTCTGCTGGAATCAGCTCTATAATTCAAGGCTCTCTGGGATGAAGTTCTGGCCAACTTAAATACACAAATTTACATCAGAGTTGGAGACTGGGTTCAATTAGTATCACTAATGAACAATGAGATAAAGCGAAATAGATTAAAAATCCTCCTGCACTGAGTGAGGTGTTCTCATTCTTGTGCTATTCCCTTCACATATGCACAGGAAATATCTCACAAATTAACAGCTATAGATATAATGATAAAAACATACAAAGGAAAACAAATAGAATATGGTCAGTATACAGAGAAATATACTGCACTCAATGTCTAATGTCTCCTATTTTTGAGTGATATTTTTAACTTTGACATCTTATATCCACCGGTGCATTCTTTATCTCATAAATGGAGTGAGAACCAGTTCTCCATTTGGATCAATTTCTTAGAAATCATTTTGAAGCATAAATTAGAACCTACTTTTTCTTCAGACTAGCCTACTATTTCTTTTAATTTTGATTAAAATGAAACAGTACCAAATAAAGTTTATTCAACCTGGAAGAAAATTGAATTCTATCAAGCCTGATGAGCATATGAGATCTATAACCTTTACTTGTTCTAATCTCAATTTCTGATCCATAAAATATTGTACTCATGAATTCCTATTGATTGCTAACAATGCTTTTCTTCAAAGGAGTTTATTTTCAGCATGCCTTTAATGGCAGTGTTCATACACACTGCAAGGACATTGAGCACTCTGAAATCCCCACTTGCTTTTTTCTTTCTAGGCCAGTCCTGTAGTGATGTTCTCCAGAAAAGCTGAAGAGTGGTTTAAAAGAGAGAACATTTTTCTCTGTTGTTCAGGCTTTGATTTTTGTCTGCTCAGTAGAATCACTAATACGCCTTGTTTCACGTATGTTTTGAGGAGCTGAACATCAGAGTTCAGATTTCCAAGCACAAAAGATTAACACGGACCACTTCTATTGAACTCTTTCTGTAGGCACCAGGCACAGGAGCACAGCAGGACATTTTGTTCTCAACAGTTCTCAGAGCCTGTTTATAGACATATGTCTATAGATGTGTTTCAAAATACCTAGTGCTTTTAGATGTTTTACAAACCTCCCATTCCATGGGGAACTATCCTTTTCCTTCTTCCCCAGAATGAAGAAAAACCCCAACATAGTATTTTATAAGAATATATTTATGTATAAGAACTTACTGCAAGAGGTACCAGGGTCTTGCATGAGAATTTGACTGAATTAATCTTCAGTCTTGTACCTCATGTCTCTAATTGTCCTGTGTGCTGTGCATGACTACACAAAGGGATGCCAATGGACAACGGATGAACCATCACCAGATCTAGAAGATGTGGTAATGCATGCATTCTTCTGTTCTGTTTGTAGAGGGTGCAGGAGTGACTTCACTTCTCAAAATGGAGAAGATTTATAGAGTATCGCCTCAAAATAAAACAGAGAATTAATTTGTTTCCTCTCCTGTCCACTATTTGGCCTGATATCCAACACTGGACTTAACCCAAAACTTTGAAATAGACAGCTACTTTTAGCAAAAAATGGATGGTCATATCACTAAGTGCGAGGTAGATGATAGACTAGCAATCCAACATCAAAAGGAAGAAACCAATAAAATAACTTTTTACTCGGTACTACTTTCCAATTTAAATCCGCAATCCAATACAGCTAATTTATCAGAGCACACAGAGTTGTGACAGATGAGGCAAAATGCCATCAGCTACAGACTTTGTTGACAGACTCATAGCTAGGAATTCTTAGAAAAATAACATCTGAGAAGCAGGAGAAAAATCAAGCAGCGGCAATTGGATTTCTTTTTCATAGGAGAGATGCTGAAGAGGAGTGTCATGGGAGAAACAGGAGATTACAAACCATGTACTCTGCATAGCAAAGTCCTTTTTTCTCCTGGAGTAAGGAAGCCAGTCAAAGCTCATTCGCCAATGACTTATGGTGAGTCTGACATATGGTATGATTCTATTTCTTCTGTCAATAAAGGTAATATAGGCAAGAAACAGAAAGTTACAGATAAATATACCACAGGATATCTCCTCTGAGCAAAATCACCAGAAGGAAACGTAGATGTATTGCCAAAATATGATGTGAGAGGAATCACTCTCAGTTTGTAAAACCTCCCTTCTTTCTCCCACACCTGCAAAGTTCTGGGGCAGGAAGAAATTTGTGGAAGTCAGTGGAACAGAAGAACTCTAATGTCATTGTCAACTCTTCCCTGACCTCTCCAGTCCTTTTCTTTATTGTGAGGGCAACCCTTTGCAATCCTGTTACCTTCTTCAGTACACCCAACCTCCTACCAAGAGAGCTCCAGGGACAAGAACAGGACCTTTGTCTGAATGCAATAAAGAACAACAGGAAAAGTTTTATCCTGTAGACTGAGAATTCATCCAGGGGAAAAAATCCACTGCTCTCCCTGATAATGAGGAGTTGTCTCTCCCAGTGCCCCAGACTGAACCAACTTGTTTTCTCAAAAAAATTCTCAGAAGAGTTCATTTCAGGAGCTACTTTGTGTAAGTAATACTGACAAGTCCGTATACATTTGGCTCCCTTTATCCTCTCACGTCATATTTAGGGCATGCAACACAAATTCTTTGTGCCACATTACAAATTGAGAATTGCAATGGGCTCTAAGGCTTATTATGCAGCTCTTACATTGTTTCATGGTATCTGAACCAGGGAAAAAAAATCAGGATATTTCCTGGAATACCGGAGAGACCAAGACCAAGTGCCCAGCAGGACAGGCTCACCCTGAGGGGAGCATACTCAAGGTGCTCTGTACAATATGCTAGACCTTCTAAAATGCTGGAGAAACACAGAGCAGTGCTTCCCACAGTTTTGGGAGAGGCTTGGCATGTATACATGATTCCCTGAAAGGCCAAGGCAGACCATGCTGTCTCGGCCACTGCTTGTTCCTGCCAAAGCCTCTCACAGTGCTCACAAAACCCAGAGCCTACCAGTACTCCAGGCAGCACCTGGCTGTAAAACACAAACAGGATTTAGAGAGCAGAAAAACTACCTGGATGTTCCCCATTGTTGTTATACACCTCTGCAAGGTCAGGCAAGCACAATATGACCTACGGACGTTAACTTTGTGCCAGCTGTTCTCTTGCTCTGGGAAAATAATGTTGCTTTAATCTTATTTGCAAGAGTCTGATAAAAGAGAACCATTTATCATCCACTTTAAATGAATAAATCTCATTTAAAAATCATTGTGATGCCGCTTATATGTGATCTATATTGCTAACTTATCACTACAAAAGCTGACAGGCCTAAAATTAGATCGTCCAGATGCATATGGATATGGGGAAGTAAGATTGAACACCACACTGCCCCTCTGCTTCACTCTGTTCTGTGGTGGACTGAAGTCAGAAACAACAACTCTGCAGAGCAGAGAGCAGGATCCTTGCATAATTCAGTCCTTTGAAAGGTGTTTCAGGGCCCTCCTGAAACACAAGGAAAAGATGCTCTGGAAAACAAAAGATCACTGAAGAAGTCAGTAGTATGTGTATGTGTCTGTTGGTGGTGATGGTGAGTTGTCTGTCCAAGAACTTAAAAATGTTACAGCCTTGTTTCATCTGTTTACACAGCTTCCACGCTTTTTAGGAGGTACAGGATGAAAATTGTTGGTCAGTTTTTAGCAGGTCACAGAATTTTTAAGATTGTTTACATATTGGACACGTAAGGATGCCAGTCTAAGCTCATTTATCAACAACACGTGGTAAGCCAACTTTGTGATTTGTATTTCTTATGTAAATTGAAGCAACATGGGTAAGAAACAGAAAGCTACAGACACATATGCCATAGTATCACTCCTCTATTCAGCCTTCAAAATGCTGTAAAGTGTGTGGGAAACAAACTATGCAGCAGGACCTCAAGACTAACAAATCCATGGATTGCTAAATGTGAGAGTTCAGAAGACAGAAAAGCATGAATTTCCTATTAACCAGACACTTCGTTCACAGATCATATCTTGTTTACAGGCTTGGCAGAAATAATACAATGAAATATGACCTGTGACAGCCCCGGGGACCTTTCCTGAGGATATGATGGTAAGGACTAAAATAACTCAAGTTTCTAGTGACTTGTGCTCTATGGGGCCTGACCCTCCCTCATTTTATCTTGGGTGTACACACAAGCACAGAGTGGTTGAAGTTGGCTTGGGTGTGTAAGTACATTGCAGCAAGTGAGTGTACAGGCACCCTCTGTGTAAAGGAAAGGAGACAAAAAGGATGCCAGGACATCAAAGTGTCCATACAGGCATTATGTATTCCTGTTTTGACCACTACACTTGTTAAGACTGCAAATAATCCTGTGTACAGAAACATCTAAGAAATATTATAAGAAAGAAAGAAAAAAGAAAAAAGAGGAAAAAAGAAACAACCCCAAACCATTGAGGATCTATCTGAGAAATCCAAGAATAACAGTCTGTGCAGTGCTTTGAACCAAATGCAAAGACAAGCACTGCCTCATGAAAGGCCTCTGTGTCTTTATGTATTTCTCCCTACTGAGGAAACTAATGGAGGATGCTTAATGCTGTACTTATCTGTCTGTAAGATGGGAATTCTGTGCAGTGAAAAGTTACCAGAGAAACCGAAGGAGGTTTGTAATGTAAGAAGAGAGAGCTCTGGGAAGGAGATAAGAGAGGACCATTCTTTTCTAGCAGGAATGCTGGTCTAGCTCCAGGAAGGACTGAGGTTAAAGAGGAGCTAAACTGGGAAGATTCAGCAGCTTGGGAGACCAGCCACAAGCTACAAAAAGCAATTCCAGACCATCCCAGAGGGACAGATCCAAGAGTCCAAAAGACATTTCAGAGTAGTAAGAAAATTGAGGCATAGAAACATATCCAGGATTAATTGTTTTCTGGCTCTTTTTTAATCCCCAAGCAATTAAGGACACTGTCACTTCCAAAAGGCACGTACACAGCACTTTCCTCAGCTTCCCTGAGGAGTTATGGCCCAACGTACACGTGAAGTTGAAATTGTGAGAAAGGATGCTAAACATACACAAATGTTTGGAGATGTTACGGCCGGTTCTAGACCTAAGCTAGTGTCCTAGGTTAAAAATAGGTTTATTCTATCACCATCTCCACAACCGTTATCTGTTATCTAAAACACTGTTATCTCCTGCTACCCGGGGGCCCATTATCTCTGCTAATGGGCCATTAAGAACTCACCACATGACTCATGAGTCATCTCATCCCATTGTAAGAGGCTTCACCCAGGGGGGAGGAGCCAAGCATTCCCACCTGAATATAAACTGGACTCTGGGACTGTACAGTACCAGCTAGCTCCTGCTCCTGGATATCCAGAGGACAAGGGTTTTCACTGGACCGTCAGGATCTTTCCTTCTACCCGATCAGCGCTTCAGAGGACCATTTTCATCTGGACTGCTACCACCACTCTGAACAGGGTGTCAGGTTGTATTCTGACTCTGTCAGTGGGTACTGTTGTTGTTTATATTAATAAAGAACTGTTATTCTTTTTTCTCATATCATTGCCTAAAAGCTCCTCAATTTCAGAATTAGACTCCTGTCTTTTCAAACCAAGACAGCTAGGAAGTCATCAGAGACATAAGGGAAGAAACAGAACTACAGTCTATTTGTACATACAAAAAACTTCCAGCGGATAAGCTCAATAAAATAGGGCCCAGCAGTCTGCCAAGTGTCAGTACTGCAAAGACTTGATCAGAACCCTGACAAATCATTAGGTACATCTTCACTAAATAAAGATGCTCTGGATTATACAACTGCGCAGTTAAGCAAGACTCAGAAATACCCTTAATTAACTTTCAAGGACATTGCATGTGCTTGAACTGTTTAACAACGCCTCCCGTTCAACTTTTGACATGGATATTTTCTGTAAGCATTATGAGAATATTAGGAACAAAATAAAACTATGCAAATGTGTCTCTCTGTCTTTCTATCAGGTACCTGTGTTACTAATTTCCATTATACAGTGGAAACAATACAATTTCTTTTATTTTGGTAAGTATTACTTCTCATGCAGTCCCTGCAAGTAATTTTGCTCTTCACCAAATACCTGCACTGTACAGGAGTACAACAGTGCATTCTAAAAATCTAGAGTACCAAAGCATCCAGACACTCTAATTTTACACTCAAATATAGCATGTAATACAGATATACTCTCAGCTCCATTTTCTTAGGCATTTCGTCCTGCTCTGTGCTGTTGACAATGAAGTTTCTGAGTTCACACCAAATAAAATGCTTGTCAGTAAAAGTGGGGCTTTTCTGAGTGCATGCAGCACAACGGGTACGAATTCTCAGCACAGTAGCCACTCAGGTTTAATTGCCTCTGCAGACACTGCACAAAGCAGGAGGTAACCTTGTCCATGTCACATAAACCAGCTCATATGAGCTGTGCTGTTAGTACCGCTGGAGTGGTCTCACAGAGACAGCATGGCATGCCTAAAGCACTTTACACTCACAACCTTCACACCAACTTCTCATATAGGTAATCTCTAAGAGACACCAGGTACAGACTAGGAATAAGAGAAATAACATGACAGCAGATTATCCACAGTCTAGGCAAGAACAGGTCCACAGAGTACAGCTTGAGAGTTCTGCTGTGCAACTTCCACTAATCTACTTACGGCAAGCTAAACAGCTGTTAGCAAATCTCTAGAGACAAAAGCTGACCAAAAAAAAATTTTTTTAAATGTAGGGTAGGGACTTGCTTATAGCCCACATACATCATCTAAAAAAAATCTATGGATTCAAGGAAGAAGACTAAAAAGAACAGTGTGTCTTCCTCTGCCTTCCTCTCCTTTAACATGAAATGAATATTATTAATTTCCTCATTATCTTCACTGTTTGAATCTAAGTTCAAAAACAGCACTTCTGAGACAAGGTCAAGGTCATGCTCCACCTTATTGTTATGGAAACAGCACACAGGGTCAGGCCTCATGTCTTGTTGTGATTTTGCTTTCTCATTGCAAGGTCCCTATTACCACGGTTTCTGATAGCATAATGCTTCATAAAGAAACTACTGGAATGACTGCACACTGAAATCAATAATATTTTTCTCACCACTGATAGAGATGTTGAAGTAGATTTCATAGAACTAATTGATTGGAGGGAATGTGGAGCAGTAAAGATTAGAGAGAAAGCAAAAAATTTATAAAGTGCCAAAATCGTGGCGTGTACAAGAAAGATCATTAACTATTCTGCACCGTTCAGACTAATCAAAAATTGAGGTCACAAATGCAACAAAAGGTAGAAGGAGAAGTACCCAAGCGTCCCAGCCCACTGCATAGGTGATGAAGACACAGTAACAAATACTTTTGCTGTTATTTTGTCTTTACTTTTAATTAGTGACTTTTTACTGTTATCATCCAAAATGAATTGAAACTTACTAGATGATACAAGTTTAAAGTTTAACAACCTGGTAGACCTAGAAGCATAAGAGAAAAGAAAAACCTCTTACAGGAAATCGTTCTTAGGTGATCTTTTAATGATGTAATAAATTTCTGCGTACTGCTGAAAAACTGGCAATTAGGCAATTTTAGATATGAACAGATAAAAATGGGGTTGTCATGATGCCAAGCAGCACTGACACTGAGAACACAAATACCAGCACGATGAGCTTTATAATTCTGTTATTCTCATTAATATTTCACTCAGTCTTTCTGGTCTATTGCACCTAGGCATGCAGGTCAGTTTTACATGATCATGTGTAAAATGACAAAGAATTGTTATAAATCAAAACCATGATAATTTACAAGTGTTTGGCTGAAAGGCAGACATGTTTTTCTTCTTCTGAGCAAGACTACTTAAATGAGCTCCAGATTTTTCTATACTCTAAGTATAAACTCCTCTGCTCCCAATTCTTAGTTTTAATAAACTTATACTGTAGGAGAAAACAAGCATCCACGTGAAAGAAAAAAATACGATCTCAAGTGATGAACCAGGGCTCCTAAAGCAGAAATTTGCTGCAGGTTTTGCAGACGTGCTCGTGCAAGGCCGTGAGTGAATACGTGAGTTCTTTTTGTTTAGATACAGCAGCAAAGCTAAGCAGCTCTTGGCAGGTTTGTACCCCAAGGTTGCTGTATGGCGCTTCCAGTAGCCCTAGTAACTCGTGATCCCACAGACACATCCTTATGATATCCTCAGTGATCTCATTACAGCGTTGCCCCATTCTATGAGTTAAATGATATTCAGGCTGCTGTGCCTCAGGCCCTCACTACACCACTTGGCTTGTTCTGGAAGTCAGAAACTGAAACGTGTACCAGTCCCTTATTGTAAATGAGCAAGGTTTCCTTTGATAAATAAGAGCCTTCTCTTCTGCTGGGATTACCTAATTCAGGTGCCAGATGGTTCTCCTCACCACACAGCAAGGAAAATATCTAAATACTGGGGGGGAAAAGGCAGCACTCAGGCAGGATATAGCATTGATCTGAAAAAATTGCCAGCCACTGTACTAAACAACATTCCAATTGGTACAGAAAGGTAAAAATTACATAAAATCCAGATTCCACTTAGCCTCAAGGCAACATCCTCAGAAAAGGTCTCATCTTAAAAAGAAAATGTTGAAAGCACAACCAGTTCAAATCTGTCACAAAAATCATGTGGAAGAAAGAAGTTATATGTAAGAATAACCAGTAGGACTGGAATAATTTGGACTCTGAGCCTGCACTCTGTTCCCTGTGCTTAAGCTTTTAAGTAAGAACATCCCTAGAAAAGAAATGGCACTCCCCAAAGGCAGGCGTCTTCCCATGTGACTATAAGATCAAAAAGAAATATAAAATGCAAGCAATCTGAAATTTGATACTGGGGAAAGCGAACTGTCTTTTTTGAGGGTAGAGAGGACCTGTTTATTTTCTTCTAACTCACACGGTTTACAGAATGATCCGTGACTAAGGAACCCAATGTAATCAGGGAACTGAATAACCTAGTAGCAAATGCCTCTTAAATGGAGTTAAATGCAGAATAATGGAAGGAACAGGATGAACTCCTTGCATGCTCTGATGGCTTGTGCCCATAATCATTTAGAAAAAGAATTAGACATCTTTCTGAATAGCACAAAGTTCAATGGCAGTATGAAAACCACAAATAACTTTTTAGCCTTCATTTAGAAACAGATAACAAGCAATTTGGAAAATATCAAAGCCCCATTATATGAAATCAACAGCACAACCCCATTTGCTTTCTGGTCATCCAATATCTCCAAAACCAAAGCACAAACAGTACAGGACAGGGAAGGGCAATAAAAACAATTAAATACACAGAAATACGTCCATTTTGGAACAGACTGAAAACAAAAAGAAAGAAATACAGTTTGTGTTTGAAAAGCAAAAAAAACCCAAAACCTGGGAATATAACATATCTATGAAATAAAAAATGTATGGAGAAATGCAACAACTGGATCCTAGCTAATGAGGAAACATCCTAGAACAGAAGAGATTTTTAATTCAGTTCCACAAGATACTATTGAAATAAAGATTTCACTAGGATTAAAAAGAAGCTACCTGAAAAAAACACATTGCAGTAACACCAGTCTGCTTGCTTTCAGATATCAGTGTGCATTGGGATATAACTGCAAATCTTCCAATGAAAGATTAGATTCTAATCTTTCTCTAAAAGATGCAGTATTGGATACTGCTGATCTTAGGAAATACAGCTCTAGATAGATCTTGAGACTGGTCAAAGTCTCAGTGTTGCTTGGGAAACTGAATAGCTTAATGTGTCCATTAATAAATTAGTCATTAACACTTTGGAAATTAACCATTTATTTCAGGAAAAAAAAAAGTTAAAGGCAAAAGATAACATCCCAGTGAGTTATTTGTCAAAAAAGGAAATAAAACAAAACAAACAAATAAAACCCCCTCAAACAAACAAACAAACAAACAAACCCGAAGAATGTACAGGGAGCATGATTCATATCAATGAAGTCTTGTTGCTTTGAGTTGCTTAGCACGAATAACTTCTGCCAATATGTTCAAGACCTACAAATGACGATAACTTCTGAAAAATATGATTTATAATAAATCCTCTAACTGCAGTGCTTTAGCTAATTGCTAAAAAGGTTAATAGTTTCTCATGCCTCCCCCACCAAGGTTAGCAGTTGATCTCACCTGTAACTGAGCTACTACTTCAGGTAGTGAAGCACACTCTCAAGGCATTCAACTTTTTATGAAAGATTAGAACCAGGTTTAATGATTCCAGTTTTTCTACCCCCTTCGGCTTAATGTAGGAAGCTGCACACAGTATAATTGAAATAAATGAGATATTAAACCCTAAACGCCAAGGTACATATAATTAAAAAGTAATCACTGTTCAGTTCAGCTACCTGCTAGGACATCGTCCTATAAGTCTCAAAAGACACATCATTTTAAGTGACTCATTTCTGTCCGCCCTTTATTTACAAATTACCAGCACTATTGAAGTTTGTCTACTTTGATTATTCCACAGGCACTACCTAACAGAGAGGTTTGAGCTTCCCAAGCTCATTTGACAGAGTTTCACAGATCAGACTCAAACCAAGGACTCCAAGATAAAACGCAGTAAAGCCATCTACTGGAAAATCAATATCTCAGATGTAATGAGTTGTAAGACAAGTAAATTAGAGTACAGATTACTCTGTCAATTGGAACACATAACTTTTCTGTGTAATTAAGTATTTCATATGTGATGCACTGCATTTGGCACTGGTTGCTTTGTCTAATTACTGTACATTTTATTTTAAATGAACAAGAAACTTCCTAAAATACCTTGGCTTCCAACTCCAAAGGTGCATGAGCCAAAAGAGGCTCTGGAGTAACAAGAAAAATTTCCTGCCCTAGCAGGATCTGGCATTGGAAATAAAGTGTGCTGTATAATTAATGTGCCTGTCCTTTCTCACTTCAGCCCTGCTACTGATATGAAAACAGTTACTTTTAGAATAGCTCTAATCATCACTTATCCAAATCACAGAAACAGTGTGAATGTGGAAGGCAACATGAAAAATTATAGCTCAAATGCATAACTCAAGGAAATATTTCTATTTAAAAGTACAGCTAAGAAGGATACACAATTCCTTCATGTTATTCTTAAAACATCCATTGATTAAGACCATGCAAATCCTGTTTGAGCTTGCAGATGGCTGAGGCACCTAAAATCTGTTACACCTGTACTGGCACAGGACTATGCTGTGAGCTCAGGACATGTACAGGCAATTACACCTACATTGGAAGAGGAATATCTTGGGGTGGGGTGGGGTTCTGGACAAACAGAGACTACTCTGAACTCCTGAGAAACCTATACTATGGCTAGAGCTTCCATACTGTCAAAGATGAAGGAAGAGTTTGGAACTTGTCCATGTTACAACAGAAGCATGAAGGACCAGCAATAATCTGAGACTGAGAGTTCTTATGTTGTGCAAACCTCTGGTCTCAGAATGGAGACACCAGAGAGGATACGGTATCTGCATCCCAAGAGCTGGTCTGAAGACTTGTGGCTATGAGTAGTGCCTGAACTCTTAGATTCAAGAGTCTGAAAGTTTTCAACTATCTCTAATCAGATTTAAACACAGAAGACTGATAAATACGATGCTGGCATTTGAGCAGATCTGCGACTTGCATCTGTTTTTTAAGAAAGGGCTAGAAGACTGCAGATGCATGGGGTGTGAAGGGTTATATACCAGAAGGAGCAACTGGAAATATCCTATCACTGTGCATGCACTGATACATACTTTTTACGAAAGACATTTCATATTATTCTGTGATTTCTAGGTACTGTATATAGAAAGGTTTTGCTCACTCTTAAGAATAAAAAAGAACTGTAACATCTGTAGTTCTAAAGAACATCTTTGTGGACAGAGATGAAAAGTTCACTTTTTTGTGTTGTTCATTTATTCTTTATCTCCTTCCTTCTCACTGCTGCATCTGATCCACTACCCGGAGAAATCAAAGGGAGATTTTTCTGATCAGTGCTCCTCTGTTAGTGTCAGATGCAATCAAAGACTGGAAGTTTATTGCACTACAAAGTGTTGGGATTTAGTAACAGATCAGATCAAATAGGTTAGGGGAAAGTACCACAGATCAACATCTAAAGTGCATTGCCTTCTTCTTGAGTAAAACCTGGCCACTCGTCAAGGAAGAAAACTTTTCATATTTTGATACCCACTTTGTCCTTTCAAAAAAAGTCACATAAGAAATAAAGCACAGGTGCATGAGAAAACAGTTCATGGACTGTCTGTTAAGTGGGAATTATGATATTATTTAACATGCACTGCAGAGATCTTTTTTTGCCAAGGAACCAAAAAATATTCTAGACCAAAGCCCTCTTGTACCACCAGTAATAGAGAAGAGAATCTGTGTAAGTATGAGCTACAGTTGCCTTCATTCTAAGTTCATTTTATATTACCTGAGTGATGTAAAGAGGTCATGGTGTTAATTAAGATAGGGCCATTTCCTATCTTCAAAAATCTTTACCCAAACGTTTTCTAGACACCTAACAGGTGTGTCTCCTTCAGGCCTGACTACACCATGCAATGAGGTAACACACGAGAGTCTCTAGGCAGCAAATCTAAATGACACGACACAGAACTGTGTGTGGCAACTAGCTCAGGTCAAGGAGACGTATCTGATGGGGCTCAAGCACCATGCTGGAACAATGTGCCCATCTTGCTTCTAAGACTGACTGGCTCAAACACCCCTAGCATGACATGTTCTCTCAAAAATTTTCACAAGGCAGGTGTCATTCTTTCAAACCCCCTTACAATCCAAAGTAATCCATTTCCAGCAACAGAGACATAAGTCAATAAAGCAAGGACAGCTTTAGGATGATTTTGTGAATCATGGTTTAACAGATCTAAAAAAGCAGCAGCATAACTGTGCATTAAAATTCAGCTGACAGGAATCACGACTTCTTCACATAACAAGTCTCATCAAAATCAGAAAGATCATAAGGATTTTAAGTGCTGATATCCCACACGAGAGCACACAGACCAGCTGCTGAGACTACACACTGTCACACTAAAAATCAATAGATGTACTTTCATAGCCCCCTTTCTACTCTGGTGCTACAGGTTGATGAATTTGAGCTACATATTGCAGTCTTGTAGTAGGATATTCAAACAGGGGCAAATACACAGAGAAAGAAAATAACTTACCTGCTTATGTTTTTAAATACTGGTTATCATTTTCTGCAGTCCTGACCTTTAGTCAGTAAGCTGCACTGCACACCAGTTTTCAATAATAAGCATTTTATAGATACACACACACTGTGCTAAAGAGCTGATAGTGTAATTTTCAACTTCATACCAAATAGACATTTCTTCTTTTTAAAGTAAGAAAGCTAGTTTTTGATTACTGACCTGACAAAACAAACAAATTCAAAATACAATGAAAACAGCACTGTATTTTTCTTTTAACCACAGCATAGCTAAGCAAAGTCAGATTTGCCACAGACTGGCCAGATCAAACACAGAAGTTCCCAGTACTCTGTCTCCATCGGGATTAGATCAACAAAAAGTGGAAAAAGCCAGACTCCTTAGAGTGAAACTGCAGGAGACAAAGGTTCTGCCACATGCATGAAAAAGCCAGGGAGCTGGGCACACAGAGTGATCTCTCCACCTGAGCAGCCACCAGCTCAAAGTCAAGATACATAACAGAGAAGGACTTCAAAACTTTCCCGGTCATTCAGCACTCAGCAGGACTTAAGGTACAACTCACCTGCTAACCTTGAATAGCAGAAAATCAGATTATATAAGGAGGATCATAACCCTTTTAGAGTACTCTGACCCTAGAACAATAAGAATTCAGGTGATTTAACCCTTACGCTACCTCCATCCATTCTGCTGTTAAAATTAGATGCCTTTGTCACTCTGCATGTAGGCATCCACAGTACAAACACTGAAAATAGGGAAGACGTATAGCCTGGAATATTTTAATTTTGCACAAAAAACTTCATGAAAATCTATTCACTTTATTCCTAGCAGCCATGTAGATATTTTCCTGAGTATTAATCATAGGATCTAACCTCACTGTCAGGTTCAACCAAGCCCTGAAACCCTGAAGAAGGCACAGGAAAAGTCATTTATGTTTTAATGCAAAGGAACTAGGCATGGGAGAGTATGCAGGAAAAGTAATCCTGATTCACTTTTTAATAAGATTAGTTAAACTGCATTAAGTTGGCAAGTGGATGCTTTTACTCAGAATGAAAGTGGCCTTAACTTGGTTTAGTTTAATTTGCTTTGGAAGAAGTTCAGGAATTAATCTGATTTAACTAATCCACCTTAAATCCATTAATTACTTTGGATTCTTGAGTTTTCCTATGCAGACAAAACCACTTTCAGCTTAATTGTCGGAGTCTGAGCTTGCAGATCTAGATGGAACAGCTTAAGGAGCACATTCCAGATACAGGTTAGCATCTCCATGGCCAAACCTCATTAAATAATCCTGTGATCTTAATACAATTTTATTGCAAAACAAAAGAGATTAATCACCTTCAGTGGTCTACAGAACAGGTCACGTGTATACTAAACACAACAGACTCATTTCAGGCAGGCTCACCAGATACTCTGCTGCTCAAGAGGCTTGTAGCTGACAGTGGTAGGAGGTTTTATGGGTCAGATTGTTTTATCAGCTGAACTGGTACATTGAAAGTACCAAAAATGGATCTCAGAAGGAAGAAAATATAGAACTTTTCTCTCTGACTTTATATTCACATTGGTCTCCTATCCAGGTTTTTAAGAGATTCTCCTAGAGCAGTTGATATGCAAACAGGATAGATACTCTGAGGCAGAAACTTTCAGGTGGCCCTGGGGCAGCAATACATCACCTAGTGCAGGTATGAGCCTTGCTCAGTATTTTCAAAGCTTTTCCATCTATCACCTAAAGGAAGGTCAAATAGATTGATTATTTTGCTGTTCTTCAGAGGATGGAAATTACCATTAGATTAGGGGAAATCTGAACAAGTGACACAAATGCAAATGGAAATTCACTCAAGTAAAGACAGGCTGAAGTCAAGCCTGCCGCAGTTATTCATTTGGGTTTTGTGACACTTGTCAGCCAGGTATCACAAGCTTGCTGCAGGGAACATGTAGACAATGGCCTTACTCTTGCCAACCCAGCCCAAATATTACCTGTAGTTTCCACCCGAAAATGTTTCAGGGAGAACTCATGTCTCCACGCTTCCCATTGTCCTTGCCCTCTCAGGGAAGGGCTTCTACTCTCCCTGCCTTACATCTTCACCAACCCCAGAAGGCAGGACTGAGTGCAACTGGGGCCAAACCACTTTTCTTTCCAGACGACCTGTTTAACCTGGATATGGAACAGAATTCTGGAGCAGGATATACCAAATCCATGCTCGTGTTCCTTTTGGCCATCAGGAAGAGGGACTGGGAGGTGCAGATTCCAGCACAAAACTCAGAAAAACACAAGGACGTGGTAAAGACACCAAACCAGGTCTACTCTTAGCAGGAAAACTGTCTCAGACCCATTCATTCATCTCAGCCTGCATTCCTCTGCCTGCCATGTCACAAAGCCAATGAGCTGATGCTCAAAACACAACTAATGACACATTTCATCCCTCAGAGGGGTGGATGACCTACTCAGCCACAGACTGAACAGTGTCTGTCCTATCTGAACATTGCCACATACTCTCCAGCCAGTTAAAAACATCATCAGCCACTAGTTGTGACAGACCGAATGGGAGAAATCCTCTAATCCCACTATGAGTTCCCACATCACCATGAGGCCAGAGAGATGCCTTGTTCCTGGGTTGCTGAACATGCACAGCACTTTCTTTCACTGCAGAGTCTGCCTAGGTGCTCTCTGAAGGTGCAGAACTGATGCAACTGATCTACATTTTGACTAACACCTTTTGGCTAAATCCAGTTGCCACAGAACTAAAGTCATCATGACCTAGTCCCAACCAATGAAAGTAAACTCACTTATTCATCTAGGAAATTAACTCTAGAATGTTGTACCAGGCCAGGAAAAGAAACAGTTTTGTGTGGTTAGCCTTCTCCAAGATTGTTAAACTTCTACAACAGCAAAACCCTAAATTTAGCACTGAAAAGACTTTCTATTTTAAGGCATATTTATGACAGTAAAAACTGCTATCTTACACACACACAGGCAAGTGCTATTGCTGGGGTTTCTTTATTGACTTAGAAAAAGACACATTTTCTGCTAGCCTGACATTAAAGCAACAAAACAAGAACCTCACCCACCCTGTAAGCAAAATATATTGACCATAAAAGCCAAACTCCGTGATTAATAGAGAAATAAAATCTCATGTCTTAATCATATTATTGCCTGACTGTCAGTTACAGCAGTGGGCTGCTTTGGGCTGGGGTAAAGTTAATTTTCTTCACAGTAGCTAGTGTGGGGCTGGGGTTTGGATTTGTCATGAAAACTACGTTGATAACACAGAGCTGTTTTTGCTGCTGCTCAGATGTGCTCACACAGACCTTTTCTGCTTCTCACACCACCCCCCAGTGATTGGGCTGGGGGTGCACAAGGAACTGGGAGGGGACACAGCTGGGACAGATGGTGATACAGCCAACACACCAAACGGATATTCCATGCTGTGTGCCATCATGCTCAGCACACAAAGCTGAGAAAGAGGAAGGGGAAAGGATTCAAACCATTGGTGTTTGTCTTCCCAAGTAACCACTAGATGTGATGGAGCCCTGATTTCCTGGGCATGGCTGAACACCTGCCTGCCCACAGGAGGCAGTTATATTAATTCCTGGGTTTGCTTTGCTTTGTTTGTGTGTGCAGTTTTTCTTTACCTATTAAACTGTCTTTATCTCAACCCACGAGTTTTCACACTTTTACTCTTCCAGTTCTCTCCCCCATTCCACCAGGGGTGAATTAGTAAGTGGCTGTGTGGTGTTTAGCTGCTGCCTAGGGTTAAACCACATGGGAACATCCATTCTGCAGCAGGCACCCCTTGAAGCATGAGTGGCTATGCACGAGGTCATGGTGGAGCTCCTCCAAAGCTCCACGTGTGGCCATGGACAAGCCAAGAACAGAGCAGGTACGCTCCTGGGGAGACTGCAGCCACGGGCAAGGCTGGGTTGGAGCAAGAGTACTGCTGAAAGGACTGCAGCTCTTGGTAAGGGCCACGCTGGAACAGGTGCACTTCTGAAGGCTTTGTGGTCCATGGATAAGGCCAGGCTGGGACAAATGCGCCTCAGAGAGACTGTGGCTTTGGAGAAGTCCATGGCACAGAAGGCGAACCCCTGAAGAGACTGTGGCTCGTGGATAAGACTCCACTTGGAGCAGGTACAATCCTAAGGGACTGAAGTCTGTGGGTAAGTCCAAGCTGGAACAGGGGCAAAGGGAGGAGTTCACTGCAATGTTTAACCCAATAGTCTGGTCCAAAGGGACGAGGGGTGGAGATTGAAATGGAAATACCTTTAAATTTTTGCAACCCATTATTTCAGCTGCATGTAGCAGGAATTGCTGTAGCAGGAACCACCTGAACCAGTGGAGGGTAAGCCACACAAGAAGCAGCGCAAGTGCAGCAGCGATGTGACCCGAGCTGGCTTTGTTGCCCAATAGCTCCGTGCAACATTTCACCTCTCCTGTCCTGAGTGACCACCATAAGCAGCAGACAGCAGGAAAAGAATGCTCACAGTCTACAGCGGGCTACAGCAAGATATCGCTGTACTTACATGCAAGTGATAGGTAACAGAGTATCTCCACAACCATCTTGTGCCTTGACACTCTCCAGCCCATCTCCTTTAGTTTTTGGACGGAAAAAAAAACCAGAAGGAATCCACGATTCACAAGATTTTCTAAGCAGGGTGTTCTATGTGTATTTAGGTTCTCCACAAGAGAGAAGAATTAGGGTGAAGGTCTTTTCCACAAGGAAGAATAAAGGTGAGGGAAGGGCCTCTCAAGAGTGCTGTTACAGATGGATAATTCACCATGCATGTTCTCATCCTCCATGGCTATTTGTCTATGTTTTCAAATATATTTTATGTAGATATATAAAAGATATTTCCAGACAACATAATGCAACATGAGGTTTCATACTAAGACCACAATAAGCAAGGGAGGGATATACAGGAATTTGCTACATTAAGTAACTCAGATGCTATGACTTTTCACAAATTTTAACAGAATATAAACTCAAGACACAAAGTGAAGATATTTTGCTTGTTGCTTTTTTCTGTGCCAGGCCTGAAGGCCCACAGGAACTGTGGTTGTGGAGGCACTGGGCTCAGCAATGCGAAGAAATAACTTCACTCATACTGTTCTTGCACTCTTTCAAGGGGAGGGTAAAAACACAAGCTACTCACTGCTGCCACAAAATCTAGTCCAGAACAGCTGTGAACCCGTAACACAGCTGCCAAGGTATACAAACAAGAATCAAATCTCAGTTCAAGTCCTGGATGACATTAAAGCTCCTTTGTGTGAAAAAGTCTTTCCTAGTCACCTTCTTCCTTCTTAACTGTCTTATCTTCATCCTTTGATCAGCCTTACCCCTTTTGCCTGTAACCTAAGGACTACAGATCAGCTCCCCAGAGTGCCAAATCCCCACCGCTACCAGCCTCCATCCTGCCTGTGCCTAAACTCACTGGAGCTTCTGAGCCTTTTCTTCCATTGCCTTTCTAGATCTCAGATTTGCAAAACTATCAACATAGCTTTTGACCAGATATTTTCCAGACTTCCTCCCTCCCATCACAAATCATACTGATGATATACCTTCTCATAGCCAATTTTTCCCACCAGCAATCCTTTTTCAGCATCTCTTACAACCATGCTTCTTTTACCGTCAGCTTTTCCATGTTTCTTTAAAGATGCTACCTGCTTCCTGACTCTCTCTTTTCTCCTCTGTACTTTTTGGTACTTACATTTTCTTCCTTTTCTTTTCACAAATGGTTCAATATGCCCTTTTCTCCCCTCTCTCAGAGGCTGTGTGTGCTTTTGTTCTCCACCCATCCTACACCCTGATCTTTCAATCTTACATTTGATTTTGAAGCTTCATTCCACAAAAACTAAACAAAAAAGGCAGAAAAGAAAGCAAGCACTAGTAAAGCCCTGATCAGAGCTCCATACATCCTCCAGCAAAGTTCAGCTCTAGTGGCCTTTAAGGGGGGCAAACAGATCCTAGTCGGGTAACACACCTGGAAGAGGAAATGACTGCACTCCGCTGTCTCAGCTCTCACATCACTGTCAGACAGACACTGCTGTGCTCCACGAAGCCAGGCATTGCTCTCGGTGCAGATTATAAACACCAAATATGCAGAAAAACCTTAACACAGGACAAAACTACTTACTTAATATTAGTAAAGCATTCTGGAAAATAAATTCCCGGAAGACTAATGCTCTTCCAGGTGTGTGGCCTGCAGCATAAGCCTTTCAGATATCCAGCTGAGGCAGTCAACAACCGCTTTGAAAGACGCTCCTGCCCACAGTGAATTATCGCTTAATTAGATGGAGCCTGGATGTTCTATCACATGAGCAATGCTTTATGAATAAAATCAAGTGTATCCTGCTTTCTAAGCATTCATCTCACCGCAGCACAAAACCTGGGAAGTGACAGTTGCTACCAGGAGGAAATCTACCCAAAAGAGATATCTCTTCTGTTTCAAAAAAGAGTGCAGCTATAAACAGTTCAAACAACTCAATAGTCTGCAGTGCTGTCAGTCATAAATGCTTATGTGGTGCAGGAGCAGAAAAAAAGCTCCAGTCAATATCAGGACCCTACTGTGATGAGCTATATCAATGTGGGAAAACAGCCCGGCAAGTGTTTTCCCACAAAAGCAGCTCCATGGGCACTCTCCTCCTTTGCTCACTCCAATACCCCAGTAAGGAGGCCTTAATACTAATCCACTTCCCAACTAGCTCGAAGCAATCTCAGAAAGATCCTCTGTTTGGATTAAGAATGGCCACATGAGGAGTTGGTGCAAAAATAGCTGGCATGCTTCAAAGTCACATTCTTGATTGTTTTGAAACAGCTTTCACGTACAAATGTACACTTTAAAATAAAATCTCCACCTTGAAGGATTTATTATCCAAAAATCCAATCTTGCAAACGCTTATACACCTTCTCAGCTTGTGATACATAATTAAATCCTTCCTGTGTGTTTTAAGAAGCTTGCATAAAGTTTCATGATCTGAAATGCTAGGAACAGTTTTTAATTTCTGAGTTAATTGGAGGTGATCTCCCTCATGTCAAACTCCTAACAACAGGTCAATAAATTCAGTAGGAGGTCTTTTCAAGCAACATTTAAATTTCCAGTTCATAAGAGAAGACTCTAAAATCAGCATATACTGGAGTGAATATTGCACTTCTCAAGAGGATAAAATCACTTATACTTCCCACATTTCAAATGCTTTGCCAGATCAAATACTATAAAGACACATGTTGACACTTTAATTATTTGGTTAGTTCAATAATTACTGAGAGCTTTCTATATAAAATTGGCACAACATTAATTCCCTGGTTAATTTAACTCTTAAAAAGGTAGTGCAAAGGGTGAACAGAAGGATGAAGGAACACTGTAACTAACACTACTGCTAAAAGTTTTAGTAACTTGTGTAACACAGAAGTCTTACAAACAACACCTGAAGAAACATTTTGTGAGATAGATAGATAGACAGATAGATAGATAGATAGATATGGCTAGAAGTCCAGGGAAACAGTGATAGTAGTCCAAATAAATCCAAAGATCAATTAAATAAATAGAATAATAAAATAGCTTGGGTTTGAAGGGACCTTAAAGATTATCTGCTTCCAACTCGCTTACTCCTTTCACTAAACCAGGTTGCTTGGAGTTCCATCCAACCTGGCCTTGAATACGTCCAGGGATGGGACATCCACAATTTACTCAGGCAATTTGTTCCAGTGCCTCATCACCCTCACAGCAAAGAATTTCTTCCTAATATCTAATCTAACCCTACTCTCTTTCAGTTTGAAACCATTCTCCCTTGTCCTGTCACTACACGCTCTCGTAATAGTCTCTCTACATCTCTCTTGTAGGCTCCCTTGAGGTACTGGAAGGCTGCAATGAGGTCACCTCAAAGCTGCCTCTTTTCCAGGCTGAACAAACCCAATTCTCTTAGCTTCTCCTTGCAGGACAGGTGCTACATCCTTCTTATCATCTTGGTGTCCCTCTTCTGGACTCACTCCAACAGGTCCATGACCTTCCTGTGCTGAGGACCTCAGGGCTGGGTGCAGTGTTCCAGGTGAGGTCTCAGACCAGAGCAGAGAAGAATCCCCTTCCCTGCCCTTCTGAGCCCACGGCTTTGGATGCAGGCCAGGATAGGATTGGCTTTCTGGGCAGCAAGCCCACATTGCCAGCTCATGTCCAGCCTCTCATCCACCAGCACATCCACATCCTTCTCACTAGGAATACAGAATAGAGATGCTGATAGCGAAAACTGATTCCAGCCTCTTTCAGTACAGGCTTGAGGGCAGTGACCACCAAGTGTCACGAATGGGTGGCACCATCCACACAAGGAAGTAATCCGACTGAGAGTGCAGATGGTGCACTAATTCCACTGAGTAGCTCTATTGGTAGGTCTCTGCCAAAGGCGCTGACTGGATGAAGCTGCTGTTCTCCAAAAGGAAGCCCTGAGCAAATGTAGTCAGAGGCTCTCTAGCAATGTGTGGGAGATGGACTGTATAACGCTGAAGGTGCAAACACTAAAGCAAATGTGGATGATGTGTACTGGACTATTTATCTTTCTGCAGCTACTATCACCACCAATGTGTCATGTGAAATCTCCTTTGAAAACTGGTAATATACTGGAGACCATGAACTTAGAGAATGCATCTGTCATTCATCTCTTCTATAACATTAAATATGTGACATTAATAGTTTCCACATGATATTAAAGCATAAATTCCTCAGCCCACCCTGGAGAAGAGTAGCTAGCCAGCCAGCTAAACCCAGTGCCTGTCTCCAGGCAAAGACACCAAGCCCCCACGTTTTTATTCCAAACCTCAGTTCTCAATGATATAGACCACGGGTGATTGAAGACGCTAAAGCCTTTGAAAAGGATGAGAGGAGATTAAGTTCCTACAGAGAAGAGGATGAGAGTCCTATTTGCTGCTCAGTGCAAACTTTGAAGCTGAGGCAGTGAAAGTAGGTGGGGAGTGACACTGGAAGGAGACTGTCCAGAACACAGACACATTTAGGCTCTGGTTGAGAAAGGATAAGTATGGCTACCCGCTTATTTAGACTAACTGGATTTCATGTGTGTGTGTGTGTGTTTGTAGCGTTTCCTTCCATACTGGCAGAAAACTGTATAGCCCTAAATTTTGCTTGGCCTTGTTTGGCTGGTAAAGCTTGTCTGAAGCTGTCTACAAGGTGGCTTGGGGAAAACCCTCTGAACTGAGCAGATAGTAAAAATTTTAGTGTGACAATGACAATTGTGGACCTGCAGGCATTTTTAGGAGACCCTGTGCTGAAGGTACTTCTTGCAACGCTGTTAACGACCCTGATTTGCAGTTGCTACCGTTAGTGCCAAGCCTTGGAAAATGTGTTCCCTGTGGCAAACACAAATCAGCATTTCTCTTGCAAAGAGCAGATGGATGAGCAGTATCCTGGGACTCTAGGCAAAGCCTGAGGCACCACATCTGGGAAATTTCCAGTTATTTTTCCTTTCTCTGCTTCCATAATTCAGGGACAGCTTAAAAGAAGCCAGGCAAATACTGACATAACCTAAGTAACCTTTCTGAAAGTCATATGGTTACACTGCTTTACTGGTAACACTATAAACCAGCCTTTTTTGGTTAATCGAAGCGACTGTTGATACTTCTTGTTTCCCTTCACTGGTGATAAATGCGTTTGTTTCTCAGCATATTAATTCATAGGGAACCCCTCAGAGCACTGCAGATAAATCAGCTGGGATTGCAAGAAGAAAGAGGGGCAAGAACTGCTGTTCTAGAAGCCATTGGATGTAGTATGGTAGTCTCTGTCCTGGTTTACATTGTGTAATCTTTCAACGTTCATACAGTGGGAGACACCCTGGACAAGCTGATTGTGAAAATAACTTGGGTTTTTATCTCACAGTCTACAGCTGCCTGTCTTGGATAGAGAACCACTACTCTCCAAGTGAGCCTTACCTTGAAAGAAGATTTTGTGATTTATCAGGTGTCGTTCCTCATCAGCTACCGTCTAGGTTTCTTTGGGTTATAACAGCTCTGCCAGGCGTGTGCTTTTCCTGGGAACTTTGTGCCAGCAGCCCCACAGAAACAGTCTGCATGAAAAATTCATTTGCATCAAATCTCTCCAGCATCTATTTTATCAAAGCAAGTGCTTGTATACTCAACCAGTATAAGCCACAGATGGGAGGTTTTAGGCAATCAGCTGCAAGATCAGGAAGAAAACCAAAAACATATCCCGCTTATTCATTTCTGAATGTAAAATAAAAAAAAATATCCAGTAGCAGAGGAACAGTAAGAAGCAGGTCACCTGTATCCATCAACTATTTTATCAACCTCAGTAACAGAACAAGGATATTTATCTGGGATGAAAACACATTGCTATACAGTCTGCTTTGCTTAACTCATCACATAAATCCTCTTCTACAGAAATTTTCATGAGGTATTGAAAGCATTATTAGAAATGTCAAGGCTAGAACCATCAGGAACTACAGTGGGGGGGAGCCTCAGTTGTACAAGGCAGAGTGTAACAAGTTGAAAATCCACCAAATTAAAAGTTTTTGATTAATTTAACTTTCTTACAAGAAATAAAAACTCCAGCTTGTTTCTAATCCTTCTCTTGCTGATCAGAAAAGCATCTTCCCTTTAGAACATTATTTTTATTTAGTTTCCTGCTATGATTTCCCCAAGCACCTTTGCCAATTGGATGTCTCAGGTCAGATGGATTTTCAAGAATGACTGGACCACTGATAAACTTTAATCTTCCTGTAGTCCTACTATTGCCTCAATAATTATATATCCCTCGTAGATCCAGAGATAAACACGATTTTTCACAGAGGTGATAGTATACAAAGAACATCCAAATTGATTTGCAGTCCTGTGGGTGATGAGAGGATATCCCACAGACTGAAGAAGGAACAACACTGTTTTGGAGTTCCTAGGAAGCCTAGAAACACCAGGAAGAGCCATTAGACCCTTGGAAGGAAAAGGACATTTATGTGTTGTTGCTACTAATAGACCAAAATAAAAATGAATAAAATTAGAAGTAAAGTTTTGATAAGATGCTCTCAGTTTTTATTTTAAATTTCTTCCAGTTCCTAAATGTAGTTTTTGTGATGCTAATCTATATTTGTACAGCTACACAGCATTTTCACTAAACAATTGCCTGTCTTAAAAAATATTTACTTCATGTGCAAAATAAAACAAACACATATCATAAAGCTGGAAAGGTCTCCATTTTTTGTTTATATATGAAAATCTAACTATTTTATGTGGTTGTTTTATTACAATACCCCATGGAAGCCATACACTGGTTGCTGAATGTTTCCATTCTCCCCCGCACATTGTGCTCCCTAGCTGCATTTTCTCTTCCATCATTAAAAATCTTCTCTCACAAGGGATAAGACTGTCACAGTCCCATTATGAGGGAAGGAAAATATGAGCCAACAGGGATATATTTCTGTATCCAAAATGTAACTGATTTGAATTAAATGTTTCATATTCAAGTGTTTTGACAAAACCTTTTTTTTTTTTTTCAAGACAACATACACAAACTAAAGCTTCCATAGAACTATACTTTAAAATTTTGTCAATAATGTATCTGGCAATGTATCAACAGTGTAAAGTATCTATAAACAAGGTAAAGTTTTGTCTACAAGTGTCTAAAGGCGGGGTGCCAAGAGGATGGAGCCAGACTCTTCTCTGCGGTGCCAAGCAATAGGGCAAGAGGCAACGGGCAGAAGCTGATGCACAGGAAGTTCCACCTGAACACAAGGAAGATCTTACTGGCTGGGTGACTGAGCACTGGAACAGATTGCCTGTACAGGTTGTGGAATCTCCCTCACTGGAGATATTCAAGAACCCCCCGGACACAATCCTGTGCCATGTGCTCTGGGATGGCCCTGCTCGAGCAGGGAGGTTGCACCGGGTGACCCCACTGTGGTCCCTTCCAACCTGACCCATTCTGTGATTCTGTGAATGGTAAACCATGAGTCACCACAGTGCTTGTCCATGCAAATGTCTTACGTAAGTCTAGGAATGCCATAAACCCCCACATTCAGTCATGATAAACCCAGATACTTCTGCAATATCAATAATACTACTGAAATTCTTACTGTTATAATCTAAGTCACAGTAGGTCAAATCTAGCAAATTCAGGCAGATTTGTTCTTCCCATAGGAACATCTGTGAGAGGGGCTGATGGAAAGAGGCAAGCATCCCATGCCTTATTCTGTTTTCTTCTACTAAACCAAATATATTTACCTAAGGTAGGTAAATATCAGCATAGTAAAACCAGAGAGCCACTGCAGCTAGGGAATGCTAAATCTTTGCCTTCCCCAGAAAGAGAGCAAACAGGATCTGTGAGAAGCAGCAAATGAATGACTCAGATTCTCCAGCATAAAGCAAGCATGCCCCCTAAGTGTGTGCCACAAGTCTTTTGGCCACTAAAAGCTTTCTTCACCACAGCATTCCAAGTGAGAAAAGGTGTGATACTGCAAAGAGGGTGAAGAATGGTAAATTCTGAAGGAATAATGTCATAATAACTCTACTAAGATTCCTTGCCTCTGTTAGTGCTAAAACCACGTGTTCTTAAAAAGGCACATTTTTTTATTCTCTGGTGGTTTTTTTACATATATACTGCTTGTTTCTCTCTTCCCACACACTTTGGCAGGTAGTTTCTTTTCCTTGTTTTGTTTCTCTTTCATCTGACGGTTTTCAGGAACAAGAACTGTGTTTGTGTTTTGAATTTATAGCACAGTAAGAACATATTGAATCTAAAGCCATAATCTAACATAAAGACATTAAATCACCACAAATAATAAAAGGCTGATATAAATTGTCCTAGACTGCATAGTTGTAAAGGCAAGAAATATGAGTCAAGATTAAGTTGTAGTGGCATTTTAGCTGTCTCAATATAGACTAAAGAGAGATGGAACACCTGCTCTGATGTTCACAAATTGAATTTCAGCTCTTCTGTAGATTTTGAGCTCTCATTTGCATTAGCAAAGGACACCATTGTTTATGTAAATTGGACATGTATTCACATCGCAGAGTAGAAAATGTGCAAAATGCCTGCACACAATTAGTGCAAGCAACTGTGCTACAAACAAGAAAACACAGAAGAAACCCTAATTACAAGAAGCTACTACTAAGTACCTTCCAGGTCAATGCTGTACTTCCCATGCTTCAGCAGCATGCAGTCAATAACACGACTTTAACACTTACTTGCAGAAACTACCAATAATCCAGTCAGGGGGAAATATTAATTTTTTAGGTGCAAAACAGTAGTGAGATGACAGTCATATCTCTCACACTGAGACAGTGGGAAAAGCAGAGATTGTTTGACTCTGTATTTCTGAAAATAGTTCTGAGAGCCCTTGCACTCCAACAGACCTGAGCTGACATCTTTTCACCATCACAGATCGCTCACTATTCCCTGGCTACTGCAAATCCTTGTCCAACATCTGTACATGTACATGGTTGCAAACAGGTAGACAAGCCAATGTAAAACATACTAAAATTCCTGCAAAGCAATTCATCCTTTTACTTCAGTTATTCATCCAAAAATAATAAATACATGCAGACTTCAAACACATCATGCAGGTCAGAATTGGCAGGGAGGCTCTGATAAGTAAGTGAAACAGTGAACAAAATCTTTTCTGGAACAAAAGTTACCTTAAGATAGCTTCAGAAGTCTTTTTCATATCATCTTGAGGTGAGACACATTTCTTTATTCTCAATTTATTTCTCTGTGGTGGGTCCATTCTGAAGCATAAGCAAAATAGCAGCCCCACTGAGAGAAAAGGAAAAAGAGAGGGAAAGTAAGCGTCTTATTCAAGGAACAGAGATACTTAAACAATGACCAGAGTATCTGTGAATGAATGCTGAAGACACACTTTTGATCCAAGTTATTTAATCTTATTTAAGAAAGATTGAGACAGCTATCAAAGTTATCATATATAATTACTGCCATTTTCATGGAAATATAGAGTGCTCGTGAAGTCACTTGACTCTGCCAGTCTTTCTTTATTCATAGTTAAAATGAGTAAAAACATGGTTTAACAATGAAGAGAAGCCTCTCCTCACCACCAGCAGACTATTCTTCTTGAGCACCTCGACAGGTCTACACACACTTTTGTCTTACACTTCAGCAATAACACAGCTGTTCCCCAAATGTGTTCAACAACTGTTCTCTAATGCCATCAGTTTTATAGTGTAAATGGATCCTAAAATAGCTGGAACATTATGTCCTTTACTATTCTATCTTCCCGCCTGGCTGCCAGATAGTTCTCTTTTCCTTTTTTTTGATGGATTAAGTAGAACCACAGCAATTTGTTGATTTGAAAACTAGGCAATCTCTTTAAACTGTCCCTGTGCTCATCCTCTGCTACCACTGACTCTACCTGAATTCATTTTGGAGCCTGCATTACAAAAGCTTTATTCATGAGGGATTTGCATATGCAAGCAGTGTTGATGAATCCAATAAAATAGACTCATTTCGTATCTAGAGACAACTTCGCAGATTTACTTTTGGTTCAGCTGCTGACACTGGCCCCCTTTGCTTTTCTTCTTGCCCGTGTTTTCAGGGGCATAGGTTGATTCTGCAAACATTGTATGTTTAAGTGATGTCCTTTCACAGGTGCCCCTCTCGATGGACTGTGCAGGAATGCCAGCAGTTGCTCTGGCTCTGCACTCTTCCAAGCTTTGTCAGCAGCAGTGGGGCTCTACTCAAGCACCAGCATGATTTTTCTTGAAACCAGCAAAGAAAATAGGCCCTATTCCATTGCCAGAAACCAGGACAAAATTAATTAACGAGAGACTTGACACTAGAAAAGCATTCTTCTCTGCAACTTACAAGCTCCCTTCTGCTCCATTGAGAGGTGTGTGGGACAACAGGCCAGCTGTTAAGATTTGTCTATGACAGTTCTTCACTCAGGGAGCATAACTACAGTTGTGTTGCACTCTCGCACACAGAAAAATGAAAAAAACCTAGGTTTGTTACCCCAGAACCTCAAAATGAAGCAAATCTCGCACTGGGTACAGTAGGGAACATCGGCAAGGTCAGATCACTCTGCCTCTTCCCCTCGTTCACCAATAGATGGTGGCAAAGGCCCCCTCCGAAGCTGCCACTGGACTTGCAGTTATTTTTTCTTTCCTCTCATAACATAGCAAATGGGGAAGGCAGATGCAGACATCCCCTTTGAAACAATCACCTATAAACAATTTAATCATTTTGTCTAACACACCTGTACATAATTACTCTGTTAATGCCAGCTTTATCTTCAGATATGAACATATTTGTTTCTTCTTTTGTAAAGTAACAGTGGTGTTTTGCTCTAAGTTCACGCAACAGAGCATAGAGAGGAACATCAAAGCAAGCTCTTCTAAAATAGGTTAAGAGATGGTGCTTGCTCCTAAGAACTCAGCACATATCTGCCTGAAAGGGAGGAGGGACCAGAGAAGAACGAAAGTGATTTCAAACTCTTGTTGCAGAATGCAGCATTTTGAAGAGGAGGCTGCTCTTTTCCGAACTGCCAACAGTCAGAGCAAATTCGCGTCATTTCAAGAGGCTCCACAGAGCTGCCTGCCACTCTTGGCCACCCGTGTCAGGCTCAACAGAGCTCTGATGGCTCAGGGGAGCCAAGTATCAGAGCCTTGCAAAGCCGTATTTGGTGGTAAAAGTAGCAAACACTATTGTATTTTGATTGCAAGGCTTTTTAAACACCATGCTTGTGCTTCAGGGAGTTGTGCAAGAAACCTACCTCTGCCTGACCCAGGAAGAGAGCAGCACAGGTAGAGCACGGAGGGTGGCTGCAAACCTACTAGCACATGTGGAGCTCTGGATGTTTGTAAAGTACCTGTCACAATACCACCTGAAGAAAAGCAGATGTGCCAGCCCCATTACATATCACGCAGTAATATCCTGCCTAGCCTAATATGACATTGTTGGCACTTCATGATGATATTCACCACCTCATCTCATGATCCTGTGTAAGGCTGCCAGCAAATGACTGTCACATTACACACCAGCTCTTGAGAGATGGCCAAGCTTTATTAATCTTTAATTTGAGAACAAAGACCTTTGAGTTCCTTGGGTTCAAATTGGTAAAAAAAATGTGATTTTAGTCTATTTGTTGTTAGGTTCACCTCTGAACACACTGTGCTAGCTTCTTTTATCACATACCTTTGTAGAGCACTTCACAAAGATTTTCTGTATTTATATAATTCACATAGATGCTTTTTAGTTCTTTGCTTATTTGCAGTAACTCATCTCCAGGCTGGGGATCTCTGATGAGCTTATTTGTTCAAGTACTGGTCTGTCAGTATAAATAACCCCTTGTGCATCAAGTTTTCCATCTTGAAAATAACAGCAAAAAAGATATTCACATATTATCTTCCCCCTCACATGTACAGTGAAACTTTCCCCAATATTTTGCACAGTCAATAATGTTTTGATTTTTGTATGGAGGCTCTAAACTAGTTTTTCTAAATTATAAAACTTTTCCTCCTGAGTTTGAAATGTAGGTATATAGAGAACCCAGAAAGACATTCCTAGGTACCCATGAGTCTCTACTTCTTACCAAGTGACAGAAAAAGCAGCTCTGAACCAGATATCTTTGGTGTTGGTTTAGGTGAGCTCCAGACATCCCTTACGACCCAAATTATTCTACAAATCTATGACTCCATAATTCATTCACCTATTAGATTGCATCTCTGGATTATTTATGAGAAAAGGATTATATTCCTAAGAAGGAGATAAATTCCAAACAGAGAAGGTAGATAAGTAGTTCAATTTCTGTTCTTATCAGTCCTGAGCTGATATAAGCAGAAAATCCTATAAAATACTCAGGCTCCCAAAAGGCAGTACAGTGCAGGTACTAATACTTTGCTAGGAGATCATCACAGATAACGCACAAACCTCCTAACACTGAAAATCTAGACAGTTTCTTTTTTTACCTCAGTAAGTTATTCCTGTCTTGCTGAGTCTTCAGTGGGAGTTTTTCATTGTCTACATGAGGTAAGGTGGCATCTATACTATTTTAAAAAGTGGATGTTTAGCTGTAGGATACATTCCAGTGGCTTAATTCATGCCCTCCAGAACCAGCTTATGCTCTTTGATATCATCATGCCTTTATCTGAGACAAGAGGATGCCAAGAAATCGAACTGGGATTTTTCTGTTGTCATTACTATTATTGCTAGTGGTGGTAGTAGTATTAGCAGCACAGCAGGTTGGAGGAAATCCAGTTATGTTCCCAGCCACCATCTTATTTATTCTTCATTGGCTATTACAGATTTTTCAGACAGGTTTCTGATGATAAAACATATCGCTGAGGGTTTCAATAATATGTAGTTTTCTACAGATCAAAGTGGGCAATAATAGCAAAGAAAACCAACAGTGGCCCTGCCGCTAAGGAAAAAAATCAAGTAATGGTTCAAACAGTTGAGCAAAAAAAGTTAGGTTAGGAGGTAGTGCACTGGACTGAACACTGGTCATCCTTTTTGCCACTGAACTTCAAAGAGATTCCTTGGGAAGTGTGGATTACGGCAGTTTTGGGGACAAATAGCACAAACAGCCTGAGAGCAAGAAGTGAAAACACACCTTCAGAAGTCCAAAGGATTCCAAAGCCACCAACTGTGCTCCAGTAAGATGACATGCAACCAAGATGTATTTTACACGTGGTTTTCCCACCCAGCAGTGTTTTCTGGGTCCAGACTACTGCTTCAATCTAAAAAACCTCTTCAACCTCTGCCGGCTGGTTTGGGAGTAGTGGTGGGAGCACCATGGCTCCAGTTCATGTAGGTAGGAAAAGGCTTGTTTACTTTTTGAAGTCAGGGTGGGAGCAGCATTCAGCCTGAAGAGAAATACTGGTAACTTCAGTATACTGAGTATAATTATTTGTAAAAGCTCAGCGTTTGATCCGATGCCTGCTTAAGTCAATGGGTGTTTTTCACTGACTTGGGGTGATAGATAAAATGGCCCATAAGTGCACTTTTTAAAAGCTCTGCCGAACAAATACATCACTAGGTGGTTTAGGTCTTTTTTATAATGCATTGCCTTCTCTCTCGAATACTGCATTTATCTCTAGTCTTGTCCTTTACTGCAGCTTATATTGTAACATTTTCACCTGCATTACAGGAGGAGAAGAATTCTCAGCCTCTTTTCCTCTTAGTCATAACAGAGAATCTGCTCCATTAGTGTCCTCAAACCACTGCAGCTCTGAAAGTCAAGAAACTTTATCAGAGTATACAAAGGTAGATTAGAGAACCTCCTCATACTGTATACTTTACAAGCTTTAAAATATTCCATTTTTTCTTCTTTAAAATTCCAATTAAACTTTTTTGTTATAGAATTTCAGTTACTCTCACTTTGAAGCACAGCAGGGTGAAACAAGTGGGCAATAATTATGGATTCATCAAATGAAAAGTATTTGGAGGTTTTCTACTCATGATGGACATTTCCCAGAGGAGGAAGAAGAGAAAAAGAAACAACTTTAGGAAAGTCATCTGCATTATCATCACAATTATCAATTGCCATTCCATTCAGCCTTCTGAAAAGGTCTTTTTACCTGATGGTATTATGATTTAATAGCTACGGTTAAGTAAAAGTAGATACCATGGAGAAAACACAGAGCACACAGCAGTAATAAAATATAGCAGCAATAAAATACAGCAGCAGGTTGTCATTTGCTGCCCACATACTGTAAACTTGTGGGTAACTCCATACGTGTTAAGCACCCTGGACTCAATTCACAGAGAAACAGAGCCAAAAAAAGCCACTGTCTGTACCTATCTGGACCAGGAATGCCTCCCACCTGCAATGGCACTGACTTGTTTGCTTTTCAATTTTTAAATTTTCTGTTTACTTGAGATGCAGCACCATTGTCTATAGGAGGGAGCAGAGCATGAACAGACAGGTCAATGAGAAATGCAGTTTACTCACCTGTCACTGCTGGGCTAGACTAACAAACACAAATTGTTGAAACCGGTTGATTTACTTGCCATTGCACCACTGGAATAGAAATGCTCCAAACTAAGCAGTCCTTCTGCAGCATCATTCCCCATAACAGCTGGAATTCCTGCAAAGAAAACATTATTATTTCTTATTAGTACACAGAAGTGGTAGGTCAGCATTTCCCCAAGCATCTTGATTGGTTAAAGGCCTGAATGCTGGCAAATACCATTTTTACTTGAAACACAACATGCACCATTTAAAAGGAAAACCTTTGAACCAAAGAATAATTTGATTTTCAGAAACATTGGCAATGTTACTGAAAACAAAATGTTGGAAATGAGAAATTTTCAGATAACACTGCCTTTCAGCTCCCCTGTGCTTCATGAGGCAACACTGAGTCACAGCACAAAGACCTGAGTGACAAGCAGCACTTGCTGACGCAGCAGTGTCACGATTCAAAAACATGCAGCACCACATAGTTAGAAAATTAATAGCTGCTGGTACTGCTGTGGTGTCTCTATTCAGTGCTAACTGTGTTTCTGCCCCTGTTTCCGGCCCATGTGAGCCTGGGGTAGCAGTGGCAGATCAGCTCCCCTGCCCCAGCAGCAAACAGCTGGAGGAACTGGGCTGGCCCTGTCTCCCAGTTAGCTGGATGCTCTCCTTGCCTCACCCAGGATGAACATCAGTGCTGCCAGCCTGGTGAGCCTGGGAGGACCTAAAGGTCTGGGGAAGAAGGAGAGGAGAGGAGAGGAGAGGAGAGGAGAGGAGAGGAGAGATCTAACACTTTTGAACCCTGTACTGCAGGCTTCTGACAGCCTGTGAATCTCCCTTTTGACAAGTCCCAGCGCCCCTGCTTTTCCCCCCAAGCCTACTAATTCCCAGACTGAAATCAACTGCATTGCAACAATTTGTGGCAGCATATTCCTTCTATTATCAGTATTATTATAGATTCACTAGGTGGGTACTGCCCCTCCCTAAGCCACCTACTTCCTATACCAGCAGCAAATGAACAAAAATGGAGAATGCGGAACTCCACTTCAGGAAGGGTGTCAGCAGGTGGGACACTTGCAACACAAAACACCATTTTTGTTATTAGTGAAAGAGAACACTAATTCATCTTGAATTAAATCACGAGGCTTTCTATTTGCCTGAATCACAGCTTTTTGCTGATATCCTCTCTACTCACCATGTCAGAGGTTCTGATTTTCCGTCTGGGAATTTAACAAACAACATAATTTGCCTTATAAATCTTTGTTAAGATTTTTTGAATGCTGGCTACTTCCCCACACACAGGCACATAAATGCACTCCCATTTCCACAGCAGAGCACTGCATCTCACAGTAGGAAAATGAAGGGGGTGAAAACCAAGAAAGCAAAAACCAGCCGTAGCACAGTCCTGAGAAAATGAATGTTACGAAAGCTGATATATATTCAGCTTTCCCATGAATTTTGTAGTTTCTCAGAATAAAGCCAGCTTTACCTCCCTTGTCAAGGAGCAAAAATAATATTTTTATAGGAAATGAAATATTTGAACTGTTCTGAGACCTCCCCCTTTCAAAAATCCTTTGCTTGAAGTAGAAGGATGGGTGAGCAAGGGAAGGCTTGGTGGCAGACAGTAACAAGAGCAAATCAAGGCATTACCCATCCTTATTTAAAAACTGTTGCAAACTATTCCAGAGCTGCATGTTTGCTCCCTTCCTCCATCCTCCTCCCCAGCTCCCATGTCATCGTTACTGAAATCAACCACAACAACTGTCTTATCACAAAAGTTAAGGCTCTGACCTTCATATTCTTCCCCACCAAGGACAAGCAGCTCTCGAGGCAAAACTGTCGGTGTACCCTTATAACAGTACATAAACAAACTAAGGATTACAAGCTCCTAATGAGGTCTTTGAGGCTTTACAGATCAGGCTTCTCAAATTGCTGTTCTCTGAACAAAGGAATCTTGCTAATCATTGGATTTGTGCTTTCCAATTTTGAAAAGTTTTCAGTATTGTTCAAATGATATTATCTGCTTTTAGATTTCTTTCTTAAGGAGCTTAACAGAACTATCTGTCCCTTCTCTTGGCCCCGCTTCAAGAAAGTATTTGGTCACATAGTAAGTCAGCTCTTACTCATAAATTCATAGGCATGAGTCTAAAAATAAAATATAAATCCCAACAGAATTTCAGTATACATTGCCTGAAAAGTAAATTTCCTCGACCAAAGCTTTGCAAATGGATTCAACAACTGAAAAAATAATTTTCTAGAATATGGAGAATTCTGCCTGCTGGACAAGCATCTAAGATGTTATTTTGAAGGTTTTGTTCTTTCCCTGTGTTAAGTTTCCTTCCCTAAGTTCAGATATGCTGAGGTAGCAGGTCTCTATAATGCTGTCTAGAGAGTTGCAGAAATCTCTTATTCTTGCTGTGCTTTGACCTCATCTGATTTCATTTACATATTCTGCAGATTTTCAGCTTGGCCTGTCAAATTTGCTTGATATATGCCTAACTCTCTCCCTGGCTTCTCTTCCAAGGGTTTTATCACTCCTGTTTACTTCAGTGCACCTACTTCTCAACAACAGTTTAGTACTTATGCAGAAAAGGATAATTCTTTCCTTGCCCCTTCTCTTCAGCCCAGCTGTCTTCTGTAGATGCGGCTGCTTCCAATTGCACGGGACTTTGCCTTTGAGTAGATGAGGCTTTTTTACATCAATAAACACCACAAAGTGTGAATCAAACCCAAAGGGTGTTTGACTGAGAATTTAGAAAGTTAAACTGCTGAAATATGTAGTTTATAATTAAAGTACTGAGAAAACCTTTACTGAAGAATCACTAGAGCAACACTATAATTATGCTGTCCTTCATATCCTGCCATTAGCATTTCTAGAAGTGACATAATAATAATGTGGTCTTTTTTCTCTTTAGGAACTGTCAGCTCTCTTTACAGGATTCAAGTAAGTTTATAAAGAATATAAAGTTCTTAAATGGAAAATGCAAATGATGATTTTTGTGTAAAAGACTTGACAGTCACATTAGTAAGCTCATGAAAATCATGCCCATATATGTTTCAAGTCAGTAGAGTAGAACAATTTTTCCTTTTCCTTTTCTTTTCCATATCTATTCAGGGTTCAATAAGATAAATTAAAAAAAAAAGACCTAGCAATCTCTTTTTTGAGCTTTCCTGTTAACTGTTTAAAGCTTGTATTTTTGTAGGAACACAGACTGCCTGTACTTCCAGAAGCACACAGAGAGCCCATTTCAATCAATTAGAATCATTGAGTTATCAAGCTTGGAAAAGACCATCTCAGATCATCTAGTCCAAGCATAAGAAAGGGAGATCCTGATCCCAGATCCCAAAAAGACTCTGTGCAGGTGGCAACCAAGCTGACAATAATAGAAACATTTTGGGGTATGTCCCGAGGACATCCTTTAGGCTGTGGTTGCCCGCAGACCACGTTTCTTCTCCCTCCCCCCTAGCAAGGAAAATGCTGCAGCACCAGCTGCAGCTGGTGAGTGCCTGGGAGCCTAATTGGACACGTATCCTCTGACCACTGCATCCCTCTGGAGATGTCATTTGATTGGCATTCCTGCACGTTCAGAAGAGGTAAAAGAAAGTGTATGGCCCTGTGTTACTACTGCGGGGACTCTAGCGACCCCGCTGATTCTGAAGGACAGCTGATACACATTCAAAGCACAAGCTCTTGGGAGTTGTGGCTCACAGGAGGCCTTGGCAGCCAATTCTGTTCTGTTGATTCCCAGTCAATTCTAAGTGTTGATACAAGAAAAACGTGTTTATGAAAAGAGCATTTTCTGTCAAGCAAGCAGCACAAGTATAATGGAGTTGAAATGAGATACTTGAATGTTTTAAATATTTCGTGGAGTGTGGAAGAGAAATAAGTGCTAAAACAGATCTAAATGCATTCTCTAGTAGATTTTAATAACTGACTGCTTGAGAATAAATTATATTCAAAAATAAACTTTGTCGTCTTGACTAAATTACATGAAATTATATGGTTAGGATATTTCAAGATCATCAGATGTTACACTGAGGGCAAATATATCTCATTATAACAGTTCTGGGGAAAGGCAAGTGTTTCATGTCTGACACAGACAGACAGCATTTACCTGTTATATCTGTACCTATAAGATATTGACTTACTAAGGATTGGCAAGATTGAGTAAAGTAGAATTACTGGGAAGATGTGAATTAGATGTGAACCAAATCTCCATTTACCAAGTTAGTGTAGCACCAAGCTCATACCATAGACTTTATGAAAGTCAGTGTATTCTTGTTTGAGTCTGGTACTACCTAAATCTAGCTACACTTGTTTCATAAATCAGTTCTCACCAGCTGAGAGCAGTGATAGAAATAACTCACATCTGACAAAACATCCCAGGAAAAATGCTGCTGATAAAACCTTGAACTTTTTCTCTATTTAGAAGCCTGGTCCAAAACCTGTGTAATGAGAGACAGCCAGGGGCTCTCACTCCCAGCCAAAGCTCCTTCTTCCATGACAGAGATCACAGAGGTAATAGATGGTCTTCTGTGTAAGACTCTTCCAGGCAGTATACAATGGAAGAAAGAATTTGTCTTTATACCACAATTAAATCAAGTTGCAGCTCAAAAATCTCCCATTTTCTGCATATAACCCAAACCTCCCTTTTACCACATATGTGACAAAGGCTTTCAACTCAAGCTGGTTGGCTTGTAAGATCAGGGAACTAGATCAAACCACCACAACCCAGTTGTTCACCCAGTCATTCTGGCTAAGGGCTGGTCTACATCTGCTGATAGGGGAAAGAGTGAATATGTGGGCTGTTCTGGTGTTTTCAGTTCAAAATCCCTGCAGCTTCCTGATGGAGTTCTCCAAAATGAACTAGCAAGCTTCTGCCAGCTGGAGAATCCCTTCCAAAAGGGCATCATGATGAGTTGAAGCAGGGGAAGGAAGAGTTCATATGGTTGTATCTGTATATGTCAGATGTCTTTTTCAGACGTCCTCAGTCTTCCCACTGCTGCGCTGCCTTTGCTGTCCCACCTTGCTGAGTCTGTCAGATTACCTACTTGCCCTGGAGTGCACCAGAGCCAAGCTGACCAGCTGCTACCTCACTCTTTCTAAAAGCTGGCATGCAAGTCCATACAAGACCCACTGGTGTTCACACTGATTATCCTACTCAACATCACAGCAATTTTGCATTGTGTAACTGCCTAGCCCTATGCAGAGACCCCAGATTTCTCTGACACCTGAGAGAATAAATAATTCGCCTCTAAGAGCTGTCACTGCAGCACAAAATGCTGTGAACTACATGTAAATAAAGGTAGGACAGGGTATTTGCCTAGGACACATCTTAGGAATTGTCAAAAAGAAGTGTTTATTTTAAAACAGCACAGGAGAGAACGAGGTCTTCTAATAATTGTGCAGGTCCTCATCTTACCCTGGGTTGGGCGTTATGGAAAACACCGAGACACCAGCATCAGAATTCTGATGAGTTAGAGATGAAAGTATAATTTTGCTATGAAGTAGCCAAAAATAACACAGAGAGAGGGAGAGAGTCCCAAACTCAACAGGGTTGTGGAGGAGACCTGGCAGTAGATGCTGCATTAAACTGCTTGAATGGTTGATCTCAACAAAGACAGACCCTCTGTGCCTGACAGAGGCTGAGTTTCAGGCAGGTGTTAGTGAAAACCCTTTCTGAACCTATTTGGCTCTATCCTCACATTCTCACACGTACACTGGAAAATTCACATCGGCACCAATTATTTCCCTTCTATTTTCAGATCCCACAGCCCTCAGCAGCATTAGCACTTACCCCTCAGCTGTCTTCTTTCATTTAGCTGGCATCCAGGGCATATTCCTTCTGCACTCCAAGTGCCCTGTGTAAGGCTTCATATGACAAAGCAACAGAGGATAAGTTGGAAACCTCAGGATCAGTTGTGGATTAATGAGCTTTTGGCAGGCCTTTTTACCTTCTGTTTCAAGTGCAAGGCAAAATCCTTTGATCTTCCCATATCTGCATATTTACGTAGGAGCATGTAAACTGACAAAGAAAACAAATAAATAAAATCCCTTAGGTCCATCAAAATAAGAGACCTAATTGGACAAGATTTGTCTCCTGGAAGCAGAATCTGAGAATAAGTATGTAAGAGATGTGTAAGATACATGGCTTAATGCACTAATGGGAGGCTCTCATGTGCCACAGGGATGAGCATAGTCTAACAGCTTGGGAAAATGGAATTATTCTTAGTAGCATAACTTTCAACATATACTACAGTATGCATGTACACTATATTTTTATATATATAAATATGCTTGTTTCCTCCTTCTTATTCATTGAAGGTATGATTTTTCAAGATTGCCTAAGTGACTTTCCCACTTGAATTTAATTGAATTGCATAATTACTGAAGCTGACAGCATGAGGCCAAATGCTGCTCTTGAAATCATTCACTGCTCTGGGAATTTTGTGTGTTCGGAAGACCACAGACTTCCGCAGAGGCTGAATCTGCAATGCCTGCATAATCATAGCAGCCTGGGCTGGCCTTTTGGAGCCAGCCATCAGAATTACACCTGCTCAGGGACGGTTGACAAAGCCTTCAACATACACAGCATTTGAGAGAAACCTCCATCCTTTATAGAAATGGTCTATTCTTCTCCAGATATCTGTTCTGTGCTTTCCCCCAGCACTTCTCCATAGTTTGGAGAGCCATGAATAGGGCAGGTGTTCCACTGAAAAATAGCAGAATTTCTGATCCCTCTGTCTTTCCTGTGCCAGTGCCCAATCGCAATCAAACACATTGGAGAAACACTGCCGCGGTCTGTGACGGTGATATTGCTAACAGAGATCACTGAACGTTCCCTTCTGACCATGCAGCCATGGGGCTGTAACAGGTAACAGTCCAGAAGGCCTTTTCACAGGAAAAAAGTGGATGCCTCGTAGGCTTCCACCAGGATTCATTTTTCCTGAAGTTGGTTTACTGAGGTGGGAAAACTGGATGGAAAAGAGACAGCTTTTGTTTGGAAAGGATAGCAATGTGGTCACAATAACAGACTCCAACAGAAAGAAAGAAACAAGCAGATTGTGCCTTGCTTGTGAAAGGTACCCTGTATCTACTTGTTCATGCATTCCCTAACCTGCTTTGGCCACAATACCCACCTGAACATAAACAGTTTATGCTGCAAAAGTAGATTGACTGGATTCATTTCGATAGAAGAGGGTTAGGCATCGCTGGCAGCCCTGAATGGGTGATAGCATCTCACACCCCAAAGGGTGGTGATAAGCAGTTGTGACACGAGCTTCGAATGGTATCTGCTTCCTACTGCAAGCAGAACACAGCGTCTCTACAGGTTTAAGAATTAACCCGTTTAAAACTGGTAAAACAGTACTAATTGCTTATTTTTATTCAATGCGATACGTCAGAGTACAAAACTGATGCCAGCACTCCCACGAGCCAGCAGTATTAGAATGAAGTGCAAACCCTGGGGTGATGCTACATTCTTGTATGCCACAAAGATGGGGGGAAGTGATTCCAGCTGCTGAAGCATCTGGTAATAGCATTTGTGGAGTATGAATGGGGAACCAAATCCCAGCCTGCTTTACTCATGTGAGTAGTTTTGTGCTGATCTGTTCTTAAAATAATCATCAATTCCTGCTCAGTGCTTCCCCCCATAAATTAGTTCCTATGATGTATAACAGCCACTAAAAGAAGAATTGAACAGGGGAAATTAACTTGCTTTTCAGTAGCAGAAATTTATCAAGGCCACACTTTTTACTGGGACAAAAACAATTCATTTAAGCCTTGTCAAGATTTCTAATTAAAAATCCTCTGCTCCCAATTGCAGTTCACAAATACTGTGCTTAATTTGGAAGCTAATAATATTTCCATGCATTTCTGCTACACTCTGCTATTGCAGCTATGACTCTAGTCTGATAACAAGAGCATTGTACCCAAGCCAGAAGCAAATGACTTTCCTCATTTCTGTGCAAAAATGAGGCTTACTTTGTAAAAGGGGGATGGGGAGGTTTGAAGCTGTATTTATTCTCTGAGTTTCAGCTCTATTGTATGAGATGAGAAAGATTTGTCTCATTATGTGTAGGTTAATGCATCAGATATTGCAGGCCTGAAAATACTCGACTTTTTATTTGGACTCAATCATCTTGCACCAGGCCACCTGCTGCCTGGCAGGTCTGCTACCCCTAAGAGTTTGTGTGAACAGCTTGGACCACAGATCACAGCAGTGGAAGACCAACTAGCCCGCAGACAGAGCTCAACTCTGCTTTTCATTAGTTGTGAATAGGAAGAGGTGTCTTCCTTCAAAGACTTAGGTAGTGTAGGCCTTCCTCATTCTTAAGGACCAATTTTCTGTTCTAGCAGAATCTGGGTAAGATTATTCTGTCCTGTGATGAATGGCTACGATTTCATAGGTAATTCAAGCCTATTGTACTTTGACTGGGTTTTTCATGCAAATTACAATATGAATGCGAAAGAAATAAAACTTTCAAACTTCACCAACATGTAACAGTTCACCTTAACTTCCTCTACTTCTAGAGGACTATTACACTGAAGAACTCAACGTGTGACAAATCTCCAATAAGTCAAAACTCAACACTTCTCTTACATGTCTCAGAAATACTTTACATTGAAACAATTCATATCCTATCTTCATTATACATCAGTAACATCATGTGTCTACACCATCTCATCTTTGCCTACCAGTTGCATCCTCGCTTACAGTCTGTGAGACAAGAACACACACAAGAACATTCGCTGGCCATACAAAGAGAGCCACAAACATTTATTTTTCTGTACATTAGCTCATTACTTCTATAGCCAGTGTATCGCCAGAGTTCTTAGTGGGTATTGCTCTAAAATGGACAGTTTTAAGGAGAGATATGAGAGAAAAACAGGAGGCATTTTCTGACATCTATAGGGAAGGGTTTTCTAATTATCAGAATCAAAAACAACAGGAGCCATGGGTTTCAAAGAAGTCAGACTAGATGCAGGGTAGGATGGCATTCCTGCATGACCACAAGGCCATCATTAAGTTTGACCCAAACCATATCTTCCAATATAAAAACTGAAAACCAGACTTTGTTTTCCCAATGTTAAAAAAAAGAAGCATGAAAAAAGCCTCTTAAAAGGAGTACCAGTCTTTCTGTTATCACTTTTGTACAAGTTGGTTATAAATATATCCAACAGTCAAAAAGCAACTAAAGAAATGGCAGTATAAACATTAAGAGGGAAAAGCATCAGTACAATGATATTTTTCCTTTTTGATTAAGCCAAATATAAATATTATTATCTGTCCTTGAACTTTTAGAGGAATTTTGTTGGTCATCTCTCAGTTTAACCACCTCAGCAATCATTAAGAACTAAAACCAAGTTAAAACTAGGCACTAGTGAGACTTTTTTTTCTGTAATCGTTGAAGACTGGCATACACACCAATTTATGAATTCAGAGTTGCAATATACAAATCATGGGATGGACAGGGGAGCTAGGTCCTTCCTAGCTAATACTGTTAATTATCTCTTTAAAAATCATTAAGATGCAAGATAAGAAAATTCCTCATGTTGTTATAACCTGGACTAAAGCCACCAGAGTCAATACAAGTCTTTCCAATGGTTTCAGATCAGGCTGAAAACCCTGAGACAGCACCATCTCTTGAGTTTGATGAGCTGTGATTCCTTAGCACTTGTGGCAACATGCTGTCACTGCCAAGGTCACATCAGCCATGAAATCCAGACAGTGCTAGCAGCCAGCCTGCCTTTGGTGACATATGAGAAACTCCAATGGGCTGTGTGGTTTTTGCTGTTATCAGTTTGGTCCCAATGCACAGGGAAAGAGAGGAAAAGAATCAGTCTCAGCTCTGCCACTCTACCTGATATTCTCTGGCTTGTTTTTTCCTTCTTTTTTTTTTTTAATTTAAATACTGTACACCTCATATGGTGGTTATTTTTACTTATCCAAATTCTAAGATGCATTTTCTTTCTCACTCTGTGAAAGAAAAATATTAGGTGACTTGGGCTATTGAGCTGATATCACTTGTGTAAATAGGTTGATGTTGCAAGACCACAGCTTGACATTCTGTGCGCTGCTATGTAGTTTTTAGGGACGTAACTTTGTAAGGTAAAGCACAGCTAAACAGTTGTAATGAAAAAAGAATTATAACTGACAGAAATAGCAGAACTAATTTAGCCAAGAGCATTTACCCAGAAACTTACTAAAACACTGAAAGAGCACAAGCTCACAGCAGTCCTTCAGCCACAAACTTCAAACAATCTGGAAAATGCTCTCCACCTCATAACACTCATTCATCTCAGTCCAAAGAGGCTGCAGCACAACTGCTCCTCTGGGACAGCCTGACCTTGAGCACTGAGATCATGCAGCCCACACCAGCACACTCAATGCCCTACTCCCGCTCTCGACAACTGCTCAGGTAAGCAGCTAAACTGAAAGTAAAGATAATGCCATTTCTGTAACTTTTTGTTATTTTCTAGGCATTAAGAATCACTCTTTGACAGAGACAATAAATATCCAAACTTCTTCATACACTTCTAATTATTGCGTAGTATTTGATACCTGAGTTCCGTCCATCCTGGCCTAAACCATAATCATAGGAAATGCACTTTGGAACTCATTAGTCTAACTGAATTCATATTAATTGTGATGAGCATGAAAATAAACAGGACTGCTGCAGAAGGTTCAGAAAGTCTAGAAAGGATTTCACTATGTATTACTGCTATTGTAAAACATTAAATTAATAAATGCAAACCTTCTTCCTACATATGAGATCCCATTAAAAGAGTTCCAAAATCTGTCACTTCCTCTCCTACTGCTGATTGTTGAGGGGCTGATGTCACAAACTTGGTTTCTCTGGAGATACAGGTTTGTCTTCTCGCCATAAGTGAAAGACTTATTGATAGTGAAACAGCTTTAAATTAAAGAGTTTTGTTCAAAACTATAAGCAAACTTGCATATATAAAATAGCAAAAATATCTTGTTGCCATAAATTTTGTGATTATGATAATAATAATGCATTTTCTGCTTTTGGACTTAGATCCATATCTAACCGCTACTCAGAAGGGCACCTAATGCAAAGAACACATTAGCTCCATTTTTATATGAAGCAGGTGGTTTCCTCCACCTTTCCTCCAAAACATCTGGTGCTGACCACATTCAGAGACAAGTTTATAGAGCAGACTGATATCAAGTCTAATTTGGTATGGTACATCCTCTGAGACAAATTCCACCATAGTGTGCAGATGTCTCATGACTCTGAAGTCAACAATTTGGCATAATTTATGTCATTACAGATTTGTCCCAGGTTGGCTGGATATGTGTTTTGAGGTTTTATTGCAGCCTTCCCCTTTTTAAGTAGGACTTTATTGGATTTTAATGAAAAAATATACACAATTGTGTTTTCTTTGGTGTATTAACTCCCGAATATACAAATGGGTTTTATGTACGGAGACTGAATTCAAACAGGGGAAAAAAAACCCTGTTTCATGAGATGGTCACATTAGTGATGTCAAGCAGTATGATGCAGTATGATGGCCAGGAATCTTATTAATGTGAGGGTTTGTTCTCTAGATCTCACAGCACGGTTGTTTCTCCCCCACCAAGTGTTGCCAGGGTCTACAAACAAAACTGGAAGTGCTGTCTCCAGCTGTATTGCTCAACGAAAGGAACACTTCATCACTAAGAACGCTTTTGACCACCTGCAGCCTGCCCTGACGTTCACAAATGCATCTTTTCCTCCCTTCACAAATGCATAGAGAAGGGAATTTAAAGCAAAAGCTGTGATTTTTTTAACCTGTGAACAGTTGGAGAGCTTGTGACCTGTGCAGACAGGAAACACACAGGTGGTCCAATAAGTCCTGGGAACAGAGGAAGAAAGGAGAGGAGCGGATAGCCTTGTCCTCATCCTCCTCTGTTTTTTGGGAAGGCACCTGTAGACTCTGATTTCTTTCCCGGAGAGAACTGATTTATTTTTATTCATTGCCAGCTAGGAAAGATTGTGTTCACGTTAGAATTAGCAAATACTTTTTCTTTTATGAGAACTATAATCCTGTTTCTCAAATTGCACTAAATTATCTACTTTCCAGAATTTGGTAAAGGACTAATGGTCACACAACCATTTCCTCTGCAGGCCTTCGTTTACATGTACGTCAGGCAACAATAACACCACAAAACAACTGTCATACAGAGGTGAACTTAAAACCCGAAGAGTTTGTATAATCAAGCTGGTGACAGACCACTCAAAACTGAAACAAAGCCTCCATGAATTCAATTGCAAGCTGTAGATACAATCAATCTATATTTTACTTTTATTTCTGGATTAAAAACAGATTCCTCCATGCATCCTGCATACCGCAAACACCAAGTATTCATTACAATCAATAGAGTGTATTATATTGTGACCTCTCAGCTGTGGCAAGATCTTTCACCCAGCAGAAATCATTCTATGTGAAGGGCCCTTGAGCACAAATTAAATGAAAGTAGACTGCAATCGAGGGAAATTATAGCCATAACTGCTGTAGAAACGAAGTCAACTCTTTCTCTGCATGATCACAGCAAAGAGTGCAGATGCTCTCTACTATCAGCATTGATGCAGGTGCCAAAATTCCTTCCTGCTAAGGAGGTTTTAATAAAATTCCTTTTTCCTAAATGGATGTTTCATCAGTACTACACAAAAACAGAGACAAAAACAAGCCTTGAAAATACAATAGGAGCCCAGGAACCAATTTGATCTACTAGTGTCGTTTTAAGACAAATTAATGTCTAATGACAGACACTTCAGTTATGAATAAGAATTCACACGTTGCCTGCCTAAGTGATATGTGTGGAGTTGTACCAAGTACTCTTAAAGGTCTCCTGCTCCAGGAAGTTTGACAGAATCACACTGTTAAAAACCCAAAACATGTGCTTGCTTAGAAATTTGAAAGTCTTTTTTTTTCCTTCCAACTGCTTCTTCAGAATCCAAGATAGCTTGACAATAGCTGAGAAGTTAAGAACAGATAATGGAATCTGGTTGCCAACAGCTACCATTTAAAAATACAAAATATTATTACTTATGGCCATGTTTATCAGAGAGAACTCACTGGCTGGTAAAATGTACTACAGTCAGGAAAGGATCATAGAAAGGGCACAGATACTGTTCTTTAGAGCAGAGACACCAATTTCAGGGCTCAAAGCCCTTAAAGAGAAGATCCAGTTTAGCAGAGATTTTGAGCTGTCTAGAATAAATAGGCCTTTCATGAAGGTAGAAACCATTCAGTTTTTCCAAATAAATGAATGCAAAATGCACAGTTCTCCTTTGGGCCTCAAAGACATTAACTGTAGATAACTGAAGGATCACAGACCACTTAATTTCAAAGACACCAGTGAATAAGTTAAAAAAAAAAAACTTTAGAAAATGGTTAAAATCTATGCAAGTATACTTCCATTTTAAAAAATATCCTTCCCAAATATATCAACTAAAAGAATCCTCCTTTAACGTTAGTTCTTAGTACGTGTTAAAAATTAATTTACAGTGCTGACTTCTCAAAGAGAAAAATGCAAATAAAAAGAAAACATGTTGTCTTAATTGAAGTGCTTGCAGGAAACATACCCATTTCCATCAATAAGAAACAGCATGCTCTGGGGACCAGGACAGATGGATGACAGGCAAATGGTGAGAAGTCTGAATTGATCATCTCTAACATCACTTTAGGATTCCCTTCTCTTTTCCATTCTGAAATTTTTAAAAGCTGAGAAATGCAGGAAAATATCAGAGAAGAGGAAACATCTTTTTGCCCATGGAAAAATAAATGCAAGAATGTACTATACTTTTTATTTATGGCCTCTTTATTGATTCAGAAAATATTTGCATAGATATATGTAATTTTTTCCCATTAAAGATTTTGGAAAAATGTAAAAGAAAGTCAAATTACTATTTATCTTATCGTGGCTGAGTTCCTTTCATAGGGAATCATCAATCTGCAGTAATTGGACCCAACAGTTGCATCCCACGCATTTCCAAGCCAGCTGAATCTGGCAAGATTCCAAATACTGTCTTTACTCTGGGTTTCTCCAGAAAATTTCTGGATATAGAAGTCCTGTCTAAAGCCCTCTGAAAGGGATATTTTAGTCCTAGAGCCCAGGAACCAGTGGTAAGGCCCAACTCAAGTCTGCTGATAGGCACATATTCCCAGAATTAGACCTAGCTGTAGCTCTTCTGCTTCACGTTAAAAATAAATAAATAAATCAAGCATTCAATGAAATTTCCTACAAACACTTCAAATTTAGCTAGTGCTAGAGCATTGCAACATTTGCAAAAAAAAAAACCCACATATACTCGAACATCTTCCTTTGGAGCACTGATCCCTTCCTTTGCAGAAGGATGTTGGACTTACCTCCTTTTTTTTTTACAGATATGTCTCCTTTACAGCATTGGAGCATTATCATTTTTCTTCATCATCCAGTTGAAATTTTCCCATGTCTGCCCCGTCTCCCCTTCTTTATCAGCAGCTGAGCAGGGATCACATAAAAATCAGTGATTGTGCTAGTAGCAACCCTTCTATTCCACCACAGTGGAAACATCTGCTGAGACCTTGATTGGCCTCTTACTACTTCCTAGATGCATTCACCACTACCATAAAATAGATACTTTTCTCTACATTGAAGGTCACAGTCGTAAATGATGCTCATAAAACAAAGAAAAATCCTTGTCCTGACAGGGGCATGTTCCCCACGCTGTCACGCTGTTGGTCCTGGCTTTCTGCAGCAGAGAATCCAGAGACTCTGCAGAAGGAGCGCTCCTGCAGCAGGTTATAGATAGGCTCCCTCAGCAGAGCACAGGCCCTGTGTTATCCCAACAGCACGAGGCTGCCTCCAATCCCGGTGTCAGCCACCTGTGGTACCCCTGTGTGGTGCTGCCCATGTGCCTCCTGGCCATCAAACTGCTGCTCCTCCTTGCTTTTGCTAATTGGAATTTACGGGAGCAGGATGTGTGTCGCATGCAATTACAGGAGCATCTCCACCTATGGGCCTGCAATCTGAAAAAAATCGTTTTGTGCTAATGTTTCCTTACAAAGGGCATTGTCATATACAATAATTCATCAGCATGGTAATATAAACACGAAATTAAGGCATAAGGAGCCTCTCTAACGTAATGATCTGTGAAACAGATAACTTCACAAGATATTGTCGAGGGCTTTCAGGCTAGAGAACACAGATACTCCTTCTTGAAACAAGAAGTCAATACTTATCCCTGGGCTCTTCATTCGTCAATTTCCTTCACAAATCTCAGTGTAGCCACAATGTGGGTCCCGGCTAATTTTAAAACACCTTGTAAACTGAACCTTGTCTCAAGCTGAGCTCTCCAGATCGGGTAGTGAGGTCAACTCACCAAACATCCAAGCCCCCAGCTATACAATCAATCATGAAGTCAGGATTTCAGGCTGTGTGTATTTTAAAGAGTGTTTTAAATAAAAGAGTACTGAAACACTCTTAGCCACCTGACCTGTTGGTCCTAGCAATAAATAGACCCCCTCAGCCAAACCCTGCTGTCACAAAGAGATTAATTTAAATTAAAATAACCCTTTCTTCCTCTTCTCATCGGTTACCACCTAATAGATCAGCTTAGAAGACATAAACCAAAGAGCAAGTCAGAAGCAATTAAGGAAGATTTTGTGCATACTCAGAGGTGGCCACACATGAGACCTGAGAATAAAATTCTGAAAAATTGATCGCACCACAATTCAGGAAACCTGAAATCTGAACATCACAATTTCTTTTCCCTCCTCACTAACAAATCAGTTTCTTAAGATTAGAGATTCATGTATTTGTGTATGAGTTACATAGAAGATATTTGCACCCTCTACGTATAATTTTCTGAGCTATACCTTGTTATTATCTCCTTTCAGATCGCTCAATATTTGCACCAATTGCCTCCATTCCTTGCTGCTGACTCTCATGACTCCTGCCATTAATTTGTTGCCTAAAGAAATCATTCTGGAAACCTCTTGAAATATCTCACTTGCTTGGTGCATAAAATTAGGCACTTCTACAACAAAGGCTGCAGCTTCATCAAACAGCAAAGGTCTAAACAGGATTACTTGAGTCTTGGTTTGATGCCTTTAGGCTCTACACTGTCATGTAAAGGAATCATTAATGAAGCAAGTGTAATTTTTACACCTAGAACAATTCACTCTTCAGTTGGGAAAAAAGCATTCCAATTAATTTGAGCTAAATTCCCAAGAATCCCTGGGAAAAGGGCCAAGTAGTAAAAATAAAACCATTTCAGCACAAGACCAAAGAAAGCAAAGTAGAACAGGTTTTGATCTTATCCTCTAGACAACTGTTGACCTACAGCAAAACAAATTATAATCACTTTTAACTAATCAGATTGCTGCCTTTTTCAGTCTTACTTTTTCTTTATCTCTGCAATTAGAAGTAGTAGATGGAACAATGGATTCCTTACTGTGGTCACTTTATCACCTTATGTGGTCAACTTCAGAAAAGAATACAGGAGCATTATTTTCATATGCAATCAACAAAGCAATATTATCTTGGAATAAACTTTTATCTTTAGCTTCGGACAGGAGAAATTTCACTCTACCTTTTCTGTACTAGAATTATTAAATTGCTTCAGCTATCTGAGAAGCTTTGTTAGCTGGCTACAGGACAGTTTGTAATTTGCTTAAAGGGAGTACAAACTTACTAAGTTTCCTTAGATGATCTATAACGTTAACAAGCTACCAAGTTAAGTGCACTTTACTAATATGTTAAGTACATCTGGGAGATGGGGTATAGGAGGTGTCAGAGAGAAAATCACATGTATTCATGTCCTTGTATATCTTCACCTCAAGAAGCTATCAAAAGGATCCTGTTAATATGTCAACAATTTTACCTGGAATTAATTTCAGCCTCTTCTCTCTCCTGAAGCGCTGTTGACTTTTTTCTGGGGAGTAGGATGAACAGGTCTATAAAATTCCTTCCAGGCTGAACAGCAAAAACAGCAGCTGCAGGAGGTATGAGTGGCTTCTTGGCAGAAAATCATTCTGTCATACATCAGACCCACACTCATTAGTATTAGTGAGCTTTGCTGCAGTCAGAATTAACTGTTATGCACAGGACTCAAGGATATTTTAGCCTCAAACAATGAGAAAGCATACGTAATTTAACACTGGAAGCCATGGTGGCATCAGCTTAGCTGCACATCTAATTCTTCTGAACAGGATGCAAAACTAATGCCCTCCTGTTAGTTTAGCTGAAGACTTCCAAAATATTAAATAGAAAACATAACACAGTCTTGTAATCAGGCAAAATGAAGAAAAACCTGATGTGGGGAAAAAAAAAGAAAAAAAACCCAACATCATTATTTGGACTTACTACTGCACAGTACTGAGCACAGACTGAATATTAAATATTAAATATTACTAAGCATTAAGAGGTCTCATTACCATTCAGGTAACATCTAACAGAATCAGGCCTTTTAGGAGGAGATAGTAGCTACAGAAAAGGTCATAGTAGCATTTTTAATCAGTAGATCTCAAAGCACCACAAGAAAGATGCTGGTATCATTATGCCCGTTTTACAGATTAGGAAATTGAGGCAAAAAACTTCATCAAGATTTGACAAGTTACTATTAGAGCTAAAAACAGAACCCAGTTCTCTTAAATCCTCATCTAGTCTAGTCACGAGCTTTTCAGGAGAAAAAGGAGACAGTTGTTCTTGGACAATGATAAAGACCTGACTTTTCAGAGGTGCAGTCAGCAAGGGAGACAGACACTTAAAGCCTACAGGAAAAAAAGCACTTATTTTTTCCCTTCTTACAGCCAACACAGCCACCAGATCAATAAGCAGCCTGGAGTGCTAAGCCCATGTTTCTTGGCCTGGTTTCAGATGGCATCCCAGACAAACAAATCCAACTGCCCCCAACTGGTTGTTCTGAATCGAGTGGGATTCCCTTCAGAGAGAAATGTTGTATGCACAGGACAAGTTACAGGATCAAGATATAATAGCAAGATGAATTATTAATTTTAGAATGTTTAAAATTGCAGCATCCCCTTAAATATAAACTATTTCCTACATAGTCTTGACAGTACTCTCATTAAATGCTAATAGATGATTCTGTAATAAATAGAACCTTAAAAATGAATCACATTTATATACCTTGGGATGTCATGAGTAACAGTGTTTTGCAACTTAGAAGTGCACAGAACCTTTTTTTTATGATGCATTGACAACTCCTTCTTGGTGTTGAACAACACTTCATAATACCTCATGTTACAAATTTATTTCTTTCGTACCAAAATTTGCAGTTATTCTATAAATTTCAAATGTTAGTTGTACAATTTTTCTTTATTAGGAAGCAAGAAAGTCTCTTCAGATCGACCTTTTTATTGTACAAGCAGAGCAGTCACTTCCATGTGTGCCACAACAGTGATAAACATGAGGTATTTTGTCTTATGAGCTAAGGTGATATACCACTCCCTTCATTAGAAATGCAAATATGTGGGCTGAAGAGAAAAACTGCAAGCAAGTAATATTTGTAATATTTTCAGAAGGTCAGCTTTCTCACGACCCACTCTAGGTGCACAGACCATAATCTGCTTCAAGCAAAGCTGCTGGTAAAGCTGAGGTAATGGTTAATTAAATATGTTGTTCTAAGACACTTTGAAATCCTTCAATCAAAAGCACCATGCAATCTCAAAAACAATTACATCCAAAAATCACTATTAGCTACTATAATAATACGAAGTACATTAATAAAAACTATAAACCTACCAGCAAAAAAACCCCTTGAATTTCAGAGGAGTCCCAAAATGAGATTCTGGTGTTGGGACAGAGGCAGATGACTCAGCTATTAAAAATGCAGTACTGTCTCTGCTTTATTTTTTTTCCTTTGGAACAAAACCTTGGAGCCATACTATGGGGTACATCTCAATCCTGACACAAAAAAAAAAGGCTCAAAGAAGTCAACAACTGTTTTTCACTGCTGTTCAAACAGTTCCAAGCTCATCATAGTCACTTGCTAGGGAAACCACACGATTTCTGCACATTCATAGTATTCAAGCTGGAAATAACAGCAGAGCAAAACAAAAGGTTTTACACGAGTTTTATGTTTGAAATGCCAAGGGAAAGAAAACAAGATGAGAACCAGATTACTGACCTAGGTACAAAAGGATGTGTCTAGAGATCCATTTTTAGCAATAAGGTAAGCTACTACCATTGGCTATGGAAAAAAAGCAGACAAGCATATCATGTGAGCTCTGCAGTTTAATGGCAGTGTTGGTTTTACTCTAACAATGATTAATTACCTGATTTAATTATTAGTAGTTACTTTGCATGCAGGGCTACAGCACAAACATGAACCAGAGTTTTCTTTACGTCTACAGTTACTAAATCTGTGGACTGTGGGGTTTTGCACAATGGTGACACAAGTGTTATTATAGACAGCTATGACAGTATCTGGATCAAATTACTTATTTGCGCATTTAGCTTCTAAAAACTGACAAAACACAAGTTTCATAGTAACTATCAAATAAGCTACATCAGTGCAAACTCCTAGAAGTATGTGCAAATACATAACTTACAATGAGGTAAAGCAAGAGAAGTATTTAGAGGTATTCTAGATTAAGAAAATATTAAAGCAGCGTGGCTTAATTTGGGTATATGCATGTAAATGGAAGAAAATAGATTCCATTTAATTTAGGCTAACATTTTAAAGGGGTTTACTCAAGTACACAAGAAAAGCTGTCTGGAAACGCCCAGCAATTGCTACACAGACAAATTGCAGTGAGGGAACAGGCTACTGTGTATCAGCTGACCCATGGCCACAGTTCATGTCTTTCTTAGACCATAGCAAATAGTGAGGTAACCAAAGTTAGCCTGGCCATCTCTGCATGAAACCTGAGCTGACTCACATAATTTATCATCAGCCTGGGACAGGGGCACGGTCACTGTACATCAGCTGACGCGCAACAGCTTGTCAAGGTGCATCACTGGATGAGGAACGGGAGAACGGAGTAAAATTGGTCTGGCCTTGCACAAGAAAAATAGCTAAATGACCAAGGTAAAATAAGGAATAAACTGCATTTTGTTCCAGTTGCTACATTTTCCAGGGATCTGTGCTGGCATAAACTAACTGGTACTGATGCCAATTTTCTTTACCTAAATGGAAATCTACAGAGATGTCTATAAAACGTAGCACCAGTGTAATTAAGTGTGCATTTAAAATTACTGCATGTAACTCAGTTCAATTCCCTACATTTAAAGCAGGATTATTTTAATTTGCCTTAAACTGATTAGGAATGTGTTTAAATTAAACCAACGTATTCTTAAATCAGAATCCTGGATCAGAATACCATAGCTCTGGTATAAACTTTTTCTATTTTAAAATAACCTGTAGTGTTAAATACTTTCTAACGTTCTCATCAGACAGGCCAAAATTAATACTGGTAAAGATAGTGGAAGGTCTAGTAAAGACTTCCATTCGTAGCCAAGTTTTTAACTCCAATAGTCTTTTGCACCTGCAAATGACCCAAAAGTGAAAATATTTGCATGTGCAAGACTATTATAAATATCTGATTTATTCTTGGCTGAAATTTAGTCCTACCTGAGGAAGTACTCTGAGGTAACTCAGAAATAGTTAGTTATTATCCTTGGAAGAAATGAAGTGTTTCTACAGCTCCAGCAATCCAAATGGAAAATGTAAAACCTTTTCCTCCACAGACTCAAGGACTATAGCTAATTAGACTGAATTATAATGCTCCTTTAAAACCAATGCATATTAAAAGAAGCATATTTAAAAGACTAGAAAAAATCCAACTTAAAATAACAAAACCAGTAAATTGTTCATGATTCTGCAAATCAGTATCAAAGGGTTTGCTGTCATTTTCTTTTAAGATCAAACTGTATAAAAGAGAATTTCTTTACGTGTTTTGACGCAGGAACATCTCAAAAGAGATTTACCAGGTTTATTGCTTCAGTTAGAAGTGCCGAAATACACAGAAAAAATATTACTGTCCAAGATGTCCAATTTGATTTCTAAATAAAACAAGTAATAGCCTGAGTTTCATCCATTACAGAAATCCCAATGGTTAGGGAATCACTCACACTAAAATGACAGAGCAAAACATCTCAGCACACACAGGAATAAAAAAGACCTCGATCCAGGAAACTGCTCCCTGTTGAGACTGCTTGAGATCGGTTAGACTCAGGATTGACATGGGGCATGGCTTATTCGGAGCAGTTCACAAGACTGAGGCTAAAAATCTAAAAGAAAACTAAAACAAAACAGAAATTCATCTCAATTCAACAAAAAGCCCCTCTTGCATTTTTTTAGTTTTCCATTTTAGTTGTGCCTTCTATATCTCATAGTAAGATACGAGGAAGACCAAGGTTTACTTTATTCTTAACATTTTTCAATAGTAGAAAGGGAATATTATAAAATTACCAAAACAATTGAAATAAATAATTTTACATATATTATTGATATTCAGTAATTACTTCACAGGTGGAAAAAAAAGTTTTAAAAGGCTAAGAAATTTAGTGTGGAGGTATTCCCCCAAAGTCAACACATAAATTCTCTCCTCTCCGAGTGGCAAACTTCCAAATATCTTTCATTTTCATTAAAAAGTTTCTCAGCTCGTCCTTGTGGGTATAAGGGTTGTAAACCTATGGTTATGGAGAAAGGTCATTCTGAGCTGTTGTGATTCAGGTGCTGGCACAGGTTCTAAAATAAAGCAACCCTCCCCGTGCTGTGATAAAGGCTGAGCCTTCAACATTTCTGGTTTAGCTGCTATTCAAGCTATTGCTGATGCACAGAGTTAGTTATTCTCAGTAATTCATTCTACCCTTGGAAAATTTGCAGAGAAAATTGAGAGAAGTTGCACTGTACTTAAAAATTCACACTATATCTATGGTTTCCATCCATTAGCTTAATAAAATTTAATTTATTCAAAAAAAAATCTGCTCCGCCATAGAGCTTGTATGCTTCTCCTATTTTCACTGCATTAAGTGAAATGCAAAAGGCAGACACTTATCCCAGCAGGGAACAGCACTGAGATATTTCATGGCTTTGTTAAGTTTTAAATCAAAGGACACCATGAGATCATCCCATCTGCTTAAGTTTCATCATAATCTATTATTATGTTTCATCTGGTCACCTCTGCCCTGAGCCTCCTCTAACCTGTGTTTGTTGATTGCCTGTCTACCAAAGTAGACACCGGGGGTTTTGCTTCAGTCATTATTAGCTAAACTGTGGCCTCTGTGGCCCCTGCCGCAGCAGCAAATTAATCCTAGGCGAATAAAACAGCGCAGTTTTGTGTGGCACTCTCTGCCAGGGCACTTCACACACACTGCAAATCCTTGTGTCTGTGTGGTGTGGCAAGGCTGATGTAAGGATGTCCCTCACAGGTCATGGCACTTGAGGACTCTGACAGTAGGAGTGGCAGGTATGTCACAGTGCAGTGACAAAATCCGAAAAGACGCTTATTCCCCCTCTGCTGGTGCAGATGCCATTCGGGGTGACTGGCCATCAGACTGTTTCCTGAAAGACAGATGTGAGGAGTTCCAGGATTATCAGTCCAAAAATGACCAGAGGACTGATACAACCACAGCATCTGATCAGGCAGGAATAACTACAGAAGAGGTTTTTACACACATCAGAGGGTTCCTTCATGCCTATGCAGATGTTTGAAACCAGGACACCTGCAAAGACATTTATCTGTACTGTAGCTCCAGCACAACAGAGACTAGCAGTTGGCTTCAGGTAAACATAGGCAATACTTCACTCTCTGCTCTTCCTGTGTCATTTGACGCAAAACTGATGGTGCCCTTCCTTCCATTTGAACTTTCCTGCATCACTGACACAACTGGAGTCTGGATTTGGGAGTATATTAACGTACTTGAAGGCCTCTGAAGGCAGCTTTTTCAATCTGTTTTGCAACTGATGTAATCATGCTCAGCACGACAACGCAGGTACGGCCATGCAGAGGAGTATGTTCACCAACAGTAGGTGAAAATGGATCAGTATGATCATGGCTGTCAAAAAAAAGGTGAATCAAAGGATTTCTGAAGAAGTTGGAAGGGATTTAATGAGTGGATGTAGTAACCCATCTTTTTATTCTTGAATGAGAACATGAAGAGACACAGCAGGGGCATACTTGCGAAGTGTGAAAGAAGTGAGCCTCCCACGGGGCTCAAGAAAAGGAGGAGCCCTGATACTGAATGAAAAATGAGGTAAAAGCACAGATGTCCAGATAAAAAGTCCCATGTGATTCCTTCAACTAATTAAGTCTTTCAGTAGGGAGATGGGAAATAGCAATAAAGAACCACATTTCCTTACAGTTTCACTTTCCAGTTCTCATCTGCAACGCTGTGACTGCACTGCCTGCAAACACAGCAAGGGGACCTCTTTTTCTCCTTAATTTTTTCCTGCAGTCAGTAATTTCTGACTTTCCTTGGGGTGCCACCGAGTTCTAAAACTCAAGGAAGAAATTAGTCAGCGAGTGGGTAGGAGTGTAAAGGAAAGAAGGGGTAAGAGAAGGCAAACAAGTCAAACCAAACTAGCAAAGGAATCTACAGCACCAATATGAAAGGAGCAAAAGTCACAATGGCTGAGAACCTGAGGCTGATGTGATTTACTTGCATGCCTGAGGACATTCAGTTCCACATAATCCACTGTCAAAGTCAATTATAAGTATTACAGTATCTGCTACTGGAACGGATCCAATTCATTCAGAAGGAAACATCAAATGCTGCCTGTAAGGTATGTGAGCACTTAATGACAAAGATTTATACCAAGATACAATCAAAATGAACATGCTGTACAAAAGAGCAAACCAAAGCTAGGTTGCTTGTGTCTCTCTGTTTTTAAGAGCTGCACTTGCTTTCTCAAGGGATTATTTTAAACTAACTTTCTTCAAACATAACAGCATTAGGAAACAAAGGAATAAATAATCTTTTTTTGTAACACTGGCCCATAAAGTTACTTTCCTAAGCCTATATTAATATATCAAACCAGACATAATTATTAGATTTTTCAAACACTCAGAGCCTGGCACCTTCTGTTGAAATCAGTAACACCATCTATCTCTTACCACATGACTTTACCACTACTGCGAGGATGCTCCACTCTTGACTGTGATGAAGTAGTGCTATTTGAAGGAGGAAAGTGTGCTGGTAGGCATAGGGAAATGCTTTGAAGAGTTTGAAATCAAAGCACAGCCTCTTTTTGTCAAAGATACACAGGCAGAACTATTTATTTAGGACTGGAACTGCTCCATGGATCTTGTCCCATTTTTAGGATGGACTGTTGAATAACAGTTTTTACTGTATCTGCTTGACTCAGAAACACCATACCATTCTGGCGAAAGAGGACCTTGGCCACATATATTTCTGTCTTTGACCTTCCTTGACTTGTGTACAATTTCCATGTACTTCAACACAAACCATCTAACATCTTGGGAATTCCAGCTGGCACAGAGCAGAGCAGCATGCACCCTCTGAAACACATGCACTGTGAGTGCATCCAGTCCATTCTCCTCACCTGAAATTGGCTTCTCAAGAGGCAACAAATGAAGTCCTAGTTCTGCCAGATGTCAGGGTGTCTAAAAGATCAACAAAACTTCCAAAATTTACGTGATGATCAGATCAACTCAATCCCATGGCCCAAGCCTGCACTCCGGGAGCAATCCAAACCTCAGCACACAAGCGCAGATTGACTTTCTCTCACCTTCTCCTCTTTCTAGCATAAACACACAACAGTAGGAATGGTGTATATATTCTAACCTTATATTCCATTGCACATACTCTTCCTCAAGGAATTATGGGGTGTGCAGCACAGTCAGGTAGCTGGTGCCCTGACATGGGGCATAAAGGCCATACCAAGGGGTGACATGGGTGGGAAAGGAGTAGGGGCTTGCTCAGCACACCCTCTTCCAGCGTATAAACTCAACAAAGGTAAGCAAGGCAAGCAGAGCTAAACAGCTGGACTTGATGACCTGAAATGTCCTTTTCCAACCTTAACAATTCCATGATTCTATGGAAATTTCCAGGGGGTGCACAGATGCGCATTCATTACAGAGGAGAATCATGCAGTCCTACTGGAAAATCAGAAGGTAAAATAGGAGACTGGATCAGATTTTCATCTCTAACTTCCAACACCTCATGCAACCAGGCCTGGACAACGACGGTGCACTGGTGCAAGAGTGGCTCATGGGAAGCAAGCTGGTTTTCTAGTTACAGCTTGCTAGCAGACGAACTGCTCTAGGACAGGCAGGATCAGGGAAAACAAAGCCCACAGGAACAGAAAGAATCCTCTAAAGTGATATTCCAAACAGCTGTGAATATCCTTTATGAAGAGAAATTACGCTTCTACTGTTCCTCTAGAAAACAGTAGATGCAAGATTTGTTTCCAGGCCTCTCATTTGACTTCTCCTGAGTATGTCATCAATGTATTCCTATATTTCTTACTTCCCTTTAGCAGGAGGATTTCACTGAAAATTGTGGATAGCAAAAGAGACTAGTTTCAGACCTTTTCACTACAGTAAAAATATTTCCACACTATATAATTACTTTTGCTACAATGAATCATTGTAAAGTCAGCTGAAGCTCAAGATAACACATCTCATGAACCTTAACAGGGGAAAAAATGGTATCTACCTAATTATACATCAAAGAGTACTTTTGGAATAAATTCTGTTATCTGCAGAGTTAGAATTTTTTAAGTGTTCTACTTTAGTAATAAGAACAGTGCTGCTTGAATTAACTATTCTGCATAACTGTGCTCAGATATCAGAGGTGTCCAAATGTACTTTTACATGTCCACTCTATTATTATCACTAGAGATTCTCAGTCCATATTTCCCACAAAAAATATTCAATTCCTAATGCAGAAGTACTTCTACTATGGTCCTTTTTAATAACATCAGCCTTGCCACAATTCAGCATAATATTTTATAAAGCTTCTTTTTGAGTTAAAGGGCATGAAGTTTCAATAATACCAGTAATGTATATTGAATTTGTATTTCAGTTTTCAATTATTTTCACATTTTTATTATAATTTGCTTTACAAAAATGTCTACATGGGGGCAGTCTCATTTTCCACACAAGAATATATCTAATTCTGACATCCATCTGTCTGGAAATCTTTTTTATTTTATTTGTCACAGCATATTTAGAGGTAAACTTACTCTGTGACATTTCAAGATATAACAGCATTCTCTCATGCACACTAATGAAAATCCTAAAAATCTCCTATACTATGTTGAGAATTTGCCCTAAATCATAGATATGATATTTTTCAATGTATTTTGAAACTGCATGCTAATTTTCATTTAAAACACTTACTTAGAGATGATCAGAATTGATGTTGGAAGGGACCTCTGAAGGTCATCTTGTCCAGGCCCCCAAGCACAAGCAGGGCCACCTAGAGTTTGTTGCCAAGGACCATGTCCAGACAGCCTTTGAATATTTCCAATGTGTGAGACTCCATAACGTCCCTGGGCAACCTGTGCCGGTGCTCAGTCACCCTCACTGGGAATGAGTGGTTTCCAACATTCAGAGGGAAACTCCTGTATTTCAGTTTGTGCCTTCAGCCCTGGTGCTGTCACTGGTACCACTGGAAAGAGCCTGGGTCTATCCTCTTTGCCCTCTGCCTGCAGCTATTTACACTGCTGAGGTCCCCCTCAGCTTTCTCTTCTCCGAGCTGAACAGCCCCAGCTCTCTCTGCTTTTACTCATAGGAGAGATGTTCCAGTTTCTTAATAGTTTTCATGGCACTTTTTTGGATTCTCTCCAGTATGTCCATGTCTCTCTTGTAATGAGGAGCCCAGAACTGGATGCAGCACTCTCGGGTGTGGCCCCACCAGTGCTGAGCAGAGAGGAAGGATCACCTCCCTTGACCTGCCTAATGCATCCCAACAATAAAGTAGCTTTTTTTGCTGCAAGGGCACATAGCTGGCTTATGTTCAATTTGGATACCATCAGCACTCCCAGGCCTTTTTCTTCCGAGCTGCTTTCCAGCTGGGTGGCCCCCAGCATTTATCGGTGCAAGGGGTTGTTCATCCCCACGTTCAACGTAAGCCAGCAGTGTGCCCTTGCAGGAAAAAAAAGAGTAACATTTCCTTGGGCTGAATTAGAGTGTTGCCAGCAGGTCAAGAGAAAAATATAAACACTTCAAGGGAGGGCATTGGATCCAGTATCAATCACTGGGACACACTGCTTGTTACTGGCATCAAACTAGATTTTGTGCCACAGATCACAACCCTCAGGGCTCAGCTGTTCACTCAGTTTTCAATCCCCCTCATTGGCTGCTCACATAGCCCACACTTCAGCTCCTCTGTGAGCATCTCTGGGGAAGCCTCACTGAAGTCAAGGTGTACAGCATCCACTGCTCTTAAGTGTACCAGAATCATGATTTCCTGTCATATTCTTTTATTGTTTATTTAGACATCAATATTCCCAACGTGCTGTGGTTAACATTTGTAATAGAGAGTAGGTTAGACATTTGGCATTTATCAGCTAGTGCATTGCCCCTGAAATCAGTTATTCATTACTTCTTACACACTAGACCAGGAATCAGCCTTTAATACTGGGAAGAGAGAGCAAGAAAAACACAGAAGCAACCAAGATCATGCTTTCTTTTTTACTTTGTTAACCTTTTTTCTTTATAAATTCACTTCTTTGAGGTATCCTTGAGGATGTGCCTATGAGATGTCTGAAAGAACAGAGAATTATGGGCTGGTAATTGGAATGCCCTGTACCCCACAGTCCTTGAAAAAAAGAAACAAAAGAGCAGGAAACGAAAAGCTAAAATCACTAATAGAACAAAAGAAGGAATGTTGACACAATAAAAGACTATTCAGAGACAACAGCCTTCATTGCTACTCAGCTTTGATTAAACCCCAGAGCAGGACCATCTTGTTTACTCAATGAACCAAGGGGTCCTTTGGAAAAAAAAAATGGGAAAGTTTTGGTGACACAGAACTAACTAAAAACTAATGGAAATCATATACCAGATGAGAAGTCATTAAGACCAAATTAAAACTGTTGATTCATTACATATTTTATGCCAGTGCGGTTTCTTTCTTTCAGACAAACTTCATATTCAAATTTAGGTGTGTTTACAAATGACTCACCTCTTTACATGAACATCCAATATCTTCTAAATATTTTCCTGTAGAATAAGAGTTAAATTCCTTCTTTTTTTTAGGATGTTAATTCTCAAAGCAGGAGTGTCATAGGAGACAATTATGAAATCTCAAAGTAAAATCCATCTTTCAAAGGGTAAAAAGTAGTACAGTTACATAATTCAAAAGGTAGAGTAATAAAATAATAATAGCACTGGCAACTCCTTTCTAAAGATCTCAGAAAGCTGTACAAATATTGATGTAGATGTAACCACTATAATTTATCTGGATATTAGGAAACAGTTTCATTTTCATTTCAGAGATAAAAAAGGCACACAAAGGTTATCTATTTAGCTCAGGGCCACTGTGCTTGGCCACTGTTTTCAAAATATAACTGAAAATTTCTCCAAAATGAGATGCCTGCTTGCTGGATTGCATTCCATTCAGGAGTACTGTGTATCCAGAAAATAGATCACCTTGTGCCTTACACTGACAAACAAAAGAAGTTATAAATCTGTCAGTAGAGTACCTCAGTAATGAAACACATATCATACGCAATATGGAACAAACAAAAAGCTAAAGTTCTGAAAATGTTTGGTTTTAATTTTCTTACCTGCTTTCATTACTGCAGACAAGTGTGAACAGGATTGTGTAGAAAGACTTAATGATTTGAAGAAACGCAGAGCAGAATCACCTGGATAAAATTAAATTCTAGTTTAAAAATGTGGCTGATAATGAAGTGAGAGGAAGAAGGTAAATGCTTATGTGCATTCATTTTTTGTCAGTGCAGGACTGGGTCCATTCTACAGCATTACATCCCAAGGTGAGAAGTAATCAGATTCTATTCCACATCTCTAGTAATGGGATAATCTCCACACAGGGCAATACTGCAACACAATCAGCAACATCCTAGACTGGCTTCTCTAAACAGGAGCCATAAAGAGAGTAATCCACTGGCATTATGCTGAGATATTTCAATAGAAAAAAGGAGAAATCAAATAAAAAATGAGAGGTGAAACTCTCGCTTGATATGGTAATAGTCACTGTTTTTATCTTTAAAATAGGATAAGGGATGAGGCACACCTGATGCTGGTTATTAACCTGTTTGTTATCACTACACCGAATTTAGCAGTTTATTCAACAATCAAAGAATTTTAATCTCATTTGAATGTGACTCCTAAACCTAACAAGGCACTTGTATGAATCCAATCTGTTGCTGAAGAAGCACTGCTTGTTCAGGTGACATTTGTGTGGAAGTAGCTTTAAATTTACAATTCTGTTATTTCCAAAATGTCATGCATTTCTAAGCAACAAGAAGAACACCAGATCCACGTGATTATGCAATTTTTTCCCAATTACTAGTCCAAAACACAGTGGGAAAAATAAGAGATGCTTGGCACAGCCTGAACACTGAATATCCCAGGATGATTTGGATGCTATTGCTTGAATGATTTTACCTACCACCAGTGATGAACAAATAGCTCTTTCTAGCCTTATAGATTGTGTGTTCTGGTAGCTACTTTGTATTGCAAAAGAGCTAAGTAATATTAGAATGATTCAGTGGAAAATGTTTTGATTTGTTTTAAAGATAATGTAAAGTTTTGACAGATCTCATAAGCCAAAGCCAAAAGGGTCTGTATTTTAAAAAGCTATAACAAATTTTCATTTGCACTAACGTCAATCTGTTAATCTTTACATCAATTCTTCATTTCAGCAGCACATGTAGAAGATTAACACACCCACATACATTCCTTTCCTGTAATTTTTAGCCATTCACCTAACCAAAAAGACAGATCCTGAAGTGCACTGTAGTTGGAATTACATGGATCTTAACAGATCTAGACACATATTTTGATGGCCAGGTAAAAAGGAATTAGGAAATAGATCTATAAAGGCTACCAATGCAGAAATTTGCAAATGGAGAGGTTTGGTTCAGGCTGTATCAGGAATTATGGGTGAGGAGGTTAATTTTTTTTTTAATTTGCCCGTACTAGAAGAGGTGAATTTGTATCTTTTAAAATAAACAGCAATTCAAAGTGCATTTTTAGAAGTTCAACACACTAAATGTTTTACTTTGTGTGTTCTAAGTGCTGTACAAATTCTCCATCATCCTGTGTTTTCTCAGTTCTTTTATTTATTCCTCAGCAGAACAGTGTCAAGGCAAATCATATCAAGACACCTCCACAGAAAAAATGACCATTTATATTCAGAAGATACTAATAAATGTTACAACCTTGATTTATACAAGGCAGTGGCAGGGATTTTTTACATTTTGCACACAAAAGTGCAGTTTATTATAAAAATTCCAACTGCTTTCCATCTTATGACAGCAAGACCTTCCTTATCTTTTGAGAAAAACCTTAAAAGGATATCTCAATGCATTCCTTTTTATGAGCTTTTTCATAATGCTAAGGCAAGAATATTCTCATTTCACCACAAATGAAAAATAATTCAGATCATCTGAGACTCAAAGCCCACACAACCTACCAGAGAGAAATCATATGAGAAAATGGAAAACAGGAAACAACTTCTGTATCAGAGCTAAAATAGGTGGTATTTAGAAACAAGAACAAATCAGGTGTTTTACTTCAGATTTCATGGAAGTAGGTACATTTTCTGCACAAATTACAACATCATTAATTTACACAATATTCAGAAGCCGGAATTCTGGAAGAGAAGCATGCAAGAAAAAGCATCTCTCAATCAACATCCTGCCAATTAAGGTAATAGAGCCTTTACTATAACTTACAGCTCTATAGAGCTGATAATTAAACCAACTTATGCCCCTGAACTGTTAGTCTTTCATATCTCAGATAAGTGTCATCAACTGATGATGGAAGAGCTGCGTTTTTGTCTCTGCACCTGGAAAGCTTTCATCCAGCAGACACTTCATGCAAATGAGTGTATTTCTGCAGAAAGTTCTAGTTTTACTAAGTGACCACTTTTTTGAAAAAGAATGTTTCGAAGGAAAATTCATTACCCAAATTCTTGAGCATCCTCCCAGAGACTAATATGTTTTCCTGATACCATTTTTCATTAGTGTCCTTCCACAGAAAGATTGCAATATATTCTTAATCAAACCCGAGACAGACAGAAAGACAGACACTTTAGGCAATATGATAACAGTGCAAAAAGAGGACTAAGGAGCCTGCCTAGGCATCTATATTGAGCAGCAATCAATTACCCACGGTATGTATTACACACAGTTTGTAGATGGAGAGTTAGGAGCAGTGCTTAATTTGGTCATCCATGGTCCCAAACCAGATCTCTCAGTTTTTTGAGTAGGCTGCATGGAGAAACAAGTCTTTCAGTCCTGAACAGTATATACTGAATCTGTCATAACTTTCTCATTGTTAAAGGTCCACCACAGGCCTCCAAATCCTTTTTTAGCACTTATTTAGAATGATTAAGACTATAATGTCACTTAACGAGTCCAGAGACTCTTCTCTGGCTGCATACCACACAGCATTTGACCCTGAGTCCCTCTGGGCCCCATAAACTGCCCCTCTGACCACAAGACATAATTAATTTTTACTGTGTTTTCTTTTTAGCTCAAACCACCTAAAATAAGATCTGAGCTGTTAACACAGCACCTCCAGTTTTGGTTGTTCACTGTCTGCATAATTCTAAATCTAAAAATAGGACTTAAATAATCTTTCCATAATGATATGTCACACTGAAAGAGCAGGCAAAAGAATGAGTAGGTATTACCATATACTACTGCTGTGGCTGGTAGCTGTACTGTAATTAAAAATTGTTAATGGTTCTATTGTAAGTGTCTAATTCATAGATTTTATCATTTAACTTTAAAAGATAATGCCTTCATTTTAGTTCATTTGCTTGAGTGAGTAATCCCAACTTGTGAAAGGAGTCCTCTTAATAAGTCTCATCAATAAAGAATTGGTCCCAAAATGAGAATAACTTTTACAGCATAAACTTCAGCTGAAAGCTACATTTCTTTCTTTTTCCCCCTCTACCTCTCAACAAAAAAGAACAGCATCCTCTGAACCAAAATGAAAACATTTAGATGCTCTCAGTTAACCCTGGATCTGTTTTAAGAATGAAACAGGAAATTTATCAAGTGAGCAGTCATTATAAAGTTATGATTTCTTTTGAAACAGCCCTTTGAAATGTAGTTCAGGCATTTATCTTCACTCGTGATCAGTGGTCATTACTCTTCTAAAGCAAAATCCAAAAGATCTGATTGCTAATCTTGCAGGAGATGCTGGGTTTTCACTCACGCAGTACAACCCCTCACTCACTTCAAATCCTGTAGTAATTAGTCACACCCAAAAGAAATGTTTGTTCCTGCATAATGCCTGCATATCATGACTTCTTGTCGGCAAATATGAGGCTTTTACACCTGCTATGAATGCCTATTTGATCACCCAAGATCTAATCTTTTTCACAACTGTCAGTCCCTGAGTACAAAAGAAATTCAGTCATTTTGGTGATCTTATCTGCTTTTTTATGCTCTGGGTTTTCCCAGATCTGTGAAGTACCCCTTTCACTTAATATTTCACATCTTGTAACATTGTATTTTTTTCCCACAACATTATTATTTCAGCCACCGTGTCACTATGTGTGCCAGTGCACCAACAGAGGTCTAGTGTCACTTAGCACAGCACCACGTGGAAGTGCTAAATCACAGTGAAGAATGATGTTTCTTCGAGGGACATGAACTCCAGGCCACTGAGGCAAATAAAACAATCCAGTTTCTTCTGCCAAGGTGAACAAGAGACGTGGATGTGTATTGCAGACGGTAAGAAAACGTTTATGCATCAATTCTGGTGACAGAAGGGTGCAACATTCAAGGTCCTACTAGTGCTACAGGGCTAATGCAAAGGCAGGCAAGACAATAAAGATTCTGGTGGTTTACCTTTCTTTGAGCTGCTTATTTCAATGGGCATATTGAACTCATAGAACTAGCACAGGGCTTGTAAAGGCAAAGTTTGAGCCTGATGAGCTAAAATCCTGCCATGGCAAGCCAGTCCCCCAGCTCAGCTCTCTTAGAAATGCAGGAAGCTGCTCTTATCCACACATCAATTTCAGACCACAAAGAACTTACAGGACAGAAATTAAGCATTAGAAAAACACGAGAAACCACAGATAACACTTCAGCAGTAGAATACAACAGAAAACAACATGAAGGAAAGTTTGACTCAGAGCTCAGTGGAAGAGGCCAAGACAAGAATAAGCAAAAGGGCTTAGGTGTGCTAGCAGCTAAAGCCTTGCTCAAGATAGCAGACATGGATACATGGATTAAAAAAAAAGTAGGTTAGGCACGTCTTTGAAAAACCTTCCCACTATTTAAATTTCAACAGGTGATTAAAAAGAAAATCAGGCGGCCTCTGGCTGAGACTTACAGGAATTGAGGAATTAATTTTATTTATGTATGCATATATGTGTATGCACTGAGCACCAAAGAGGCTTTGACAAAAAGCTAAAGTGTGTTGTCTTGAATTATTGGAAGTTATTCCTGGGGCAAAGATTTTCTTCCAAATCTTCAGTTACAAAGGAACTGGTTGAAATGCTCTCAGAACTACCACACAATGAGAGAATGCACCAGTGGGTGGATCCTTTGGAACAGCCTTGAAAGTCCCCAAGATTAGCAGCTTCCCTGATTCATGACATAAGGGTAAAAACAAGATATATAGATCCAAAACTAAATTAATGCTTCCTCAGGCTACAGAAAGGGTGCTGATTCTGACCTGGAGGCAAAGCTGGATATTGGGAATGCAAGTGTGGGATGGTACTCACCACAGAGGAGGTAGAAATAAAACTCAGGAGCCTTTCTACAGCGTCTACCCATTTCCAAGCTGGTATTCTGAAAGACTTAGCACATGCATTCACGTGAAAATATTTTTAATAAATGTCTCATACTGTCACATGAACAGGTAGCAGCAATTACTGAGCTTGTGTTTATGAAGCAGTGAAACAGAAAAAGTGATCCAGTTACTGCACTGTTTGGACCTCAGTGCTTTCAAACAGATGACGCTGATAGACAGAAATAAATACAAAATTAATTCAAGGGTGGATAAGTCCAGACTAAACTTGACAGTATTCTTTTTTATAAGAGAGCTGGCGTTAAAAGAAAATCCTTAGATGTCCTGTGTCCAGACTACAGTAAAACAGCTGATACAGGGCTATGTGGGAAGTTAATAAATAATGCTAGAGAAGAAAAAGGTAAAAGAGGAACTGTTAGATGGAAAGGAAAAATGGAAATAGAGTGTTGGGTAGTTGACAGTTTGAAAGGGGCACTTTGACAGTGGAAGGAGCTTAATGGTACTTACTCAAGGATCAGTTCTGGGGTGAGTTGTTTTTAAATATTCTTTCATGATCATGGCATATAAATAAGTGGTATGATGGCTCAAACAAAGAAGCATTGTCAATACAAAACAAAATCAAGTCACTGCAGATTAAAATTGGAATGATCTGAAAACAGGAGTAATGGAAAGAAGAACTTGGACTAAAACACTATTTACTTGAGGACCTAATTGCAAATGTTTTTGCAGTAAATTTAGGAAATTACTAGAGAAAAAAAAATGAAGAAAAGGACCGATCCTGGCTATGAGGCACAGATTTACTAGGAAAATAGAATATCCTTCCTCTCTTGCCCCACCATTTATCTGAGGACAAATGTAAAAGTACAGCACACATACTCCCACTGCATGTGATACAATTTCAGATATTCAGCTGAATAGACCCCCAGTCTGGGACAAGAACAAAGGCAAAATCAGGATGCATTTTTGAGGTATTTTCTGCTGACACAGAGAACCGTGTGTGCCATTATTTGGTATTGGTAACCAGTGAAATTCTGTATTGCCATTAAATAAAAGGAAGATCAAGTGGAGAGAGGCTACCAGGAGAAGAAGGTACTAGGAAACAAGATTATGGTCGGTGTAATAGCAGAGCTCAAAAGCTGAAGTTGCAGATCTTGGCCAATCTCTTTTCCTTAGGCTGAATTGGCAGCCTTTGTTAGTCTGTCTCTATTGGAAGCAAAGTGACAGTTCTGAACTAGAAGCAAAAATCTTGTGGTGTGGTTTTTCTTCACTGCTTTTTTGGGGGGTTTTGGGTTTGGTTTTTTTTTTTGTCTCAGTAGAGCACAGATATCTTGACAGACTTTTTCAGAAAAGCTTTGCATTTACATTTGCAGGTTTATGCAGAACCAAGATTACGGATATAGAATAGATACTAACAAAATAATTACTCTTTTTGCATGGTTTGTCTTTCATGCCACTGTGAAGGGTGCATTGTGCCATTGTACACTCAGAGGAAGAACCAGTAACTTCCAAATAGCTCACTGCTGCATTTTTACTGGCTTATGCTTTAGATTTTTTGCATTCAATTAAAGTAACAGTTTGTTGAATCTGTTATCCTGTCCTCCATAGTAGCCACGGGCAGATAATCCATGCAACAGTTTAAACTTTCTTCCTTAATAAGGAACTGTTTGATACCATACAGAGGCATAAAGCTCCTTCCTCGTCTCTGATAGGTAGAAGTTATATTGCAACCTGAAAACTTAGATCCCAGATAACAGCCATTCTTTGAATATTTCCAATACAAGCTACATTACTGTTGTCGTGCACTAAACATCACTGTTAACTGGCAATTCTCATCTAGAAACATGGACAATATACGACTTGTCAAAATAACTGATCAAGTCTGTCTACTCTCTTCTCTTATTTTTCCTGAGGCACAAGTGAGGAGGGAGCTGCCAGCCACCTGAATAGCTCTATGCCCAGTCTTCTTTTCCATCAGCCCAGAACATGGTAGTCAGAGAAAAATGAGAAAATGTCCTGTGAAAGCAAAGAGCAAGGACTGGGATAGATCAATTATTCTGGAGGCGGCATTGAAAAACAGCCAAAGCTTTCCTTGATAGATATGGACAAACATATGCTGCATGGAGAATCAGCAATATTGCCATTGCTTCAGGGAAGCACCACTTCTTGCAAGTATACCCAACCTCATTGATTTGGGCGAGTTCAGTAAGCCCAGTTCCACTAGGACTAATCAAATTTAAGTGCAAATCCTCTGGTCACTCCATTAGGTGCTCGGCACGTGGCTATGGAAAGCACCACAACACATGGCCCAAGTGCTTTCATAAGAAGCTGTGCAGCCGGCTGTATCAGAACAACTGTGCATCACCAACACAAATAAATAATGGCAAAATAAAAACATTGCCCACATACTAAAGTACCAATCTAAAATTCAGTTTTGCTCTACATGAGATTCTGCCTGTGGTCCAAGGCAAATCATCTAGTGTTGCCTCAGTGCCAGTTCTGTTCACGAGATTAGTGGCACGATAATATTTGTCTGCATTAGAAGCCTTTTGTAAGGATCAATACGTAAAGGATTCCTAAATATTCAGATCAAATGTTATTGGATGATTAACCAAGTGAGCAAGAAATGTCAGACCCTTTTATTAATCCCATGAAGTTCACTGCCTCAGATCTTGAGGGAGCGATGACACATTTGTGCAAAAAAGGATTATCTGCCGTCAGTTTAAAACTGAAAGGCTGTGATTTTATTGTGAACCCTTTGTTCTCAAGTCCTGAGACAGTTAAATCGGCGTACTTCCTTGACCTTCTCTAAACCATTAATAATTCATACACCTCTTTCATTTCACCTCTTATTAATCACTGTTGTTACGTAAATACCCTAATTTTTTTTTAATCTCTGCGTATATGGAACTCTATCCATGCCTCTGTTCCTTCTCATTACTATCCTCTATCTCCTATTTCATTTATGTCCTAAGTGAAATAAAGTGACCAAACTAAATGAATAGTCCAAATGGAAGGTTACTGTTGTTTCATGTAAGATGTCTATAATGCATTTGATTTATTTCAGGATATTTTCTCTTTTTTTCCCCTTGTGTATGTAGGTGTTTTCAATAGGAAGGCTACAGTAAGAGTATGGTCTTTTCTTTGAATATAGCTGCTGGTCATTTAGGATTTCTCAGGCTGAACAAGCAGGTCTAATAATTTTTTCCCAGTGTCCACTAATCTTTTCTTACTTTATCAGCTGCTGTTGGAGTACAGGCTTCCAAACTGTAGCTCCCTGTACTCTGCACCCTGGTGCTCTCTCCATTTTGTTCTTACTTAATTTATTCTGTATCTCCTGTGTCAACACAGCTCTTTCCTCAGCTTTGCTCAAAAATCCTGGGTTTTCTTCAATTTTACTTTTTACTCAAATATTTAGGATCCCACCATATCTTATATTGCTGCCTTATGCCATTTTTTTGCATGAATCCAAATCCAGCCATCTGGGCACAACGAGAAGACCTTCACTCATCCATTTCGCTGTTCTGTGTTTAGCTTTGCATTCCCTTATCCGCCCCTGTGGACACTCTGGCTTATCTGTTGGGATCTTTTGCTGTCTGCCTTCCTTTCTGTTTTGCATTAAATCAAAAGTCTCCTGCCTGTCTGTACAGCACACCAACTGTGCTTTACTATCATTTTGTGTTACCCACGAGAAGGTGCCCTTGTGCTCCAAGTCCTGTTGATGCCAATTTAGTTAAATCCAGCTGCAGCACAGTGTGGACTATTGTGTGAGTACAGTAATCTCAGGCCAGACACATACTTTGCAAGACATCCCTGGGGCTCCCTAGTCAGAGTTCTTGCCTGCATGTCCTTCACCAGGCACTTCCCAGAAATGTGTTTCTTGCCTTATGGGTGACTGTCTCCAGAAGTAAAATCTATTCTCACCTTCTGCCAGAACTGAGATGGGTAAAGACTGTATCACATATTGTCTTTGAATCCATCACCAGTCACGTACATGCCCTCAATTAGATATTCTTGTCTGCCAAGCAGGCAGGCTCTCTGACCAGACTTAGTGATGTCTCTCATTTAATATATGAACTGTGTCCATTTCATGCCAACTCCTAAGATTATGACTAAATTCTCTATAAACAAATGTCCCCACCACACAGCTGACGCATCATCTCATGTAAGAATTATCTTCATGCATTACACCATCCTCACAACCTGATCAATGCCAGAGTATAAACCCTTTTACTCATTAATTCCCACTTAGAGTATAGAGTTATGTAGAGAGAGAGAGCACATACACACCTCAAGAAAAGAAGCAAATATAATAATATAGTCCATTGCTGGAATCCATCTCACAGAGATGTGTGCATTGTGTTCAGGAAAGCCAGTTCAGTGTCAGCTACTAACAGTGACTCTTGCTCCACGCTGTTTAGTTCTGCAGTCTTCACAACACTCAACTTGGAGTGCAGCTTTTCCAATGGGATGCTCACAGTGCTGGGTCATAGAGGTGAGCTGGTGGAAACGTTTGTTTGCAAAAAGCTTGGTCCACGACTCTTTCTTAAAGCCATTTTTTTTTGTGTCTCTTGATGCTTTCTAATAACTTCTGCAAGCTAATACCTTTAGCACCCACAGAATCCTTGTCTTTTACCAGAACAAATACTTTATGCAAATACTTTGGCTATAGTACTTTTATTCTTCAAATGTTTGTTCTTGGACTCATGACTCTTCTTACACTGGACCACTACATATCAAAACCTGTATCAAAGGCTATTTGAACGAGCATGCAGCATTTAGGAAGACAGTTATTCATCCTCATTGCCTCCCCTCATATACATCAATCTTACATATTCCTAATAGCATCTCAAGGCCTGACAATTATTTCCTAGAAATCTACAGAGCTCAGCTCCTCTCACCTTCTCCTTGACCATGTGTTCATTAATATACTTTCCACAGTACTGGCTCATAATTTGTTGCACCTTCATATTACGGGCTCGTGTTGCTTGTTCCCTGATGCCTCATTTACCTTCAAGAATGTCATCAGTGCTGCTGTTAGGACTTTTTCTTGTGCGTGTTTCAATTGACATTAGAATTCCTTTGAAGACAGACAGATACTTAGAGCTACTTGTGGCCAGCCCAATGCTAACAGTAAAGGTAGTTGCCTTGCCTTATTATACCAAAACATGTTCTTGACTTCACCTAAAATTGTATTTTTATCCTAAAGCAGATCCTATATCCACAGTCTCTGGATAAGACTAATGACTTCTTTTCAGTGTGACTTCAGTATAGGTTCTGATATTACCTGAATATTACCTCCCTCATTTCTTGTGGAGCTACATTTCCACTGTAGTCTGCTGTAAGCAATTACTGTACACAGTGTGGTAGTTGGTATGTTTGCCAATTCCTTTCTATGGGGAGTTTAAAAACATTTCATTGTCTCATATAGTAAACATGGGAATATACTTCTAAAACAACCCTGCACTGTAGGTGTCCTTTTCCTTGAAATATATTTGCATGCTGCTAGACAATTTTCATTTCTCTTTTCCATCAAGGACTTCATTGCTGTTCAACGGTGGGAGGTACAGTCCCACTTGGACAAGCGGAAATTCTAGCAAATAACTTATCATTGGAGGAGGATGGGTTTTTACGGACAATATGTACTCTTTTCACTGACTTCAGAAGGGTTTTACTACCTTTGATCACTCTTCCTAAATCTAACCACTTATCAGTCTCAGCTATCAGTCGGTATTACAATGCAGCTGGAATGTAATTGGCTGCCAGTCTAATAACATATCTTCAAACATTATTTTACATGAATACATATATATGTACATATATATATTAGTTTGGGGATCGCTTACACATGGCAGACATCTCTCCAATAGGCTTCTTTCATTACCCACACTGCTGCTTCCCACTATGATGTTAGTTCCACATTTGGGATAAGAAGTATTTCTAGTCCTTATACCTGTCCACAAACTGGGCACTTGTTTTTTCTGCTTTTCATGCTGCTTTCTGACATCTGCCGTAAATCACAGTATCAGCCTCAATGTCTCCTAATTCCTTATTTTCTTTATTGAGAGCCAGTAGATTGGTTTGGGCTTTTTTCTTAGCAGCCACTATAACTTTGATACCTTCCCAGGAGAACGCAACGGTCGTGGTTAGTGGAAATGTTGCTGTTGCACTGGGTATATGTTTCTTGACAGTTTTTGCTGTAAGAAACTTCTCTGCCACATACAAATCTGTCATTAACAAGGGATCTTTAATGTTTCCAGAGTTTCCAGGGCTACAAAAGTTCTCAGCTCTTGTTATAATTATTTCCTCTTCTGCTTGGCTTTAAGTAGAAAATAACAAGAGGCACAACAGCGTCTTGTCCATGATCTCCTTCTGTGGGGTCACACTACTCAATAAGCACTTTTATCAGTCTTCCCAGTGTTTCAGACACAACAGCATCTTACGTGCTTCTCTTCCATCTTTTCCCAGAAAGACAGCAAAGAAAACGTTTACTGTCATTTTCTCAGCTTTATTCCTTTGTGCATATGCTCAATTACTTTTTTAATCGCTTCCTTGTTTGTGTAGGTTATTTTGTCTAGAAATCCACCATCAAATTTTTAAAAGTCTCTCCAGGCCACCTGTTTATTCCTGGTTGTGTTTTCCATTTAATAATATTTGAAGGGGAAGGTGTGTCTCTCTGCAGTTATTGCTGCTGACGTGTTTCTGCACCATGTACTGGACAATACCACCAGAAGGCTCCATGTTTATAACACTAACCTGGCTTTTTAACAAGTTATTTACACAGATGCTGAGGCTGCAATTAACAGCAAAGCCACATGCATGCGGATTAGCTTATGCATGGTCTTTCAGGTCCCGCTGCAACCCTTGTTCTTCCCTCTGGTTTCACACAGATTACTGCACTCAGTTATCTTTATTTACTTTCCCAGCCTAAGGAATTCTACGTGATTTAACAGCAGCTAGAGAAGTCAGATGCTGAGCACTTATCACTGGTGGTGGCAGCTGCTAGTCCAATAAATCTGTCTTTTCCAGATTGGCTGGAAAATACCTTGTATTTAAGTACTCACTTAAGCAAGACTGAAACTATGCTAAACAGAATTCCTTTCAAACAAGGCAATTTTAACTATTAGCTCTCATAACTTTATTTACTTCCTAGGAAACTAAATTTTCAAAACTTTGTGCTCATGTTGCACATATAATAGAAACATACACAGATAAAATAAGCAATTTTGAGAACTGATGAGCTTTACTTGAATCCATCACTGTCTTTGTAGATCTTATCTCACTTGAACTGTGTCAACCATAGGGGACATCCAAAAAGACTCTGCCTGATAAAGCAGTATATTATGCTGATAGAAGAACCTTTAGCATACTGAAATTTACTCTTTGATCATAGACTGTGATGGTATCACTAAGAAAAGGATAAAAGGCACATTTAAAATTACTTTAGGTTAAATATTTATACATTACTATTTCTAAATTGAAATGCATACAGAGATGTTCTAAAACATATGACCTACTAAAAATAAACTCTAAGCTCTTCCTCTAGTTTTTGACTCAAGCAGCTAAACATAGCAAAATATATCACAATATTTCGATAGAACATTAAAACATGACCATTAAAATGTGTTCTCTACTGTGCAGAGCTCTTTAGTTATTAATCTAGAAACATCCTGTAATAATTCAGGCCAGTCTGAAATAATACAGCATTTTAGACCTTGTGCTTAAAGCATTGTGTTCCTCACTGTAAGCCAGCAATTAAAGATTCATTTCACATTTAAAAATTAAACAAACCGCTATAAATGCATGATACAGCACCAATCACAAAATTAAGACTGTATCGCCTTTAAGAAAAACCAGCTGTTTTTCATTCATCCAAATATGTTCAATCATACTTAAAAATGCATGTCTATGTAAGGGCATATTGCATTTTTCCAGGGGAAGAGACATAGTATGTTTCCTTACTTCACACAGCAGAAGAAGAGGCCACATCTGCTCACCTCAGAAAGCATATGGATGTTCAAACACTGTATCAAGGTATACATTTCCAGCAGAAAATTTAACTGCCTGGGTGTTACACTTTAATTCAATAGAGCTGAAGCAGGAAGATGAGAATTTTAAAAAATTTTCTGAGTTAATTGATTGATGAATAACAGCTTCTAAGAGCAGACCTTTATTCATCTCATTTCATATACCCTGATCTGAAATTCACTCGGATTACCTCAGGTCATAAAAAAATGATAACTAAGGACACATGGAAGTGTGCACTGCACACTGCATACTTGCATTTTCTATTTTCTAGCATTTTTCTGGGATTTTAATTTACTGGAGATACATGACCAGACTACCTATTTCTATAAAACTGCTTTAAGAGCTTGAGTCAAGAAATATTAGGAGTAAGTATTTCCCTGCAGTGTTTCTGTGAAGGGCAGTAATGACCTGGTACCATTTCCCTCTCTCAGGAGAGAGAAACTTTTTACAACTCTCTGGCAAAAACAAATGTGAAAGCTTCTCACTTCCAATGGTAAAATTTTTATAAATATAGTTATTGATGCAAATATTTCCATTTTTTCTGCCAGATTAGCTTTCCTGCCCAAGAGCTTATACAATCGAATAGGTGTTTGCTAAAATGATAGCTATATAGGTACAAACAACTTAGCAATAAAAGAGCACCAGCATGAAGTCTGAAACATGAAATCTATACATATCATAACTTACTGTGGATCTATCCAATTTTATCACTGCTGAATGGTTTTAAAACATTGAATTCCTCTCATTTGTGCAACTCCAGCAAGCATATAAATGTCAGCTCTTTCAATTACAGATACCTAATAGCAGGCAGCCAAATTGTCTAAATAGTAAAAGGGAAATTTAAGAGATTTGGGCTTTGAGATAGCAAGAGTCGATTAGAAACATAATAAAAACATAAAGCTTTGGAACACAGTTCAAAATATATCTTCTTAAAGAATGATCTACTATGCACCATATTCAGCAGCTGCATAGTTTTCAGTACACCTCGTTTGAACAGGGCAGAGCCCTGTACAGAACAGACATGTTTTTCACAGGGACACACACGTTCTACACTGAGTAGGCATGACACACACTGATTACACTTAGCCCTTCACTGGGCAATGAATGGAAGGCAAAGATAAACAGCTTGAGTGAACAAACATTCAATCTGTGAATCACTAGAGGAAAAACTAAAATTCACGGAGAACTCAGGGTTGTTTGTTTAGCATAATACTAAAATGTGTTCTGTTCACACAGATTTTTACTAAAAAAGGAACACTTGTTCTTCAAAAATAAATAAATGTTTTGCAAAAGAACTCCATCATGTCTGATGCTGGTCACAGCAGTTTTCTTTTGTCATGACAGTGAAGGAGTATGAGCGGTTTTAAGCAGGCCATATCAGGTAATTATTACCAACATACATATATATTCAATTGCACAGACAATTTTTTTTCTTACTGATTTTGGCGTCCATCAGCTCTATGGATAGACCTTCTTTTTTGTCTTCTGGAATGTCTGTAACACTATCGGGAATTTGATATCTAAATAATAAACTAGGCAGGATCTCTTCTAATAAATAGTGGGTTTTAAAACCTCAGGTTTTTGGAAGCCAGTTTCTAACATTATTGTGAACTGTCATGGCAAGGGGTTTGTTGGGCACAGCTAGAGCAAAGAGGACAAGCCAAGTACAGAGCAATAACATTATAGAAGAGGACATTATTGAACAGTAGAGATAAAATGGAATGCCAAAAAAATCATGATGTGGGGAATCAGAAGGTTTAGGAAACTATGAACTTCAAAATTACTGTTCTACTTGTAGCTTGGTGCTGAGAATAAGTTGTCAGCTAACCGATATCATCTAAACAACTGTGTAGAAATAGCCTAAAGCTCAGACTCAAGCTGAATTTGTCACTTCTTCACAGTACTTCCCTGCAAAAGCCTGCTCAAGGGTCAGCTCTACAGCAACTCGACTAGTGCATCTAGCTGAGAAACCCTGTGTACTTTTGAGAGCACATAAGCTTTCTACGGGGATGTGCTGCTGGATACTGTGACTGATTTGCCCTCAGGATGCATCATATCATGGAGGTCTGCAAAATGAGCTCGTCCTTCTGAAGCCCACTGAGTCCTACCACAGGGGCTTTGTGTGAGCTCAAGCTCACAGAAAGGAAAACCGCTCGTAACAGAGACCTACGATTTCAAGGTTTCAAAGCATTCTGGGGCCATGTACCTCACATGAAAAGTGTAGGTACAGCCAGAGGCTATTAACAGCTGTAATATCTTTGTATCTACCTGCTAAGTTACATAAAATAAATAATAAGAAGGTCACATGGCCAAATACCACTCTATTTTCTCTGATAACTGTTACCCACACATCCATCCTTTCTTAGCTTGTTGCTTTTCTTCATGGCCTGAAGTCGTGCCAGGGGAGGTTTAGGTTGGATATCAGGAAAAGGTTCTTCGCCCAGAGGGTGGTTGGGCACTGGAACAGGCTCCCCAGGGAGGTGGTCACAGCACCAGACTGACAGAGTTCAAGAAGAGTTTGGACAGCATGCTCAGGCACGTGGTGTGATTCTTGGGGATGGTGGTGTGTTGGGCCAGGAGTAGGACTTGATGATCCTTGTGGGTCCCTTCCAACTCAACTTATTCTGTGATTAAGGATGAGTTCCACAAACAATTCCAAGGCATTATTACAAGGATGCTATTAAATACTCAAGAACTTGCACTCAGAACTGTTTGGAAAAGAGACAGTTTTGTGACACAGGTCTGTTATTGTCCAAGGTTTTGGGGTATTTGAGTTTGCTGTAATTAAAAGCAAACAAAACCAAACAACAATAAAAGGAACACAAAACCAGTAGGTTACACCATGTACAAAGGATTTCTTCCACGTATTAAACAGGTACGATTATTTAAAATTAGCTAGTCTGTAGCTCTGGCCCCTATTCTTTTCCTTTCTTCTGTTTTCTTCTTTGGAGTTGGGAAGGTAGTCAGAAGTGAGCTCTTGCCCATTTTAATCACATCTTCCCTTCAGAATCAGCCAACAGAGTCAGCACTATTGGCAAAGAAAAGAATATAACATTTCAAGAGAGAGCAAGCTTACTTGCAAACCCTCATCAATCTCATTTCTGTTTCATTATTTTTCTGGAAAAAATACTTTTATGTCGCCACTGTATCCTTGCAACAATTATCATCTTCAGCTGTCTTTACTTATTTTCATAAACTAATGCTTTTTATTAATAAATAAAAGTGGGATTGAATAAAAAATGCTGGCAAAGCTAGCCAAAAAAAAAAAAAAGCCTTTGAAGCAAAAGTATTCTGGTAATCATTATCCTTAGACACCATATTAAAGGCTTTCTCCTTTATTCATCTTAACACTGTAGACAAGAGGTAACTGCTTCCAGAGAGCAGTGGAATGAAGGTGCCACAATATTAGCAGTATCACAGCAAGTAGCAGACAGGCTCTGGTGTGACAGAATAATAATAGAAAATACATCCATTTCAGGGAGGAAATATACTAATTTGTAGTCAACTCCACTCGTGGAGAGATACTGAAAACAATTCCTTAAACGGGCTTCCTAAGAAAGATGTTAGGTTATTAGCTTACTGCCTCTTTCTCAAGAGACACAAACAAGTCCATTACACAGAAGAATGACAAATGCTAGTTTTTGAAGGAGGGTAGTTAACTATCTCTTCTAATACTAATACCATTTGGCTCTTCATCTCACCTGCATCTCACAGCGCTTTGTGCAAGCTGCATTTTAAAGTCCCTTTCAGCAAGGGAATTCAAAACCAAAGCTTTTGTCCAAGTGGGGATGCCTCTGAGGAACCACCAAATGAGGAAAAAGCATGCCCAAAGTGTTTCTCTTCCTAACAAGAAGATTCATTTCCTTGTCCTCATCCTTCCAAGCTCATATCTGGGGTGGGTTCCATACCACAGTAATAGAGAGAAGGGTAAAGGCAAGCAGACCAAGTGAAAGGAAGCAGTGAGGGGAAAATAAGGATCTGTAAAACCTTGGAGGAAGTATAGTTTGATAGAACAGCACGTGAAAGGCTTGCACAGTTGAGAGGGCCTAGACCTGCCTAAGTACCTCTAGAAGTAAAGATAGTTAATTAACAGTTAGCTCACCTGTCAGCCACCTGTGGAAGAAGACCACAGATATGACAACCCTGCACGGCACTGCGAAGTTAGTTGGAGTGGGGAATGTGCACCTGTTGCACAATCAGTAACATTCCACCACAACCTAGGGGACAAAATAAAGAAGTACCTAACTGAAGCTACTAGGAAATTTAGTAGGCAGCAGGTAATTCCCAACCCTGCAGACTAGAGTTTTCTTTTCCCACAACTGCTAAATGAGGAAAGGCTCTATTAAGCTCCCAGCTAGTGGAAGACAGTCGTGATCTACCTGTTTATGTACAGAAGTGTATTTCTTTCCCTTATGTCATTACTCTTCTACAGAGGTCAAGGAATGCAAGAAAAACTCTCTGCTGAGCAATTCACTAGAGCAGAATACAGAGTTCCTCTTCCAAAAATCCTTTAAGCAACGCCTTTGCTAGTAGAGTCTATAATCTACCATATGGAGCTCACAGTAGACACTGCATTGGCTCAGTTTCAGCAATTATCTGGAAAACACTTTTTCAGCCACTAAATCAACTTTGAAAAAAGCCAAATAATTCTTGGTAGTAAGCCTCTGCACTCCTCAGTGTTTAGGCCTCATGGAAACAGTGATTGCATCCATCACCCCAAAAAACCTACTCGCTCTTAGAGAGCTCTTCACCATCCCTAGAGTCAGACTTCACACTTAAAATTCATCCCTCTGGATTCAGGCAGGATTTTAAATATGGAACAGTGTCCCAGTTGTTGCTTATTTGGTTCAGAATTCCTGTGAACCATAAATCACAGGATTTGAGAAGGAACTGTTCATGAATGTTTATCTATATCATCTGATTCCAAGTTTGACCACAGACTTCCTTACTGCTGCTATGATATGTTTTATGGGAACCCTTCTAATACAATTTAATTTCTTAGCTACCACTTCCTTCACACCAAGGGAAAAAAGGTGAAAAAGCTGAAAAAACTGGTAGGTACCCTAGCAGTGCAATTTTCAGATAATCCCTCTGTTTAAATGAACAGCAATGACAAAAACATTTATTTCTGAGATCTTTAATTCCCGCCACCCTTGAGACTTTCAAAATAAATTGCACACTAGAAATAAAGCAAAATACAGTAGATCAGTTCGTCTTTCCTATAGTAGATCTCTAGTCTACACAATACGCCTGCCTGTTTAGTAATGAGGGAAAGACTGCAATTTGCTGTTGTTCCAATCCCAAGGAACACAAGTCCCCGCTAAGAACTGGAAGTCTCTGTTAAGAATCCCTGTAATATATGTGCCCTTTAGAGAAATGGTGTGCAAGAGGCTTGAAGGGTTTAGTTACTACTTAGTCATGTAGAACATAGCACATAACTTTGAAAACAGTTGTCTTTTCACAAGACATTAATTCTATCACCTTGTATTAATTCTATCACCACATATTTAACTCTACCCGGCCAGGCTCCCCAATGTCTTATGCCTGTGCGAGTATTTGGACCTATTCTGTTTTGAAATAAAGAGCACATAAGGTGGCCATCCAACACGGATGGGACATATAACATCTTCTTTCTAACAGCACAAGATCCTCTGCATCAAAGAATTGTTTGAAATCTCCAAAATCTTAAATATTGGTAAACTACCACACAGAAAATTTGATTAAAATGTATAGCCAAAAACCAACTTCGAGACAAAGATTTTTGTCCTAGCAGACGGCAGATTTATTCTGGAAGAAGTATAAAGCTCATTGCTAAAAATAATGTCTCCAGAACCAACATAAACATTCAAGTAAACTTCTGTTTAATCTTAGTATTGTTTGATCGCTGCTGTCACCGAGGGCCATAGTCACAGACCATGAAGTCACATCACCTTAACTATTGAAAAGTTTATATTTACTACACAATCGAGTTTACCTGTGCATTGTCAAAGGTATTTTTAAAGGCTTCAGGGCAGAAAATTGAACATTTGATGCCATCAGAAAAGAGATAAATGTCTGCTGTCTGCCCATAATACAGCAAAATCCAGTGGCATACTTCCATGGTTAACAATATTATGAAAAAACCATATTTGCCGGAGAATTATGCTTTGCCTCCCATATCATCACTTCTTTTCTTATTTGCACATTTCTATTGCCTTGTATAAACACACCATCTCTACATCTTCATTTTCCTAAGGAGAACACACTGGGGGTTTTTGCCTCCCCTCCAAACCTGAACTGTCTTTAATTTGGTAGAGTTAAGATGCATGTGTGAAAAAAATGAAAAAAGAAAAGCCTCTACATTATTCAACAGTGTTTGACATGACTACAGAACTGGGAAAAAACATATCTTTAAATTGCATGTGCTATCATACTGTGACATTATATTTCCAGGTGGTGATAAAACATGACTCTATGGGAAATGATGATACACCTTTGTCATAGAAAATGTTAGGTGCTTTGGAACAGTATCACTTGCTGTTTTGAGAAAGAAAAATTCTAAGTTATCAGGAAACTTACAGGATGGCTGCATCCAACACTGAAGAAAATTACTTGAAAATAGTTTCAACTTCACTGCCCAGAGCATACATTAAATGCATTATCTGTATTGAGCTCTGCTGCAGCTCTAAATTTAGTGAAATGTGGTTTTCACCGAGGCTAATGAAACTGGTAATCCCTATGGAGAGTGAAATTTCAGCATTTTCGTTATTCAGTGGCTTCTCATTTTCCAAGCAGACCACCTCAGGCTATGATTTATCAGAGCCCAGATGCGAGGTTTGAGGACCTTTTTAAATATGTTGGTAGGAAATCTTTTTGGAAAACTTGGTTCCCAAGGAAGAAATGATGATACTATTGCACTATTATAAACCCAGAATTAGTTGGTACCTAGCCACTGAAACTGCCTTCTTTTGACCAAGATCTAAAATACAAGTGTAATTAGCAGAAGACTTTCAAAAGATGATTGGGGTGTTGGTTTTCGGTTGGTTTTTTTGTGGGTTTTTTTCCCCACAAGAGGAAATGTCTGTATTCCTATTTCAGTGATCCCTAAAATTGGGGTGACACAGACCACACATGGCCAGTTGGCATAAGGTCAGCAGGAGAAAACCTAGTCTGCCAAAAATTCTCAAAGAAGTCTAACCTAGCCATGTGAGAGGGGCTGTTTCGTCCTGTGGCCAGGGCCGTTTCCATCCAAGACTAACAGCTCTAATGTGGTATTTATTGTACCATCATGTTAGTGTTTGTACACAGATTCAAAGATCAAAAAGCCCCATTTGATGCTTAGGAAAAAGTAAGGACTTAACTCTAGATTAAGACATCTAAAAATCAGGTTCTACATGTGAGCTAGATGTTCTCACTCCCACCATAGCTAGTGGAGAACTGATCATGTAGTTGGTAGAATCCAAAAGAGCAATTCAGCTCAAAAGTCTCTTCTGAATTTGGCAGCTCATAACGCCACCATAGTTAAAAGCACTGTTTCGGCGGCCAATTTTATACAAATGACTGATGCATCTGTCCACCCACTTCATTACTTTCAACTACTCAACCCAAATGACCAGGGATGTATGCTGTTGTGGTGTAACCTGAGTCAGCAACTTAGCCACTTGTTCATTCCCCCCTGGTGGGATGGGGGAGAAAATCAGAAGAGTGAAAGTGAGAAAATTTCTGAGTTGAGATAAAGACAGATCAATAAGGTAAAGCAAAAGACACACATGCAAGGAAAGCAAAACAACCAATGAATTCACTGCTTCCCATGGACAGGCAGGTGTTCCAGCACCCCCAAGGGAGCAGGGCTCCATCACATCTAATGGTAACTTGGGAAGACAAACAGCATCACTCCAAATGTCTCCCCCTCCCTTCTTCCTTCCTCCCTCAGCTTTACATGCTGAGCATGACTCCATACAGTATGAAAAATACCTTTGGTCAGTGGGGGGCAGCTGTCCCAGCTGTGTCTTCCCAACTCCTTGTGCACCCCCAGCCTTCTCACTGGCAGGGCAGTACGAGAGGCAGAAAAGGCCTCGACTCTGTACAAGCCCTTCTCAGCAATAACAAAAACATCTCTATATTATCAACTCTGTTTTCATCGGGAATCCAAAGCAGAGCCCCACAAGGGCCACTCTGAAGACAATTAAATCTACCCCAGCCCAAACCAGCCCACATGAACAGCAGGATCAATCATACGGTTTTGTCACAAGGCAGAAATTCACATCTCTACATACCATAAGCACTACTCTACTTCAACAGCGTCATCACTATCCATATTGTTACTTATCTCTGTGTCTTTACTTCAAAGCTTCACTGTAAAGCAAACAAAAGAGAAGCGTAGCAGTTCGGGTTTGGTTTAAACACACAGCTCAAATGGTCTAATTTCCTACCAGCATTAAGTCCTTTTGGAGAAACACATAATGCTATAATCTACACAAAGCACCTAAAATTACCTAAATGCCTGAGCTTCCTGTTGAAAATATAGTGATCCTATACATCCTCTATGCAGCCCTTGCTGAATGACATCTATGAAATCCAGTATGGAATTCAAACCACCCCCTACACAGACTTCTCCAGCTCTGTCCAGCAATTGCACCTCAGCATTACAGCAAGGTTCAAGCATCCTCTCAAGCATGACATTTAACTGAAAATGGTTCACCCCTCAGGGAAAGTCTGGATGAAGATGCTAAAGATATCCCCTGCAGATCAGCTTAAAAGCTTTCTAGCTTGGCTAATAGATGGAAGTCTCATTGTATTAGTATCAGCTAATTGATTTTGGGGAACAAAACCCTCTTGCCTTAGGTTTAGCCTGCCTTACAACTGCCCTGCAGTTTGCTGGTAAAGCTGAATAGTCAGACAAGAGTCTTACCAGATGCAGCGGAGACTGGAAATTGGATGTTTTCCAACACAGCAATTGGTATAGACACTATCTGGATTATGCAGTCCCTTATTAAGTAGTGTCAAGGATTAGCCAGAACTAAAAACACTTGTGGGATTAGGGATTTATTTATATGAGGACAATCAGGAAAGTGAATTAACTAAAAATGTTACTTTAAAGAGAAGCTGTAAAACTACATTAAATCCTAATGTGGATGTTCTCTTTTAGAAACTACATTTGAATGATCTAACTTCACTGATGAAGTAAATTAAATTAAATTAGGACCACTTGAATTCTGGATAAGAAGGTCCTTAGGGGTTTTAATGACGTTTAACTGATCTATTTCTAAGTCACATCTTTAGTTGACTCACATTAATTTTCACGAATTGCTCCATGTAGATAAGTCTCAAGTTCTGAAATGAGGGAAGCCTGTAAAAGGAAAAGTGACTGCTAAATTAATGGCTGCAGAACATTCCTAAAAACAGTAGCAACACAGCTTGTTCATCTGCAAAGGCAATAGTAATTACAATGACTCTGGATCTGCATACTGAAGGACGAGATTCAGTAACAGGCTCTCAAATAAGTCTTCCTGTGACAATGCCCAACTGAGGCTTCTTCTATACTCTCAGATTGAAAACTGCCTGCTCTGCAAGTCCTAAAACAAGATTTTAGGAAACTCTAAACATTTTGGAAGGCATTTAAGCCGAAGTTAAGATTTATAATTAAAGAACTGTAAACTACTGATATGTCAAGAGAGTATCCTTTTCTTATTTTTCATTCCAAGTTCAACTGCTGGAGGCAAAATGAACAAAACAAACCCTCATAACTAGTTCTTCTTTTTTTTTTTTTATTTCTGTAATCTATGCAATCCATGATTGACAACTCGTAACCAATCTATTTCTTGTATTGTATCAGAAAGCCAATGGGACTAATGGCATTGCTGACCTTTCTGCTTTTTGCTCAATATCCTATTGCCAAAGTGGAAGGAACTATGTAGTTCTATAATATAACTGATATTTCAGTCAAATTGTGCAACGATTCCTTTGCTGGAAATTCAGCTAATTAATCATTGTCATCCTTCTATTGTGCATCTAAACTTCCTCCTGTGATTCTTCCGTCTATAGAACAATTGCTATTACAGATACTCATATTCAGGGTGTACATAAAACTTCATTTCTTCATACAAGGTTTCCTTTTCCTCAAGAGGGGTAATGTAAGAATATGCATTTAAATTTTAATACCAGGCGTCATAAATAGTTTTTCCTTAGAAAGAGATAGTTTTTTTGAGTCCCTCTTGTGACACATTCAGTAATGAGCATCTTAACACTGTAGGTGGGTTGTAGTTATTGCAGTTCAGAAAGTATATCTATACTCAGAGGGAGAAAAAAAGGCTGGAACCAGGCTAAAATATGCTGAACCATTGGTTCAATTTCTTTTGTCTTCACCACTGCCAGTAAGTAAAGGTAAAAGCACCCACAGTATGCCTTAAAAAAACCAACTCACAGATTTTCTGTGTGCAGAGAAAAATCTGTGAAGGCCTAACCTTTGTAGCTGAGAGCAAACACATGTTTAGATTAAAATGCAGGTCTTAAAATACATTGCTCTTGAACACATGCACTTACAAGGATGTTATGTCTAATTTTGGCCTTTTGGAAGGCTAACTATTTTCAGAACCCATTTTATTGAAGCCTTAGGATACTTGCAGAAATAAAGTACTACATGTTGATTCAGTAGAAACCAAGTTTCAAAAATCAAGATTCATCTGGTGCTTTCTCCTCACTAAAAAAGGATAAAAGAAAAAGATACTTTGCACCAAAAGCCAAAGACATTATATTATTTTCATTAATTATGGTCTGAAAAAACATTCAGAGTTGTTAAAGGAGCAGAAAACCTAAAAAGCTATCAAAGAGCTCAGTTTGGCACCTTTAATTTTTTTCTGTTCTGGAATGTCCTGATGTTTTGCCCATGATATTATCATATTCAATAGAAAGGAAACATAACCTGCTTATTTCGGAGCACTGAACAAACCAACAAAAGTGGTTTGCGTTTACAAACAAGGTAAAGAATGCAATTTGTCTCTGAACTTCCTGGAAAACACAAGGGGCTAAAACCAGAGAGGTTAAGGGGAGGAAAGTCTGCCAGTTTTAAAACTGAAGAGGAAGCCAATTTAACATTGACTTAACCAGTGTTTGTGAAATCCTAGCATCCATGCAGACCTTTAAATGAAAAAAACAACCCTGCTTCTCAATTACTCTGGGATGATAGTGACTACAGAAATTCTGTGGTTCTGATATAAAAGTATCCTGATTTTATTTTCCATCAGAAAAGATAAATTGTTTCATTCTCAGGTTTTGAACTCGTAAGCACGCAAGTAATCCTTCTGATTTCTGAAATACCATATGTTTTTCAGGACTGTGATTGTTTGTTTGCTAGGTGTTTGTACACACTTCTCCATGACAAATATAACAAGTAAAATTGCAAAAGTCTGCTTATTTCAGCAAAAAACCACCCTGTTTTCTGCTTACTTAATGAGCTGAATCCACTCATGAGTGGTAGAACAAGCAACAGCGGCTGTAAAACAGAAGCTGGACCTTGGGGCAGAAGTAAGGGAGAGTGGAAGAGGAAGCAGGGGAAAACAGAACCTGAAGACCTCCTTTCAGCAGTGTCAAACTATTGGATGTGCTCAGAGATCTCACCTCTCTGCAGGTTTAAAGACCCAAGTTTGACATCTGAAAACAAGCAAGCCTCTCTGCCCTTTTTTCTTCCCTTGCTTCCCTGGGGTACAGTTCTGCTAAAAAGAGATATTTGGTCTTGTAAGATTTAAGAAATATTTCTTCTTAATTGATGTTCAAGCATTTCTAGTATCTCCAGTGCATTGAACAGAATCTAATAGGGAAAGACCTGCCTACTTAACAATAACTGCAATGCTTTCTCACACTAGTCAAGAGTATTGAGTCTCCTGACAAGACATTTCTCTATGGTTTATCAAAAATAAAGGTTTTCTTGCTGTAAAAATTAAAACAATTTCTTTTCAGTTTCTATCCTCTCAAAAAACAGCTTGTGCAGTTAAACTTGAGTCCTTTCCAAGTACCTTTTTTGACTACACATCACACTTCAAAATTTAAAAGAGAAAAGTTTTCCTTTATGAAAGTCAACATTAAAAGCTTTTAATAAAAAATTGTTTTACAACTTTAACCATAAAATTGTGACTGGAAGACTATATTCTCAAGATAGAAAATATTTTGGGGGAGAGAAACAGAAATTTATTTGGATACTACTGTAAATAATTATCAACATGTACTGGCAGACTTTGCTGGAATGGACAAAACGCAGTAAAGGAAAAAATGCTGCCCTTTTCTATCTATATTTAAATTAGACCTTTGTTCAAAATCCCATTTCAGATCAGATTTTTTTTGCTTAAACCAACACTGGAAGAGGTGAACTATTTAAAAAAAGAAATCCCCCCAAATGAAAAAAGAGGATTAGCCAATTTTATTTTCTGCCCAGTTTTGATACAACCCCAGTGATAAAAACCCTCATATGCTATCCTACATAATACATTAGTACATAAGCAGCATGTGCAAAAATCCTAAAAATACAAGAAACTTTTAATGCATATTAAATATAACGTATCAAAGTCCCTCGTCCTACACTGTAAAATAATACAAATACAGGGACCACAAAGTCCTGCAGGACAACCTTTCATTCTGTCTTCTGCTCTTTTCTTGGACTAGAAATACTCTCATGGCAGGTTCTTCTACAAAATTTACCATAAACAGATAAAATTGATGATATTTTCATTCTGAATGTTACATCTACAGACCCCCAAATACACCAATAGTTTTATTTAAGCAGCTAAATGTTACTATTGATTGGAGAAAGGAAAAGAGATGTGTGTGTGTGTGTGTAGGAAATGTAAGTGTAGGAGGGAGGGAAAGCAGGACCAAATGTGAACTCCCGCATACAAAAGATAGTGGTAGCAAGTGGGGGGTGTAACAAATGTTGGAACACTGTTCTTAATTTTAACATTTTTTTGGACAGGTAAATTCATGGCAGTTATACCGCTAAGATTCTTCAGCCACTTGCAAGCAGGCATAGGAATGTAAGAACAGAAGAATGGTAGGAAGGGATGACAATTAGAGGGAATGCATGGATAAATCAGCAGGAATATTGAGATGATTGATGGACAGAAAGTGAGAAGGAACGGTAGTGTGACTAGAGACTCCCTAGAGTCTCCAGAGATTGAGGTTTGTCTGCTGAGCTCTGCAGCAGTGGGTCTGCAACTGCAAGATGGGTGGATTATATGCTGGGTATGGTATGGAACCCATGGAGACTGAAGGAAAAAGCGCACGTATGAGGAAACACCATCTTACTCAATTGCAGACACACTGTCAATTGTCCTCCTTGGTTCCTCTTTTCAGAGTAATAGTTTATTCCCGTGTTGAAGGCAAGAGAAGAGGCCAGGCACCTTTAGAAACTAGAGTTATACAAACAAGAATTCAGTGAGAGACAATTAGGAATACTTTCCAAAGGCTAGTCGTTAAAGATCTTCTGTCTCAGATTATTTCTAAAATGGAGATACAATATCTAACTAGTCTACACAAGATACCTAGTTGCTGGCAGCAAAGCTCTTTTCAATACATGAGGTACTATAAGTGTTAAGCATTACTATCATTACTACTACTGAGAAGAAAAGAGTAAAATATGGTATTGAACAAAGGGCAACACACTGCAATATTGTTACAACCTGTTTTAAAATAAATATATTTCTATCAGTGGTAATAAAAATATACCATAAAATGGAAACTTGTAAAAATAAATCTCAGACAAGTAATCGAAGGAGGGTGGGAGCGATACAAGAAATTGGCATTGGTTTGCTTGACTGCTTTTATGCTAAATGACATGGGGATTGGGCTGAATACTCTAGACTGTAATATTCTCTGTTAAGGTTCATTTGTTCAAATCCATTACTCTTGTCAGAGTTTGGTCATTTATACATATACTGGAGAGAGAAATCAAATATTATAAACACTCAAGGCAATGATGTAACTCCTGCATTGTATTTTTTTTCAGTTTGAAGCTACTGCAGGCCACTTAGATGTTGCAAATCCCTTTATTCCCTCCATAGGAGTCTGAACACACTGACCTTTCTTTACCCTATGAGACTTCCACTGGAATAAAGAATATGCTGGTTTGACACTAGGCAGGGTAACTCACCTATTTAATGACTGACTTAACCAACCTATTTAGTGACTGACAAAAGTCCATCCCATGGCAGGATGAGTCTCAGTACAGACTGTTAAAGCCTAAATACATCAAACAGCCTAAATGAAACTCCAGGCCCCTGTCTGGCTGCACTGTGCTGCAGACAATAGATGTGCTGGGTACCCACAGGAGCAGTTTTAAAGCCAGCTCAGGTGTATCCTGAGGAGCTATAGCTGCATTGCTGGACTGGAGTGCAGATGCATGATATGAGGGATGACTGCAGATATTCATCAGCTTTGAAAATTAAAAATTGCTCAGGATAAGAGCAGTAAAGAGACAAAGACAAATTTGTGAAGGAAATAAGATTTTACTTTCTGGAAATTGCATTTGGACATAAAGGCTGATTAATGAAAATTTAGTAATTTTTTAGCATCTAATCACATTTACTCAGGGTGGTTTGAGTTCTCACCAGAGCTGGTTATCCAGTAAATTCCTAATCAATTAAATACGTTATGTTTCCTCAGTTCCATCTGAAGCTTTGGTTAGAAGATTTCTCACAAGAAACTGATCCCAGTCCAAAAGGTTCCTTGTAGGAATGCACAGATTCTGAAGATTTCTATTTTTAACTTCTTGGGCAACAAGCTTGCTCATTTGCTTACTTTGCTCAGCAACTTCAACAATCAAAGCTAGCAAAAGACTCCTCATATGGGAGCACTACTTCCTTATGGATTCATTTCTACCTCATTTTTGGTTTTATTTTGTGCAAAATATCTCTATATGTATCCTATGTATAAAGCCAAAATCCTTGGAAAAGAAAGTATACAAAAGTCAAATACAACTTTTTTAAAATTCATGAAGTATACAAACATTTTAGCATGCACCTAAGTCCCAACAATTTTTGGGAAGGGAGGGCAGCAGATCGGCTTCTTAAGAACTTTATCATATTTGAGGGAAAACATCAGAAATTTGCTGTATGAAATTACAGGATGAAGGCAATAGGAGTTGCAAATCCTTTTTTTGGTCATGAACTGATCTACAGCTATGGAGTTAATCATGTGATTTCATAAAGATACCATTTATTAAGGAACTTAAGCCTGCCAAATTTTAACCATGAATGATTTTATTACCAAGAATAAAAATATTGGAAGACCTTTATCTATTTGGATTCTAGCTATTCATAAAATGAATAAAATTATTATTTAAAAACTTTAAATATTAAAATATATATAAATTTTAAATTAGAGAATGCTATCTTTATTTTAATATGATCTGTTTTAGTAAGCTATATTTTTAGGCTTACTTTCTTAAACTGACCTGTTTTCTGTTCTGAAATCCCTTTTAATCATCCCCTTGTTGTACAGTCTTATACACTAAGTCATTGTTATCACATAAGTTGTCCCAAAGAGGTGACAAATCATTAGATTTCTGGACAAATAGATGTGCTACAAAAACACTTCTAGCAGGAGCAGTTACAGTTTGATTAAAGGTGAAACAAAATGAAAGTGAACACTAGCTTTTTGTGCCTCTATAATGTTTTTCTTTACTTGATCTTTAATCTTTTAGAGAGATTAAAAGAGGAAGACCACTGCAATTCGTTTCAACAATAACAGTGCTAGTTCAGAAGGAATGTCTTTAAAGATCTGCCTAGCCTGACAGCAAGAATTATTAGGGACAGTAGCAAAGATGTAGTCATGAATTTAAAATACAGAGATATAATTTACAAATCTCATTTTGCTTACCTGTCATTGCAATTAGCAGTACACTAAATGGCTGTGATAAGTAGTCATGGCAATAGCAGACCCTTCTTTTTAAGTCAGGATGTATTTGAAAGAATTTTTTTTAATAGTATATCCTCTCTCACTTTCCAGTGGACCCTTACTGCATCAAAATAGATATGAAAACATAATTGCAAAACCACAACATTTGCTAAGGTATTGAGTATCTACAGCATTGGACTGGAAAAAACTTTTATTTCTCTATCTAACGCAGAAAATCTCAGATAACAAATTTCTGTCTTTTAAAAGATATCTATATCCATCTAGCTATCTATATATGTATGCTAAATATAAAGTAAAATATAATGAAATCATTTGGGGGGAGGGGGAAAGGTGTTCAGTAACTTACCTAGAGAAGCAGTGAAAATCCTGTTATTTGAAGAGATATTTAAAACTAAATTGCCCAAGGCACTGGAAAAGTTTATGGTAGAAAACCATTTTGCTGGAGAAGGCAATGGACTACATAAAGTAATAAGTCTTTCCCATCTCTATATGCCATGATTCATATAGTAAATGAAGATGACCAATAATTTTTTTTAACAAATAAAAAGAAAAACGGCATCTTTTGAAAACTCTGTCCTTCCTTATTCCAGGAGACACTGAGGTTGACAAGTCTGACAAGTCCACGAACCATCCTAAAATTGAAAAAAAATAAAATCAATTATTTATAATTAGGCACCATTTCACAAGTACTGCATCATACTCACGCTTCTAAAACATGACTCTGACACATTTACATTTGATCGTGGTCCAACACAACTTGCAGTGTATGCCCAGAGCAAAGCGAAACAGCAAAGAAACAAAGGGTACACAACAGGTATTTGAGCCATATTTCAGCTGTAAATCTACTGGTCAAGTTAGAGCAATCACATCAGTGACTGATCACATCAGTAAGAATTCCTGAAATGACACAGTGGCTTGGAGTCTTTCCAGCTTCACTTGGGATATTTACCAAAATACCTAAATTTAACCTTGTCACCTGGAGCTCCACCTACAGCCATTTATGAGAGAGCTGCTCTGCCATGCAATTCTGGCTACCTACAACCCTAGGAAAACAGACTGAACGGGGAGTCTCAGTTATTGATCCCTGCCCCAAAAGGGAGTGCAGCCTGAAAGACTCCTGGGAGCCCAATTTCAAATCCTCCCATGGAAATGTTAGCAGACACTGCTCCTTATGACCCCAGCTACTCAACTATTATAGCAGAGAGCTGTGATATGCAGACCCAGCTATGGCTCCCTCCTCTCCACAGGGAATAGAAAGGTCATATCCTGGAACCATGCAGAGTTTCCTATCGGACAGGAAGAGTAATAACTGGGCTGTGCACTGGCTATGCCTATCAGCTACTCTTTATTACAATTTGGTGAGCTTCGAGTAACCTTGGGTTCCTCATAAACCCACCTCCCTCAGGATATATCCCATGCACCTTCTTGAGAGCACATACACCCCAGTCACCAAAAATAAAAATTCGAGATCCACTCCTGTGGGCTGATTCTTCCTAAACAAATTATGAATAACTCTTACTGACAAGGGTGGTTTAATCCTGTTTGCAGAGTGATAATAGAGTTTCTTGAGCATAATGATCAATATTATATTGGACTGGAGTAGGAGAGCAAGTGGCGTTGCACTTTCTCTGTGCTTATGGAACAGTGCACCAAAGTATGTTATTACTGTCCAAAATTTTATAAATTCTTTATAAAACAGTAACATCAATACTGTTTCATTTGGCATGATACACTTGCCAAATGCAACTTTGGGGGAGGGAGAGAAGGAGGGTGAGAAGGGCAAGATATTTACGGCATGTTTCTTGCATCTGGATTGCTGAACAGCAGAATTATATTCAAACTGCATTCAAGGGAAACTTATTATAAGAAGTACATACAGAAAGCAGAAATATTTCTACCAAATCTGGGAACAATGCTCATATATTTAGATATATTTTTCTTTGCATGTATCATATTCTCTAGGGACACAATTCAGCAAAATACTTCAGCATAAAATTAGCTCTGTGCACTTTAATGGGGTTATTCACATGCTTAAAGAGAAATACAAGCTTAAGTGCTGAACTTAAGAATTACACATTTTAACAACTTTAAAATTGCTGTCTTCAAATAAAACATGCCAAAATAGATTTTATAAAAATAGATCTTATAAAAATATTCCCAACTCACCAGCAACTTTTCCCTATTATCCAAAATCTGCAGTTATCCTCACCTCATCCATTTCTAGAGAGAATCCTCATATCTGTCTCTTTATTATACCCTGACAAATAACCAAAACACAAATGTCCAAGACATCCTGATCTCTAGAGGAAGCACAGCAATTTTTTTTTTTTTCACAGCTCATCTGTTAACTATCCTAGAGGGGAAAAAAAAAGAGATTCGAAAAATATACCTAGAAAACTGCCAAGATGATTTCTTGATACAGTAACTAAACCAAAGTGCTTCTGCAAGAGGCTATCACTCCGATCCTGACTAATAGTCAGTAGCAGCAGCATCTCCCTGGCTTCTAGGAAGGACATGACATAAAAGACTTAAGTCCAACAGATACATCACCATAAGTGTGCTCCAGAAACATTTCACCCCACCTAGATAGAAATCCTTGTAGGAAAATCCTATTTTCCTAAAAATTCTAAAATCCTAAATTTTTTCCCATCTCATAGTCCCAGTTCTTTTGTCATGGATTCAGTCTGATCAGAATCCAAGCAACTCTATCTGCAAAAGAATTTGAAAACTCACAGCAAGAAATGCTTAACTCTGTTACTGTAAGGAAGTTCTTAGATTAACCAAGTAGCTAAGCACCAAGAATGCTCCTGCTGATTACAATTTCATATGTGCTCCTTAAGGCACAGGTATTTTTCTTTTCCTTCCACCACAAGGATAGGATAAAAGTTTTGGTTTAAAAATATTTCTTACATTTCTCTAAAACTGAAGTAAAATCTTCCATCATAGTTTTTTTTCTTTTCTGTCTCAGATATCACAATCAATTCTATTGCAACACAGCTGAAGTGCAGGAAATTTAGGTCTATTTAGTATTAATGGTTTAAGAACAGAATTTCATCTCCCATCAGATCGAAACATCTGCCAATCTGCACTACTGTTCTTCAGAGCCCTACAAAACATAGATTTTATTAGGTTTCAGGACAGACATTTAAAACAGAGTCTAAAAGGCAAAATACACTACCACATCCTTACAGTTCTTTTACTCTATGTGTAAATTCTATTCATCAGCAGACGTGATGCGGGTAGCTCCTTGCTCACAGTAGGATACCCTGCACTAGACCAAGAGCATAAACATTGCAACAGAATGACTGTCTTCAGTCCTTTTTAATTTTTGTTTGCCAATGAAGAGCAGTTTCCCCAGTCAACCTAAGGTCACTGGAAGTGGGTGTTTGGCAAACTCCTTGTAGGCAGCCATTACAAGGGTCCACTGACCACGCTGAAAACTGTAAACAGAGTTGCTACCAAAAGAAGTGGCTTCTATTCCTCCAGTGAGAAAAGGCTCAGCCACAGGTAAGTTAGGCCTCAGAAACTGTATTTTTCCAAAAATTCAGAGTTGACTAGATACATGGGTAGAAATGCGTTTGTTTGCTCATTACATACATACACTGATGAGCTTGTTTTGAACACTTACCATCCCAACTCTGCTACCAGTGTATTATTTATAACTCCAGAGCATTTCCCAATCCTTGCAGATGCCTGCAAATAAGGACAACATAAGCATAGACAAAGAGGCAATGCCAGTAACCATGTACTAAGAGGCTCAGAAGAGCCATAATACCATCCTGGCCAATTTAAATATTCATCCTTTCCTTGTTAACATAAAGCCTCTCCATGTTCAGTTTCTCAGTTAAACAGGAGGTGAAGTGGTTTACACAGCAGTGCTTTAGTGAGATGGAATCTGATTACACTTAATCTCCCAATACACAAAAGTGTGGCTTCCCAAGAGTTAATAAAAAGTGATGGTTAGAAATTACAAGAGTACTGCTTCCAAAATTAACTTAAGATCAAGCACAAGAATGTCTAATTACCAAATTAAAAACCCGCATTGAGAGGTATTCATTTCTCAAGCATGGATGGGTGGAACAAGCCATGATTATATCTCTCATCCTTTAGCATATGCATTTCTTACAGACCTACCGTGCACTAGTGCTTAGGAAGCTGATTGCTTCTGCTTCCTTATCAAGAAACTAGGTGCCATAATGTTGGGTGTATGAGTAAAAGGATAATAATACCATATGGAGGCAGAGGAACTAAAATATTGATATTTCATTTCTTCATCCTACTGGGGATCTGTCATTCTTTAGATTGTTCTAATATGTAACAGAGAGAGAAAACCTTTTGCGATCATGAATTCATATGAGTCAGGTTTGTATGCCTAAAAGCACTCAGGGTTTGACCTTGTGTTTCTGAATTTTTAGGAGTCTCTACAGGACTCCAAAACACAATTGTATTGTATAAGTATATAGTATTATAACTGTATTATGTATAAGCTGACAGAAAGGGCCTATAATATTCTGGAGGACCTGGCTGATCTTCAGAGGCATATCTTATTTTCAACTAAAATAGAGAATTAAGTAAAAGATGGTCAGTCTTTGTACTTAATATTCACAGCTTTTCTAGTCTCTATCTATGAGAACCAGTGCTGAGCGTATTAATAAAAATTTTCCCCTATCACATTAGAAGAAACCACATACAACTTATACTTGACAGTTCAGGTTAGGTCAGTGCACATTAAGCCACAGGTCACAGTAGGGTGGTGAAATGCAGTGAAATGACACCGCATTCTTTCTAAGCCTGGCGGAATTACTCTACTGCTTTTGAAAGAGCATTTGAACACTGTCTTCTCCTTGTTGTTACCTACCACAATAAGTTAATGAAGAAAACAAGAAAGTCACAAATACAAATCACATTTCTCTCCAGAAGAAGGATAACTGTTGCGGAAATAACAAAATATTAGCATAATTCAACACTAATAATTCAAATGCTAGTAACTAACAGCCCAATAAAAATTGTCTAGGATTTCCACACAAATCTTACCATCTGCCTGCAATAAAAATCATGAAGTGTATCTCTGCTTCAAGTGGAAGTCACATGAAGGAGATGTAAGTAGAACCAATTCAGCAAATTAAAGAACCTTGTAAGATAATGGGGGTATTTTCTCTAAAAAAGAGGCCCATTACCTTAGAAATGCCTGGATTTATTCCCAATATTAAGAAATAGGATCCTCTCAAAAGTTGTGTGACTCCATAAATACATACAGTCTCCAAACATAATATTCAATACATGACATTGTATAAACAGAACAGTATGTAACAAAAAGACATTTGAGTAAAGTAAAAAAATCCTGGTAACCTGCAAAAAGATATCATGATGCAGATAGCTTGGTCACATTTCCTATCCAGCTTGCCTATGTGAACTTGGAAACCTGTGGGAAGAGGTATGGGACTGCCCTATACCAGACACAAATGATTCCAGGCAGCTTTTTAATGGATCCACTGCAGGTCAAGGCTGAAGCCAACAGCTGAGTTGAAAAACATCCAAGAAATACAAGAAGACATCAGGTAGGGAGAAGAGGAGGAAGAGTTAGAAAAGAGCTAAAAACAACAGAGGGAACACCAAGGTCTAAGGAGAAGGAAGAGGAAGGGGAAGAAGTGCTCCATGACAGACATCCCTGCAGCCCGTGAAACACTAACTTTATACCATGCACTTGAAGGACTGAAACTACACTCACAAAATACATCTCTCTCAAATTTAAGTTGATAAGCTCTTTACAACACTGTGTTAGATATGTTGGTTAGATGACAGAGGATGACAGCAGGCATGGAAGCTGCCATAGAGTTTGGATGCTGGTGCTGTCCTAGTGTGTCCACCCTTCCACCTCTACTCCCCCTTAACAGTACCTATGTGACAGAGCAGGTTGTGGGACCGGAAAGGATCTCAGGATGAATCTTAAATACTGTACATAATGGTCCACACTTTAGGCATCTGTATAGGGAACAGTTGGAAGATTTGTCCCATCTCTCACCCTTATAATTTTGAAGGTCAATAATTTGGCACAAAATCCATAGCACAAAGAAGCTAAAGCAATACTGAGTGCAGTCGTTTGTGCAAAACCAAAGTGCATCTGTTCTAGCTCAGAAAGGAGAAATATTGAGATTAGGGTTATTACACTGGTCTTGGCAATTTCGGATGATCTCAAGCAACACTGGTTCCACGTAGAAATGAAGCACAATATCAAACGAGGTGGGAGAAGAAAGAGGCCAGGGAGGCTGTAAGCATTTGTCAGGGCAGCAGAGTTATTAAATCAGCATTTGTAAGACAATTTTGTATCTTTGTGTTTAAGACAACTTCATGCAACCCCTCCTCCCTCCCAAATATCTCTAAATGCAGAAGTACAGAGAGCACAAAAGGAAAAAAATTTAGAGGCCAGAACTCACACCAGAAAACAACAAAGAGGCTTTTAAAAGTTATGACATGGCTTGTTACATTAAGGTTGTATTACTTGCTGACTGCCACCTCAAAGAAGGAGAACGGAATGGTTGAATAACCTGCCAAATGCGCCCTGCCTCGAACAGTGGCTTGGCTGCTTTGGCAGAAGAGTCTGTCCTCTGGTCCTGTTTTTGTATCAGTTCTTCTGCTATACTCAAATAACAAAAGAATCTTTATTTTTGCATCAGATTCATATGGCTGCTTTCCTTTAGCAATTAGAAATTAATTTTAGAGAAATTAATTTGAAATACTAGCTATGATTTTTATGTCTGGGAGCACGTATCAGTAATAAACTGGGAAGATGTATCAGGAAACGGCATGGAGTATCAATAGGGATTAGAGTGTTCTAAGATGTATAAAGTGGAACAAATATTTAAGAGAGGAAAGCATAAGAAGAGAGTTCAGCAGTAAGGATTAGATTAATTACTGTGCGGTCAGTTTCCTCAGGATAGGATTTTAAACATTAAGATTCATTGTTTCAGAACACATATGATAAGGAAAAAAAAAATAAAACAACCCAGAAATTCAACTGGATAACAATAAATCTGGGATTTAGGCACTGGAGTCATTTGCAAAAAGAGATTGCTGGGGATCTGAAGACCTGAACTGAAGACTACAGATTATATATCACAGAACATGGCGTCTCACTTCATATGTGGACAGAAGGCAGTAAAAACCTCGTAGTAACTTCACCTCAATACATCCGTTTTTCACTCCTGAAACCTCTAATCATTTGATGCCACTGCAGAAGCCAAAGAAATTCAAGTCATATAAAGCCAAAGTAGGCATTGCTGAGCTCTCTTCTTGACAATGATGGAGTCCTCACTTCAGATCTACATGCAAGGATGGTTTGAAATTACACGATCCCGAAGCACCCATAAGCTCCTGTTTTGTATTGCATAATGCATTTTGGCACAGTTTATTCACAATAATGTGACTTAAATGCTTTTGCAATTCTAATGCAGTTATTAATGCAGCAGTTGACCAGAAAAATACCTACAAGTAGTCTAGAAAACAGCAAGGAGACAATTAGTCTTAATTGCTACCAAGAGAAAAGCACTAGAAACAACCTTTTGTAAAATTCTCTCTCCTCAAGGCTGTGAACACCTAGACTACAAACCCAATTATGGAAAAATACTGCACAATACTTACAGTGAAATTTCCAGGCATGAGGAATTCTTTGCAGATGTTTTACTACACAATCTTCTTTTTTTTACCTACTGAATTAGTTAATGCACTGATGTATTCTTTGATACTGAAGAAGAATTTTCCAACTTGAACAACTTGCTAAAACTTATTAGCCAAACTAAAATCAGAAGAGTTAAGTTTTGATGAATTGTGGCAACAGTTTACAGACAATGTGCAAAAAAAAACCTTCTTCTCCTTCCCGTACATTCAATTGCTACCAGAAACTATGTGGAATGTTCTGAAGGAGGCAATGAAGAAAAATTCAACTCAAGGATGATCAACATCCTACCAAGTAAAAAGTCCCGCTGATTTCAACCGGCTTTAAACAACTTAAAAATAATTTTGTTTCCTCTCTGCCCCTCTGTTCTTTGCTGTTTCTACACATCTTACCCTGATGCTGTAACAGCAGCTGGTGTTACAGCAGAGTGCTTCTTTCCTGTACTCTCCTCTCCCTTCTCATTTCAACAAAAATTCACCTTAATTGCAACTAAGCAGTGAGAGATCTCATATACTTAAAATGAACATAGCTCTCACTCCACTCCCCAGAGGTTGGCTTTACCCTCCAGCTGGTTCACTGAGCAGTTCTGCTGTTCCAACAAAATATTTTAATAAGACCCACTATCTACAATATCTAGGTACCTAGCATTTACATGTTAAACATCACTCTTCAGATGGGCCGTTTAGTGATATCCCTGAAGAAAATGGCCTTTTAAAAAACTTAATTTTGTTTTGTTGATCATTCCCAAGGCCGTACTTTCCTTCTTACCAGAAGGAATAAAATGCAAGTTTTGCAAAAACACTTGAGCGCAGCATTTTCCGAGAACAACCAAATTCTGGTTAAGGTGCTTGGAAACACTACAGACGACAAAACATGTTTCAAGATAGGTACTTCAGAGGTCCACAGGTTTTAAATGTTGCACAGCACTTATGTACGCGGGTTAGAAAATACACGTGTAGAACGTTGAGTATGGCATTTTTTTATTTATCTAAAGAAAGGCCCAATGTGTGCTTCTCCCTCAGTTTTTTTAATAAGGGATGCAGATTTAGCAAGGCTGGCACCAGCCCAGCAGATGGAAAAGCCCCATTTCTTCACAAGAAGTAAAGGCAGGTTGATGTAAAAGGTTATGGTGGCAGATGACTACGTCAGGGGTTGGCTAGGGAGAGCAAACAGCAGGTCTGTGCATGCAGACTGGAGTGATTTTTACCACTGTACAGGTCATGGGAAAGGCAAATTAAGTAGGATAATTAAGACAGAAGACGCAGAGGAGCAACATTAACACATGTTTAAACTATTGGAAAGGAAGAGGAGGAATCACCAATAGAATGCTGTAAGATTTGAGTTTCTCCTGTTATTGAATTAAATGCCAGATGAAGGCCTTGCCTAAACACACCAGTTGTGCAATTTCTACTCAAATCAATTACAAACCCCATCACAGTTGCACAGGTGCAAAACTCTTTGCAGACCATCTTGTATCACTGCTTAAATGATTTACACATATCCACAAAGGGTTGCAGCTGCTGAATTAAACCCATTTTACAATTATAGCAAACTCATGTCATTTTGTCTATGTGGAGACTAATAGATGATGGGTTTTTTAAGTGTATTAAACTTCAGGTACCCACAGATAATTTCAGGCAATAGTGTTATGTTTTGTCTCATTTGAACATTTTTAAACAATTACCATCTGAGCACATAGCTGAAATCAAGCATCCTCCACCACATCAAATTATGCTCCACTGTGCTACTTTAATATTCTTCAGTTCAGAAAGTATTGTATCATTAATTTCTAAAGCCATCCTCAAAATATTTTAATACCAAGCTTAACAACTTGTTCAGCTGCAGGAGCACAAAATTGGAAAGACTGTTTAAGAGACTTTTTTATTCACTTTAAATCTGAACTGCTCTTCAAATGGCTTTCTAAACTAAGGTGTCTACTCCTGTTACTAAACATTGCTGAATTGTTGCTAATTAAGTTTGGTGAGAAATATGAACCATGAGCTTGTACTTCTGATTAATAATTGATTTCCTGGATACGTCCATGTGCAGTTTTTTCCGTAGCAATTTTGCTTGCCATTCTTTCAGCAGTACTGACACATGGTAGCTCTGTGGAGGAATGAGGAGCTCTCACTTGACATTTTCCTATATGCAGCTCCACGGCTTTCAAGATTTTCTAGTTTGTACAACCATAATATGAATTCTGCATTTGGCATTATCTCCTGAATAATTCCATTACTAAGAAAGCTTGGAAATGAAAGATATTTTCTTTCCTTAAGGCATTTGGCCATTATTTTACATGCTTAGAATAGGAAACTGATTTTGTATACACAAAATGGTTCATAATCACCATGCAAAGTCAACTCTTCAGTCACTAATGTGGACATTTCTGTGGGGTTTTGTGTTCAAAGAATGCACCACCACACACAGTGGAACAAATCAAACCAAATTACCTTGAAACAAATCAAAGAACACAAGAAGATGAGGGGGAGAGTAAAAATAAAATAAAATAAGATAAGATAAAGTAAAAAGAGAGAAATGGAAATGTCTTTCCCTATCAAGCTATTAGTGCGGGTTGAATGCAGTTCCCAGTAGGCACATTTTGCATCCCTTCTACAGAAATGTACTTTCCATTGCTGTCATGGCAGTATGGTACCAAACCCACTGAATCCTTCCATCTACCTATAGGAGTCTCTTAATTTCCATCTGCGTGCATTTGTTTGATCGATTTTATCATAAGAATATTAAGCCTTATTTCAATTCAAACAATAAATTTACAGAAACATTAATAAAAGCTTTTACTAGAACCGTGCTTTTGCTGCCACTAAATTTCATTGCCCAAGCTCCGAGATATTCAAGAGTACAGCCTTTTGAACAGTTTGAAAATGAATAGGCAACAATATCATTTGTTACCAATGGCAAAGAAACACTTTACCATTAGTCAGCATTCAAATAAATCACATTGTCTGGGCTTGTCTATGCTCAAAAAATCGTCTAACTCTGACAGTACAGTCAGAATGATATAACCTCCCTGTTGCTGTAAAAGTTACAGCACTGAAATTTAAAGTAAACACCATATAACCTTATCCACACCATGATCTGCAATAATTTTTAAATAAATCAGATTCCAAATCAAGGAAAGTTAACATCGGTATTAAATTATACATTAAAAAAAGCTCTGATACACACTTTTCTTTTTTTTCCCAGCTAATATGAATCATTGGTCCTTTTTGGCACCTTAAGATCTAGAAAAACGGCCGGGGAGGGAAGAAAATACAAAGGTATTCTCTCAGCGTACAACAGTGCCATTTGAAACAGCTCCTCTGCTGCATCGTTAAGCCTGAACTGCTGTTACCAAAGACAGGATGCCAACTGAGAGAATGGAAATTCAGAAAAGTAGACCAGGACTGAGCCTGTTGTAAAATCAGCCAGTACCTTTTAGAAAACACTTGATAGTTGCAAATTTCTCCTTGCGTTTGCTCTGCGTTCACGAACCAATTAAAAAAACCCCTTCACTTGAACTGCCAGTTGGTCAGCTCATTAAAAAAGCCTCACTGACAACACTAGAAAAGGAGCAAATGCCTAACTTAGTCTATCTTGAACATATTCTTGGCCTATTTAAACAAGAATAAGAAAGAATACAGTCTTTTAAAAAGCAACAACAAACAAACCAAACCCAACACAAACAAAAAATCCCTACCTAACAAAAAATTAGCCTTTTAAAAGCCAGATTCAGCAAAACTGAACCTCCAAATCTTCTGGAAGTTTTCCTAAGCCTCATTCTAAAAGACTGTGTGAAATGAAGTCCTTTAGGAGAAACAGTGTATAGACACACTTGACAACGTATTTCAAATGTATTTCAAAATGAATGTGCTTTCAAATACAGTGAGCAAGTCACAGCTGTTGGCTAATGCAGGGATTGAGGAAAAATAGTTACATTCTCTAAGGATTGTTGAACAGAGCTTTCCACTAAACAGCTTCAGAGGAGGGCTGCATCCAGCTCTGGGGTCTCCAGCACAGCAGTGCATGGACCTGTTGGAATGAGTCCAGAGGAGGGCCAGGGAAATAATCAGGAGGCTGGAGCACCTCTCCTATGGAGACAGGCTGAAACAGTCGGGGCTTTGCAGCCTGGAGGAGAGGAGTCTTCAGGGAAACCTCAGAGCATGTTCCTGTACCTAAAGGGGCCCAAGAAAAGCGCTGGAGAGGGACTTTTTACAAGGGCAGGTAGTGACAGGACAAGGCAGAATTGCTTTAAACTGAAAGGGAGTAGGTCTAGCTTGGATGTTAGGAAGAAATTCTTTACTGTGAGGGTAGTGGGGCACTGGAACAGGTTGCCCAGAGAAGTTGTGGGTGCCCCATCCCTAGAAGTGTTCAAGGCCAGCTTGGATGGGGCTTTGAGCAGCCTGGTCTAGTGGAAGATGCCGGTGTTCGTAGAAGGGGGATTGCAACTAGATGATCTTTAAGGTCCCCTCCAACGTAAGTCATTCTATGATTCTGTAATAAAAAGGTTTCCACTGTGCATAAAAAGAAACATACTGTTTTCTTCCTCTGCCAAACAAAATAAAACTAGAGACAACAGCGAGGACTAATTAGAATTGTATTAGTCAACTGAGGCCCAGTATAGTCCCCATCCATATTAGTGAAACTGAACTGCAAGTCTTCAGGACCTTTGAAGAGCATCAAAGGGAATGCCCAGACCTCAGACAACAAACACCAAGCTATTTCATCTCAAAACTGAAGCCCTACATAAAAGCCACAAAACATGTTGTCTCTGTGATCGGTGCATAGAGCCATGTACTCTTTTATTTTGCCTGTGTTTAGTATCATACTTTTTCTAAAAGCATGCTGTCCCCTGCCATCTCAGGGTAGAAAAAAGGCCAGCATGATCTCAAACACCATTGACTGTGCAACCTTGGAAGCCTTCAGTTTTCTTCGCCTTCTCCTTATTACCACGGGTTTCACAAAATATTTGAGCAAGTTACAAGGCTCCCAAATAGCATTTCAATGGGAAAACTCCTAAAAGGCAATTAAAAACCCAACCAATCCCACCCCCCCAAAAAAGCCAAGGTTTCCATTTGCTGGTCTATGCACCTGACCGAGGTGGTGGAGTCATCATCCCTGGAGGTGTCTAAGGAAAGCCTGTATGTGGCTCTTGGTGCCATGGTCGGGTTGACATGGTGGTTTTCGGCCATAGGTTGGACTCGATGACCTCAAAGGTCTCTTCCAACCTAACCGATGCACTGATTGATGCCGTAAAAATGCTCCCAGCTGAGACAAGTGGCACACGCAGGACTCTCCCTGACCTTGCCCCAAGCTACTCAACCGCATGAGGGCGAAGCTCTCCCACATGCCTCAGCACAGCCAACGCAGCTTCCACGGGGACAAATAAACATTCCTAACAAACGGAGCTACCGGCCACACGCTCAGGGGCTCGCCGCGCCCCCGCACGGCGGACTACAACGCCCGGCATGCTCCGCTCCGCGCCGCCCCAGAGCACGCTGGGAGCAGCACCACCCGGCGGCCCACACGCGCCGCAGCGCCCTGGCACGGCGCCGGGGGGCGCCCACGTGACTAGCACCGCACTCCGATTGGAGCAAACCGCTGCCAGTCAACTGCGCCAACGGCTGGCAACGCGCGCGACGTCCCCCTGCGCGCGCTGCCGCGCCGCTGCGATTGGCTGCTCGGGGACGACCCGCCCCTTTTAAATACCTGTCGCTCCGTGACAGGCCGTCACCGGAGTTCCTGTTAGGAGGGCGCTCCGGAGGGCATCGGTCCCTCCCCCTCGCCTTCTCCTGGGAGCCCCGCCCTCCCTCCGTAGCTCCTCCCGCTCCGGAGGGGCGGCAATGTCAAACCGCCCGTTCGGCAGGGAAGGAGGAAGGGAGACGCGATCCGCCCCCTTCCCTCCCGCCCGGATCCCGGCCGCAGCCCGCTCCCGGCAGAGACCCTCTCCCCAGCCCGGCGCTGCCGCTCGGGGCCGCGCGCGCGCCCCGGGCCGTCTCGACC